>JAQISU010001235.1:22752500-23090000 GCA_029339505.1 Unio delphinus
TTCCATAGTTGGGTCTATTTCAATTTTCTGCTACTACGTTATCTCTCGCTGCTGTGTGAACTACAGACCTAGTGTACATTTATGCAGTAAACGAGGTGCCATCAAGAAGTACCAACACACGGATTCCAACAGCAAAGAGTAGTCTTCAAGTGTTATTCCTTCTTTTTCACATGAATCAAAGAAAATGTCAGTGACTGAATTTACAAGATATGTTGCTATGTGTCACTCATACTGCAATTAAACCTTTTGTGTACGCCATAATAAATCCGCTTGTGCAAGACACAATAACAATGTTATAATTCCATCATGTATTTCACAGTGAGAATGCTCTGCGACAAACGCTGCACATGTTTAAGGAAACAAATCCTCATTAAATATAGTAATTAATCTTTTTAAATATCAATTTTAACTCGTATTACACTCATTAAATATAGTAATTAATCTTTTTAAATATCAATTTTAACTCGTATTACACTCATTAAATATAGTAATTAATCTTTTTAAATATCAATTTTAACTCGTATTACACTCATTAAATATAGTAATTAGTCTTTTTAAATATCAATTTTAACTCGTATTACACTCATTAAATATAGTAATTAGTCTTTTTAAATATCAATTTTAACTCGTATTACACTCATGTTTAAAAGCATGGATAAATTGGGTGCTGATTGCAAACGAAATTAAGTGACAATTGAAAATTGGATGCAGCATCTGCTTTCGAACTAAAAGACAAGCTTTCCAAGGTCACGCAAATATTTCACTTTTGAATCCAGGAATATGCAAAGTAAAGAACAAAAATCTTAACAAAAAAAAACATCCATACCGTTGAAACCTGTTGTTACTCTCTGAAGTATGTCAGATACAACCGCCGTGTGGTTTTTCTACATTAGTCCTACACAAGCAAATTATTATCAAACTGTGCAGCAAATGTCTTCATAAAAAGGATATCTACATTTTCGTACGATATAATAATGCTGCTAATGATTGCATTGGCATATAATGGAGAAAATCCATGTAAATTAACAGTTCTCAGTTTAAAAAATATTTAATAAAAAGAAAAGATTTTTAAAAATAGTATATATACAGGAATATTTGACTCGTTTCTACTCCAGAGTGAAATTTTTCCCTAAATTTACTCAAAACGTGTAGATATCCCCATAGCTGTCGTTTTAAAAAACAATTTATATCAAGTATATCGGTAGTTAACTTTTTCTAATGTTCCACCCAGGGCATTTGACAGGAATTGTGTGCCCGGGAAATATTCTACAGTAGGCCCCTATGCGTTACAAAGTGCGACGGCGGTGGGCCCCGTGAATGTTGTCCTACCCAGTTCCCGGCCCTGGTTCAACTCGACACATACTATTACTAACAGAATGAAACTCTTTGTATGCAAGGATTATGTATGATAATAAAGAAGAAACGTCTCTGTCGTCCTAAGTTTAATTTCCACCTATATGTGTTTGACAAAAATCGTCCATTTGTTCCGGAAGGGGCAAGTTTCCAGTTCCTCCAAATTACATCGTCTCGACCGGAAAGAGTTCCTAGTAGCATTTGTTAGCTTGAATGCAAAGGATGTCAAACAGATGAAATTAAAACTAAAAATTACAAAAAATTAATGATATATTACCTAACTTTAGTAGAACTGGGTTGTTTCTCGTGTCTAGTTTACCCTGCTTCTTGAAGATGCTGATGTCGACATTGTGAGGAACCAGCGCCTTCTTGTGATCAATCACGTCAGACAATATTTGTTGGGCATCTTCAGTAATCCATTCAGGGTAGTCTGGTGCATCTGACGATATTTAAAAAAAATTCACATCAAAACACGAGAGCTATACGTATGTCCTCATTATACAGATTGTTAGGTCAAGTGCAGTATCGACAGAATTGCCTGAACCGGTCTGACTCTAGTACTTAGGACTAATTCCATGGTATATACAGCCACCAATTTACTTTTTTTTTGAGTAATTTTATCAAAGTAAAACTATTAGCTGTTAAGAACAATTTTAACTTCCGCCACATATCAATACACGAATCTCCGCAATCTAAGTACACACAAAGTGGTCAAATGTGCTTGATAACCATCACTGTCTGAGTGTTCTCGCTCGCTCCCAGTAATCGTGACAAACATCAATTACAACACATTTACATTACAACACATTTACATCATAACACGTGCCACGAATGGAATTAGAGTCACGTTTTGCACTGGTTGATTTAGTTACAGATTTGGTTGTCCAGTCTCAAATAACGACAACAAGCGTTGTTGTACTTGCTTTGTAATTAATTTATTTGAAATCAAGTTTTTACCTCTCATTATCATTAAGAAAGGAAAATAAATCGTACTTCAAAAATAAATCGGTTACTATATGATTACGTTTGTCTGTCTCGTTTAAACTTATGGACAAAGGTGTACTTTTTTCATCTGTTCAGATTTATTTCGTTGCGCAAGTTATCTTCAGCACTCGCTTTCATACGGTGTGTAGTCATTACGTTATAAAGTCTATATACCCCTTTTCATTTAAACGCTGATATTTTTTTACATCTTATAAAGTTTTCAATGAAATTTTCAATGTAAACCTAAATGTTTGAATTCTATCTTAAAATAGGCAGTTTTCAGTGTGTGCTTTTCTGATATAATTATTGCTTAAATATTAACAAATACCCCATATTCTTTTCTGTGCTCATTTTTCATTGAGCAATGAAGGACAGATACTCCTTCATTACACATCAGTGTTAGAAAGGAATATTCTTCCCTCGGTCGGGATCGGAATTTTACTTCAGACATTCTGGCTTTTAGGTGAGATCTTCCTATTCTAAACCGATGCATATACAGGATTCATCACGACAGCGTATAGTGGATCATTATGCAACAAAACTGGCAAGATCTCACTAACTGTGCCATTACAGGGACATTCTTTCACAAAAATCAGATAAACATTAGATGCAACACATCCTAAAAACTGCACTAGTTGAACACGTGCACTGATTGATCTAAATACTAGTACGGTCTATGTGGCTCTTTTGAAGAAGAAAAAAAAAATAAACGTTGTAATAGCTTTTTTTTAATAAAAAAAATATTATCTTCTCATTGTTAGTTATGAAAGGAAAATCATTTCTTGAACAAAGCTGAATTTAGCTGAATATTATCATTATTATTATTGCTGTTATTGTTATCTGAAAAGTCGTTAAACGTCTTTAAAGTATCCAAACTGTTCACGATGTATCTGAAGATAAAGAAGTTTTCAGATCTTATTTTGTTGTATGAAAACTGTGTCAGTATTCCCGATATGATATTTTGACATATACCTTCACAATATGACATTTTGACAGAGACCCTTATAATATGACAATTTGACAGAGACCCTTACAATATGATATTTTGAGAGACGATTACAATATGACATTTAGACAGAGATCCTTATAATATAATATTTTGACAGAGACCCTTACAATATGACAATTTGACAGAGACCCTTACAATATGACATTTTGACACAGACCCTTACAATATGACATTTTGACAGAGACCCTTATAATATGACATTTTGACATAGACCCTTACAATATGACAATTTGACAGAGACCCTTATAATATGATATTTTGACAGAGACCCTTACAATATGATAATTAGACAGAGACCCTTACAATATGATATTTTGACACAGACCCTTACGATATGACAATTTGACAGAGACCCTTACAATATGACAATTTGACAGAGACCCTTACAATATGACATTTTGACATAGACCCTTGCAATATGACAATTTGACAGAGACCCTTACAATATGACATTTTGACAGAGACCCTTATAATATGACATTTTGAGAGAGATTCTTATAATATGATATTTTGACAGAGACCCTTGCAATATGACATTTTGACTAAGTCCCTTACAATATGATAGATTGACAGAGACCCTCACAATATGACAACTTAACAGAGACCCTTGCAATATGACATTTTGACAGAGACCCTTAAAATATGATATTTTGACATAGACACTCACAATATGACAATTTGACAGAGACCCTCACACTATGACATTTTTGGTGTTCGGAATGAATTCCAATATTTAATGTATTGATGTACCAATAGTCTGAGATAGTGTTGATATGCCAATAGCCTCGATGTTGCACAACTGCATAATCCAGACTGTCTCTAAATGAATTCACAATAATCCCAAAATAGTGATTTAGTCCGAAAGGTACCATTGAAAACTTTGTAATTACAACTAGTAAAGTAAATACACACTTTATTGTTAACTAAAGGACTGATTCCACCTCAGATGTTAAGATAGGAATGTTTAATTCTAATAACCTTAATATACAAACCTAAGACACAACATGAGTACAAGGATGAGGGTCACAAGTTCATTTCAAGAACATTATAAATTGTCAACAAGACCAGGTCTAGTACTAAAAGCTTAGTAAAGAACATGAAAATATCAGGTACACTAGGAATTCCGAGGGGAAACCAAGGTCCTGAACTCAAATCCAAGTAAGTGTGTTTACCTACAATTAACGAGGAATCGAAAAGGTTTAAACTTTATTTGAAGTGCTCAAAACAGAACGTTATCACATATAGAAAAATCGCTAAAGTAAAGTAAAATCCACGTATTTCGAAGAATTTTATATTGTCTAAAACAATCAACCGGCATCAGAGGCATGTAGTTCCCCGAGGAAGAGCGATCTTTATCAAGGACGTCATTTGGGAAGGCTGGCATTTGCCCCTTCCGAATTTGCATGTACTGTAAAATTGATGTAGCTCATATACGAAAATTAACAAGCCCGTAACGTATGCCCCCTCCACCCCTCAGGCGAAACGATAACCTTAGAATCTGTCATTTCTTATAAAATAGATTAAAAATGCAAAATACCCTTAGTGTTGTATTGGTTTTACTACATTCCTTTCCCTCTTTTGTTCCAATACAACGAATGCATTAATAACCAACTTAACGCCGATTACTGCGTCAATTTTCTCTTCAATGTGAAAGATGTAAAGTTAGAAAAAGAAACTAATGTTACTCGGTCATTTTGCGCTCTAATTGAATGATATAATTTTACCACGAATTCAACTATCTACGGAATTCCAGCCTAAACATTTATCCATGACCTTTGGACAAAAAAAAAAGAGAGCCAAATTTTAATTTTAACTCGACGGAGTCATCATGCTGCAGTTTTAAATAATTAGTAATTATATCCAAAATGTCATCCAGCAATTGAATGAATAAGGATTTCTACTATGGAAACTGTTCCAGATTCCGGAGAAAAATCTATTTTTAGGATGCTGTTGTATGTTATCTGGCAGTTATAGTCATGGAGAATATGACTTTTTAAAAATATTCTAGTAAGTTGAAGTATTGTTTAATTAGTATTTTAATGATCTGACATGAAACTATGCAAAACTAGTTTACCTTTCTGCACGCACTTCTCGATTTTCGTCATACTCTCCGTATTATGGCTGGTAGAAGTCAATTCGCAAAAAAATATCCCATTTAAGCATAGACCATGAATAAATTTCGGCCAAGTTTACTTTGACCCATTTCTATACTCAGTATGGCCATATCTGTCCAAAGATAGTACAGAAAGGACATGCGTTTTTTCTAAATAATATCAGAGACGTTTTGACAGTAAATTAGGGGAAAATGTGGACAGTTTTGGGGAATGGGCCCGAATTTCGGAACCAAAACAGGCGTAGCAAAATCCCTGTATGTAGGGTGTGTTGTTGTTGTGGGGGTTTAACGCCATTTCCAGCACACGAAAGGCTGGCTATACATGGCGGCCAGAATTAATGGTGGAGGAAGAACCCGGGGGGAAAAAAAACCCAGAAAAAAACCACCGACCCACGAGAACCTACTGGCAAGCTTTCTCACATACCCGCATTGGCCGAATCTGAGACTCAAACCCACGCAGACAGAGGTGAGGTGCCAGTGATCAGTAACGTAGAGCGATTTAGACCACTCTGCCACTCTGGGCCCCCTGTATGTAGAGTATGAATAGCTATCTAGATTAAAAAGTAAATGCATGTGTGCAGTATTGGAGGAACTGATATTGCACAACAGCTATAGCAACGAATCCAAAAATTAAGTAAAAATAAAAAACACGACGTGATTCAAGAAAAAATTAAATACAAACAAAATATTTTAAATGTTGTGAAATTATTACGAAATTAGCAGCTGAGATACCAGGAGACGATATTCGGAGGTGTGTATGTTTTGCACGTTTTCAAGCGCTTTAATTTTCGGAAGTCAGTACATCTTATTTATGGTCTGCATTACCGAAATGGAAGTGGTCGGTTTAAAGGAACACCGAATAATGCTATGTTTGTCAGTGGGCAACTCAAAATAGACAATTCGACAACTGGGATTGCGGACAGTTAATGAAGACGAGTGTAGTAAAACTACATCTGTAATTAGTGTTTACATAACCTCATCAGAGTAGTTGTAGTTATATGGTGCCAACAAAAGATGAAGTTCGAAAAATTTAAAAATGAAGAATTGGACAAAAACTTTAGGAAGATAAACCTAAATTCTAAACATGAATTACAACAAGATAAAATATTAAACGTATAGATTTGAAAATTCTTTGTACATAACAAAACTAAATGCAGCACATGCACGATGTTTAAAGCGTATTGTTACACGCAATACGAAATTAGGATTATCACGAATATCCAAGGACATACTAAGTATGCATACTAAATAAAGAAATTAAACAATTCATTAGTGGTGTAGCAAGAAATTCCGTCCACCCAACCCCACCCTGCAATAATTAATTTGGTCCCATCCCCCGCACAAAAGCTGATGGGAATTCGGGGCTCCCATTGTGTCCCTTCCCCCACTAAATCCCATTTGCATTGTTGAGCGGGTTGCTATGCTACTGTAATTATTGCTTTGTCGATTGATGAAACATGTTTATGACAGTCATGACATTATAAAACCATTCACGTGTGTGTGTGTGTGTGTGTGTGTGTGTGTGTGTGTGTGTGTGTGTCTTTCCATCTATGTATATATGTCTGTCATCTATCTATTATGAATCTAGGATTGCTTTTTCATGCCTGTGCAAATATACTGTTGTGTTTTACATGGAGTTCGAAGAATACATAAGTAATCTCTTTTTTTTTTTGGCATAGAAAGAATGTAACAGGTTAACCGGTACCTTGAGTGAATCAATGACACGACGCCAGTTATAAGCAGTCATGGGTTAAAAGTATAATACAATTTGTATTAGTGTCACCTTTCATTCGACCAAACTAACCTACATCCGGGTTCTACTAGTATATTCTAGATTATTACAAATAGTTCAGGCTCGATTAGTGTCCAGGGACTTTGATACGCTTCTTGATTAAGGTAAGCATGATAACTGTACTGTATTTGTACTTATATAAGTACAGATATATTTTTACCTCAAGCAGTGGGTTGGGATCAGTTACTAACAAATGTATACGAAACTTGGCCCAATTAATAAACATGGTTCTGGGAATGGTCTTTTAAATTGGAAGCTTTAATGCGAGTTCTTTTCGTCATATGCCAGTAAAGATTAGACCCGGATTGGCAAAAAAGATGAAAATACAAATACAAACCATCATCAGAACCTTTGTATCATGTGACTTTTCTAGTTACAGCAAAGTATTAGAACAACGCCTACAAATACGACATTTATAAACCCTTTACATTATATTTCGTCAGTATTAATATACTCTGGAGAGAGAGAGAGAGAGAGAGAGAGAGAGAGAGAGAGAGAGAGAGAGAGAGAGAGAGAGTAAATTGCTTTTACCTGGATGCCACTGTAGGTAATAGTGTTAGGACACATGTGCTATACCCATAAATCTCATTCAGGAAGTACATTTACGGAAAATAGATCTGCGGTGGCCTGCCCATATGTATTGCACCAGAATGTTTTATGCGTAACATCCGGTTGTATTAGAAAACAAAACTATTTTCACTGGCTTGGGGCACTCGGCGAATTGAATAAATATAGATCTGTTTGGAAAGTGTGGCAATTGAATACATGTGTTATGTTAGCTCTAAAATATGTTTAAAGACACCTTTTGTTACACTTTTTATATGCAAAATATATTTCTTTTTCATTTCGGCTAATCGTAGCTTTCGTCCCACAACGTTAAACTGTATCTTATGGAGGAAAACCATATCTCAAAGAATCTGATTCAGCCGTGAACAATAACATAAACTACCTGTAGATATGTGCATATTCTCGGGAATAGCTTAACAATGATAACATATACTTATTTCATGTCGATTTTCTGTAATGCAATGTAATAAACTTTTTTCTTTATCATGTTAACGATACTTAATACCAAATACTACACGCAATCACGAAAATAGGTCGCTGCAAAGTCCAAGGGAAAGCCGTGTTTAGTCTTCTAATAACACTTGACGTCGTGTACATTTACAGAAATGTGTGTGTGTGTGTGTGTTTGTGTGTGTGTGTGTATGTGTGTGTGTGTGTGTGTGCATAGAAACGAATGTAAAAGGTTAACACGTACCTTCTTCTTGAGTGAATCAACGACACGATGCCTGTTTTAAGCAGTCATGAATAAAAACTCTAACAACTTTTTTGAAGTGTCACCTTTCGTTTGACCAAACTAACCTACATCCGGGTTATACTAGTCTATACTGGAATATTACAAAGAGTTCAGGCTCGATTAGTGTCCACGCATTTTGATACACTTTATGATTAAGGTAAGCATGTACTGTATTTATATTTATTTAATTACATATATTTTTACCTCAAGCAGTGGGTTGGGATCAGTTACTAAGTAATGTATGCGAAACTTGACATAATTAATAAACATGGTTCTGACAATCGTCTTATAAATTGGAAGTTTTAATGTGAGTTCTTTTAGTCATATGTCAGTGTAGATTAAACCCGTGTACATGTTCTCGACAACAGCTTAACAATGATAACATATACTTATTTCATGTCGATTTTCTGTAATGCAATGTAATAAACTTTTTCTTTATCATGTTAACGATACTTAATACCAAATTCTACATGCAATCACGAAAATAGGTCGCTGGAAAAGTCCAAGGGAAAGCCGTCTTTAGTCTTCTAATCGTCATTGTATTTTACATCTATAACACTTGACGTCGTATACATTTACATAAATTCGTATATACAATTTACAGAAGACTGTGTATGTGTGTGTTTAGATTTGTAACGTAGCTTTAACACTTTGTTTTAGTCATATCAGTGAGATGGCAAGGCAAGCACTTTAGACCACTCAACCATTCGGGGCCTCAGTAATAGTACACTTGTATGACATTTTCAATTGTAGTATGAAATGGTCTCAAAAATATGCATGGCATCCCATAAACCTTGTTAGTGTATGAAAAACTAAACATGCAACAAAAACGGTATCTGCACTGTTTTGCGATTGATACATTCTTAGTGAACTGAAACCGCTGTACGGAACACGACGACATATACTAATTCAGTGTCTCACACTCAAGATTCCTAATAGGTAAACTTAATTCGTACAACGAGGGTCACCAGAGTTCTGTAAAGCTTTTGTCATTCATGTCGTACCATGCGACTAATGATACAGGTTTGAATCCTACCACTGCAGTCTGCATCAGCCTTGGTCGGCTACCATGGTCGACAAGGCACTAAATAGCCTACTGGTGTTGCTGTGCCGTGAACAAAACATTCATTCCTTGTGGAAAAAAAAAACGTTTAGCTGAATCATTTGGATACGTGTGTAGTGCATGCCAGGATAGTTAAAGGCTCAAGAGAAGACCTCAAGTTCTACTAATTGTCGAGTATTAAGTCATTCTCTCTCTCTCTCTCTCTCTCTCTCTCTCTCTCTCTCTCTCTCTCTCTCTCTCTCTATATATATATATATATATATATATATATATATATCTTTTTTTTTCTTCAAAGCTCAGGCAATAGCTTATTTGGAATAGCATGGGACTCATAATTCAAGGTCTCGAGTATGTTACCCACCCACGTTAGTTGTCTGGGTCGGCTGTCTCATTTGTTTTCTTTGGAAAGACACATGGTTCATACTTCCTCGGAGTGATTTTATATGTTGAAAATGCCTCTAAAACTAACGACCCAATAATTCAGGAAGTGGAATGAGTATACTTCGTAATTTTACGAATGGTTTTTAGTATTGGTATATACTGCAGTTTATTGTAATACGTATCTATAGTCGTTGCTTGTGATTGTATTATACATGGCTTATTTCAGTTCAGGATGTATCGACCAGCTTATCCACACGTGCTATAGATAGATCATTTATTACAACTTGGTTTCAATTGTGTTAAAATATTGCAGAGAACTTTGAAAAAGCAAGAACAGGGTTTATGAATAAGAAAATATTGGAAATTAGATAATACATGAGTGTCGTCATATCATACATCGAGGTAAGTAGCGAATGTTTTTTTTTTAAGTCCATAATTCGGTGTATCCCCCTATTGGTCCAAGACTGAGAGTCATAAGTCTCCTTGGTGTCAAAACAGGGGGTCAGCTTTAGTAAAAACCAAACCTTGGTATGAAAATTGGGGGTCAAATTAAAAAGTTGTTGGACTCTGAAGGTTTACCAAGGTATATTTAAAACAAAAGAGTATACCTTGATATATTAAAGTCGGATTTTTTTTGTGCGGGGTGTATGTGTGTGTTGGAATCCGCGATCTGAGATATAATGCATTTTGACTTTAAATTAAAAACTAGCGGTCAGTGGAATGATAGTGTTATACAGACCTAAGTGACTTCATCACGGCACTACTTACTCTACACAGTACTATGGAGGGGAATTACCGGCATACGTTTTCTATTTGTATATGCTGTATATTGTATAGCGTTGTTTAGCAGTCGCTCTGGTCACGAATAAATACATCATATCTAAAAATATAATGTACCCCCCCCCCCCCTCCATTTGGACAAACAGGTAGGTAATAATATAGTGTGCCAGGATCATTATTTAAATGTTATAATACCGTACTTATACAAAGCAAATAAAGCGTACTCACGTTTAATCAATATAATGAAATAGCAATCAACATAATTAGTCGCTTTGTAAATACTTTTATTTCTCGAGCAAGGGAAAACATTTTTCTTGTCTGTTGAAACCGTGGAATTTTTTCGAGCGGTGGGGATGTTTAAGAGAGAATTTGAAATTGTTAGTTATACTACATGCATATTCAAAATGAACACAGTTAAACAGTGTTTATTATTGAAATGTACTTTCTTCATGTAATTCACCTTCAAAGATTTACAACTGAATCGTGCCAAGTTTAACTAATAATAATAATAATAATAATAATAATAATAATAATAATAATAATAATAATAATAATATCAATAATAATAATATAATAACAACAACAACAATAATAATAATAATACTAATAATAATAATAATAACAATAATAATAATAATAATAATAATAATAATAATAATTGTTATTATTATTATCATTATTATTATTATTATTATTATTATTATTATTATTATTATTATTTTTATTTATAATTTGCAACATGAAGCAATGCATAAAGACAGGAGCAGTCAGTTCATATTTTATAACAACAGTGTTATTTAAAAATCCTTCTTAGACAACATGCAACTTATTATTTGGATATTGCAACTGTACTGATCTAAGACTAACATCTTAACACTAAAAATTTCATTACTATATAGAAAATTGTACGCAGACGGTATCTTACCTGTAATGATACAAGTCATTTGAGTTCCGACGAAACGGCTGGTTCGTTCCAGTATCACCGCTCTTTATACACACACTCTTAAGACGTAGCCAAATATAGCCATACGCCCAGCTCTCGGGTTTCGCCAGAATCTCAAAGTCAGGCTTCATCATATTTTACAGACTACCGACTGCGTCTGTGTACATCACTAGACAGTCAATTTGCAACATCAGCGACTTATTCACACACAAACTATCTTTGCCATTTGTTATTCCGTAACTTCTAACACTTACCGAGTGTGCTTTTGCTGACACCAAGATCCAAGAGAAATGTATAGTGCAAGAGTTTTGCCTTAGTTCACCAGGGTCTGATCTTTATTATAATAGTCGATAGCTGTGATATAGAAATAAATGAAATTAATCTCAATACATTTTAGTAGAAAATTACTTTTAATATAATGTAATGCAAACTTGCTTTTAATACAATTTAGAGAAAATTTCAATCTTATTACTTTTACTCAAAACTTCAGTTCTAATGTACGTACATGTGTGTGTGTGTCTCTCTCTCTCTCTCTCTCTCTCTCTCTGTGTGTGTGTGTGTGTGTGTGTGTGTGTGTGTGTGTGTGTGTGTGTGTGACTGATATACCACGAGATGTACACAATTTCCATTAAAAGGAAACGAGACATTCATCTTGATAAAATAATTAAAGACACGCTTTGGAAGATGGTTTAAATGAGGAAAGTAGAGAGCTACAAACTCATGGTTGGCTTCTTGAATGCCAAACGCACAACTATTAACTCACCTACGAGTATATTGAAACTAGTGGTTAAAACAGACTAAGCGAAATGACAAAGCAAGAAAAAGTACTTCAGACCTTTAAATGTATTTACATTTGATATAACTTATCATGATTTAACTAAACATTGCTCTCTACTATAAAATTGTTTATATCCTTCATCATCCGATGTCGCCCTTCCGTTGGTTGATTTGTCTATAAATTGTATCATCTTTCATTGGTCCAGAGAGATCGTCAGATGGCACAGGTGAAAATTTGCTACGATACTTTTTAACAGAGTTTCATCTATATTTTGCGAGGATGAGAGAGAGAGAGAGAGAGAGAGAGAGAGAGAGAGAGAGAGAGAGAGAGAGAGAGAGAGAGAGAGGTAAAACTAAAGGTTTTGATGAAATAGCGTAGCATGGTAATCTCATCAACAAAAATCCTATTACGAAAACCGCGATTATTAATATTTTTCTCCTTATTTTCTTCCGTCAATATAAGTGAAAATTCATTGCTGATCTAGTAAGTAGATGCAATAGCCTTCTGTTGAAATCGTACATATTCATTGGTTTATCAAACTGCTTGGTACCATGACCTTAAAATCAATGTATTTGTAATGTATATCGTGTATAATATTATTCATATTTAATTTGTATTGTGTGCTTAACCTAAGTCCATAATTAAGGGTTGGAATTTGGGCATACCTGACTAATGTCATTTTTAAAAATGTGTTTAATTGGAATTTAGTTCAGGATATTGTTTTTTTTTCCCTCAGAAGTTCTACAGCTTCCTAGATTTTAGTCAGGTTGTTTGGTCCAATGTCCTCATTCTGTAATTGCAGTCTTTCTTCTTTCTGTAATTGCATTTCTCTCTCTCTCTCTCTCTCTCTCTCTCTCTCTCTCTCTCTCTCTCTCTCTCTCTCTCTCTCTCTCTCTCTCTCTCTCTCTCTCTTCTTTCTGCAATTGCAACTCTCTTTCTTCTGTCCGAAGCGCAATCTTTCTTAACTCCTTTGTACATGATTACATCTGGTCTACATAATTGTGATGACATCAATGATGTAATCATCTAAAACGACACCTGGAAAGGTCACTCAGAGATAATTCGAAATTCCTTAACAGACTCACATTGATTCAAGTTTTTGACAATTAATTTATCCAGAAGTGAGCTTTGCCATTATTGTTTTATATTTCTAGGACCTATCGTGGGACATTGGACAATTTAAACATATATATGCTGAGGTCAAGGCTATCAATGACTTTTGTGTGGCCGTTAGTAACAAGCAACTGATGCAATTATTGCATGGCTGTTACAATTTGTCTGTAATTGCCAAACCTCTGACAAATTAATTGAGTAAAACAAAAAGTTTCTATGGTGTGAAAAATGTCAGGGCGTTTTGATAAGTTAAAGGCCATACTAAATACCGCTTCTTCAAGCGTCAAGCTTCAAATTTTAGTCAGTATTTAAAATGTCTGTTGATGCAAGTGATGTTGGGGTTGGTGCAGTATTGATTCAGGAAGACAAAAATGGTGTAGACCATCCAATGTGTTATTTTTCTAAGAAACACAACACACAACAGAGAAATTATTCCACAATGGAAAAGGAATGTTTGACTTTGATATTGGCTTTGCGACACTTTGAAGTGTATATTATTAGTTCAGCGTTTTCTGCGATTATTGTGTTTAGTGGTCACAACCCCATTACGTTCAGTTGCAAGAAGAAAAACAAACACCAAAGAGTATTAAGGTGAATTTTGATAAAACAAACATCAAAGAGTATTAAGGTGAATTTTGATGTTGACGTGATCCACATCAAGGTAAAAGACAATTTAAAAGCAGATACACTTTCACGTGTATGTAAATATTATATTGTTTCATTAATATATAACCTGTCATCTTTGTACATTTTTATCACATGGACACTTGACTGATACTTAAATGAAATCTTTATTCCATAGATCTTTCTTTTTATGCATGAGGAGAGATGTGATTTATTTGTTTGAAATTTGCATTGTATGTTAGATTTCTTAATTTTTGTTTTATTATATGCTTTGGATAATGTATTTTGGACTTGACCTTGTCAACTTCATTTTCTACCTGACATGAATCATTGATTTTGGTTTTGTAGTAAACATGTTAATCTCAATCTGAGTCCAGAACTTTGTAAATTCCATATGTAGTGCCAGGTCTACCTGTTGTTTACTACATTTTGAATTATTTAATTCAAGTGATTATTCTCTGGAAATACAAAACGTTTAGAAAGGACATTCTCTGAAATAGAGACTTGAATTTATACTGAAATTCAAATTTAGGACATATTCATGGATTGTATTTTTTTTAATCCAAAAAAAATCCCACAAACCTGTTAGCACATCACCATTACACGGGCCACCACATCAACATTTACAGCGCTGAATTTAATTTGGATTTCCACTAAATTTATTCAGACTTTTAATCATTAGAACTTGCGTCTGTAATTCTACAATAATTTAGGAGTTAATTCGCAATACCGTAAATTTAAAAAAAATATATTCATCTTATATTATTGGGAAATATATTTTTTCTTGAAATGTGCGATCTAGGAATATCTTGGTCGAGGAGGGGAGGGGTACGGGAGTAAACAAGTGGGATAGTGTTGCGAGGAGTGGAATCCGTGGGGGTATACAAACGGGAAAACGTCGCTCCATCCCAGAGCTTGTGCATTATTAACGTTTCTATGGTAACATTTTAGCTATTTACATGTCATTGTAAAGAAAACTTATGAGAAATAATATATCTTTTTTCGTTTGCAAAATAATACTCTACAGAAAATGTGTTAAAAAATCTTTTCGTTATTTCATTAAAGTTTCTTGAAAAATTCTCAATTAAATTTTGGAAAAAAAAGAAAAAGTTTTTGTTATTTCGAAAAGATGTTTTCAAAATATTTGCAAGTTATGATTTCAATATTTCGAAAATATGTTCGTTATTAAGAAAGAAGAAAGTGATCTTATTGAAAAAAATATTTTGGTTATTTTGCAAAAACATCGTTTTTAAATAGCGACACTAGCCGCACTAAATAACTACTGTGTTATGATGTTAGCATGCCAGTATTGTAAATGTTAAGACGAGTAACTCATGTAATTACACGTCAGAACCGATATCATAACAATATCCAAAATGAAATGGTTAATGACGTAGACCAGAGGTTCCCAAACTTCTCTGGCTCCGGACCCACTTGGGAATATTTTTTCTATCTCTGGACCCACCAAACAAAATTAGGTGCAGAGTACTACTAAACTAGCTAAGGATTGCATCATAAATCGGGATTAAGATATGCTGATTTACATCCAGTATTTAGAAATTATCACATTTAAAACAGTAAAATTAAACTTAAGAAAAAAGCGAACATTTATTGCATAGCAACTGTTATATCAATGTAACAGTAACTAATCATTAAATTTAAACTTTAAAGAATCAATGTGAAGGATGGGCCTGCATGTTGCTCATAAGTAAGTCAATGCGCGGTTTAAAACAAGTCAGACACAGCCTCATGTCATGATCTGTGCACAGTCTGTTCCTGTATTTTGTTTTCATTGCCGTCAATGCTGAAAATCCAGCCTCACACAGGTATGTGGTTGAAAACGGCAACAACACTGACAAAGCAATATCAGAGAGTTCGGGAAATACAGTTGCAGCATTAAGCCAAAAAATAGTTGTTGTTGGATAATGGGATAGCGCGAATCTTGTTAGCCATGGTCTCTCCTAACACTGCTTTTGCCATGTCGATTGCAGAAGGAAGAATTAATTCCTCCGCTATTGTGTGCGGTTTTTTAGCCTTCGCAACTCTCAACGCTACTTCGTATGATGCCTTCAATCCGCTTGAATTAAGCGTTTTGAATTTTTTTAAGCTGGAAGTTTGCTTTCTCAATCCTTCACTTTTAAGTTTGAAAAATTCGGCTGACTTACCGACAGTTTCACGGTGTTTCGTTACCTGGTGACGTGACAGTTTGGACGGTTTCATGCTAGCATTCGCAAGAATTTCCAAACAAATCACACACGGAGGTCTTGGTTCATCGCCTGAATCAGTTGAAATAAATCCGAATTTCAGATATGATTCATAATATTTACGTTTCGGCGGACATGCCTTCTTCGTACTCGGAAGTCGATTATCAAGAGCTGAATTAACATCATCGTCCGACTCCGACTCTGAGCTATGACCACTCACACATGACAAAGATTCTCGTTTTCGTTTCAAAAATGTATCCATGTTTTTTCGCAAAATTTTAAAACTTAAATACACGTTGTTTATTTTTGAATGGCAGACGTTTTTAATAATCATGCGTTGCTAAGTCTCGTTGCTAAGTCTCGTGCACTGTTTCCTGTTCACATACACGCACAAGTAGAAGCTAGTTATAGCCCAACCATGGTCAAACGTTGTTTCGCTAGTTATAACGGAGTAAAGTATGACGCTTGAGGGTTACTGGAATAAATACTGAAATTAACAAAGCTCTGCGACCCACTTTTGGGTCGCGACCCACAGTTTGGGAAACGCTGACGTAGACATCCGAATGTATTGTATTCATTTCGCTGTACTATTCGGCAGTTTGGTTAAATAAAGTAATTTCCCACATACGATAAATAGAATCTTAGGTTTGTGCTCATTTTAAATTAAATTTTGTCTAGAAATCAAATCCTCCTTATATCTTTCAGTACGATCCGTAGTCTCTCGCATGATCCCATATATATGTTTCATTAGTAGCTATTACACGATACATCTTTTCATAAAAATGTACTACACGAGATATTATTAGCCGATATAAATGTATAATTAATAGATTTTAAACGAGATAGCTTCCCATAGAAATGTATTCTTAGTAGATAATACACAAAATAATAGCCATTAGGAATGTATAATTAGTAGATAACATCCCATTAAACCGTATCAGTAGTAGATATTAGTAGTAGATATTACACGAGATAACATCCCATTAAACCGTATCAGTAGTATATATTAGTAGTAGATATTACACGAGATAACATCCCATTAAACCGTATCAGTAGTAGATATTAGTAGTAGATATTACACGAGATAACATCCCATTAAACCGTATCAGTAGTAGATATTAGTAGTAGATATTACATGAGATAACATCCCATTAAACCGTATCAGTAGTAAATATTAGTAGTAGATATTACACGAGATAACATCCCATTAAATGAAATCTATTCATTGTTGATGAGAAGGTGGTAAGAAAGTGTTCTTCATTTGGCAGCCACAAATACACAAATGCAGAAGTAATAGACATGAATGAAATCAACTGTTTGTCCGCGTATGTACACGTATGCATGAACCTATCTAAGTAATGGGGGGCCCCGAGTGGCCGAGAGGTCTAAAGCGCTCTCCATTACGGATCACTGCCATCTCACCTCTGTCTGCGTGTGTTCGAGTCTCTACTGCACAAAATGTGCTGAAAAATGGCATTAAACCCTACAATAACAATAACTAACAATTAATGGATGTGTGCAGCGGTAAACAATACATGCACCTGGAAATATTTTTATAACTCCGGATTGATGAAATATTTTATCTACTCATCAAATGTAGATACACGCTAAGATATATCTTAATTCAGTCTGGTTGCTTGCCTTCCTGTGTCTTCATCTTTGTATCTTTGCATTTCTGATGCAATTTTAAATTATAAAGGCTTTTTATTGGACATTAATTTATTATTCATTTTAATGCATAAGTAGAATTGTTGACCCTGAAAAATAACTTCAATTTTTTTTAGGACAGATTTGTACTTTTCACGTCATGTATAGTCACACTTCAGCTCCTCTAGTCATGGAGAAATTACATTTCCCCTGATTTATTGCCTAAAAATGTAGTTCAGTATGGACATATTACGAATCGTTTATTTTTAGATGTGACAGATACATCGAACGAAATACATGACTCACCTGGAAAAGAAAAAATACCAACAAAAACGTGGCTTTAAGTTCATTATAAAACTTAGAGCTGAATGTTTAACTCAAGTTTTCGTTGACCCAGGTTACTTGAAAGTTCATATGTATCTTAGAAAACAAACGATGCATACTAATATCAAACAGTTTGCAACAAAACGGATATAACGTATTAAGGCTTATAAAAAAGCAAGTAATTAGACAATTCGAATATACTTGAAAATAAAATCGTATATAATGTATTTAAACACTTGTAATATACATCATGTAACTAAAAACAATATAGACCAAAATCTGTCAGTAACGTTTGCTTGATATCATTAAGAAACATAATAATATAGACCCTGATCTGCCAGTAACGTTTGCTTGATATCATTAGGAAACATAATAATATAGACCTTGATCTGCCAGTAACGTTTGCTTGATATCATTAGGAAACAATAATATAGACCCTGATCTGTCAGTAACGTTTGCTTGATATCATTAAGAAACATAATAATATAGACCCTGATCTGCCAGTAACGTTTGCTTGATATCATTAGGAAACATAATAATATAGACCCTGATCTGCCAGTAACGTTTGCTTGATATCATTAGGAAACATAATAATATGGACCCTGATCTGTCAGTAACGTTTGCTTGATATCATTAAGAAACATAATAATATAGACCCTGATCTGCCAGTAACGTTTGCTTGATATCATTAGGAAACATAATAATATGGACCCTGATCTGCCAGTAACGTTTGCTTGATATCAATAGGAAACATAATAATATGGACCCTGATCTGCCAGTAACGTTTGCTTGATATCATTAGGAAACATAATAATATAGACCCTGATCTGCCAGTAACGTTTGCTTGATATCATTAGGAAACATAATAATATAGACCCTGATCTGCCAGTAACGTTTGCTTGATATCATTAGGAAACATAATAATATAGACCCTGATCTGCCAGTAACGTTTGCTTGATATCATTAGGAAACATAATAATATAGACCCGGATCTGCCAGTAACGTTTGCTTGATATCATTAGGAAACATAATAATATAGACCCGGATCTGCCAGTAACGTTTGCTTGATATCATTAGGAAACATAATAATATGGACCCTGATCTGCCAGTAACGTTTGCTTGATATCATTAGGAAACATAATAATATGGACCCTGATCTGCCAGTAACGTTTGCTTGATATCATTAGGAAACATAATAATATAGACCCTGATCTGTCAGTAACGTTTGCTTGATATCATTAGGAAACATAATAATATAGACCCTGATCTGTCAGTAACGTTTGCTTGATATCATTAAGAAACATAATAATATAGACCCTGATCTGCCAGTAACGTTTGCTTGATATCATTAGGAAACATAATAATATAGACCCTGATCTGCCAGTAACGTTTGCTTGATATCATTAGGAAACATAATAATATAGACCGTGATCTGCCAGTAACGTTTGCTTGATATCATTAAGAAACATAATAATATAGACCCTGATCTGCCAGTAACGTTTGCTTGATATCATTAAGAAACATAATAATATAGACCCTGATCTGCCAGTAACGTTTGCTTGATATCATTAAGAAACATAATAATATAGACCCTGATCTGCCCGCACAGTATGCGATGGCAAGTCTAGGTCAGTGGTTTCAAAATTGAAGAATTATTTTCTGTGTGTGTGTGTGTGTGTGTGTGTGTGTTGGACTTATAACGTATGTTTAAATTTTTTAGTCATATCTTGGATGTCTAGCACTAAGACATTATTGCATGTAGTATCATTTCCCATCCAGTCAGATTATCCTGACACCAGACCGGCCAGTCCTATCCTAACACTAACCTCTTAATTCCCATGGGTCGGTGGTCCTTTCCGGGGGTTTACCACGTTCTTCCTCACTAAATGTACTGTCTGCCATACAAGGAATATCGTGTGTTGGAAAATGGTGTTAAATCCACATACAAATCCATATCGAGCTTTGTCTTTGGTCCAACTTGGACCGTGTACACCACTGTGTAGCCTACAACAAGGATTATCTTCCACAACACCTTTTGCGTATTTTCAAATGTTTTTTTTTGAGATATAATGTTTATTTAACATTAACGTGGCTTTTTTTTTTTTTGGGGGGGGAGGGTAAATTACGGTTACCGTAATTTAGAGTTTCAAATCATTTGTACAAAGTTGTGTGCCTTAATAAATAAAAAAAAAACCTCTACGAAATTTGTGATTTTAATTTATGTATCTTTAATGTTCTTGCTTTGTCGCTTCTCTTTGACTTTTATATATTTATTTCGTTTAGTTGACATTATCTACCATGGTCTTTGAACCCGATGCATTGGTCCAACTTCAAGACAAACATTATTGAATTACGTCACACGTCAAATTTCCAACGAATTCTTGTGCAAAAAGGTATTTAACAGGAAATGTTGAGCTTGGAGAATCCTAATACGAGAATGCGTTATGCCATGCAAAACTTAAAATCCAACTTGGGCAGGCAATTTGTTTAGAAGTTAAGGACAGTGAGATAGAGACTGACTGAAAACCTTCCAAGAAGGCAATGCCATATTAAATGATCGTATGACGTACGGTTCCGTCTGATAAAGTAAATACATACAAATAACCATTTTTGAATTGAATGTGTCGCCTTTTAATAATGAAAAATATTCTAGAGTTACAATCGTATGAAGAAATGGAGTCATAAAACTAGAAGGGAGATAACTAGTGATTAAAAGGTTAGCGCACACGAAAGGGAGATAACTATTGATTGAAAATTAAGCATACATGAATGAGAAAATGGAAATATGGAACCGATGCTTTGGCAAGACTAATATATCGATTTAGAAGCCCAATTTATTCCTTGTGTTTCAAATGTGTCGAGGAAAGGCGGATTTTAATTTTACTAGCTTTTCTTTCATCTATGTAAAATGTGTTAAAGAAACAACATTTCCGCCTGTATAGATCACTGACATCTCACCTCTTTTCCGTCTCGACTTGGCCAGCGTGGGTATGTGAGGAATCATGTCAGTAGTTTGGTGTGGGTCTGTAAGTCTTCCGAGCATTTTGCTCCACCAAACATACAGGCTGACATGTATAACATATCATGTACTGAAATATGGTGTTAAGCCCACATAACCAACCAACCAATCAACCAACATTTTATAGCCTTTTGCTCCTTGTTTTCTGCATGCAGAATCGGTACAGAGAAATAGTAGAAATAAATTGTTTACGGTTAAGCATACATATAGAAGTAAAGTGTCAGATTTATACATGTCTTATATTCATTATTTTATGATAAAAATATTTTAAAATGTTAATGTTTTATGATACAAATGTACTATGATTATAGCATTTATTAAGAACATATTCTTTTCAGGCTAGAACCAGACACTGTCGTCAAGTATGGACAAGCCAATACCTTGTGACCAAGATGCAGAAACTGTACTGGCACCGTCAAAAATCACTCTTCTGTTCTCCTCGAAGTTATCTGAGAAAGTCAAGGCTTTTCTGCCTCAATCACCATTATTTAAACAGTTAGGTCAAAGAATTAAATTCGGGAGAAAAAGCTCATCTGATGTGCAGCTAAATGACGAAAGAATGTCGCGAGAATATGCCGAGATTTGGCGAGACATGGGCGATGATCCTGGAATGTTTAAACTGAAGAATTTGAGTGACAAGAAATTCTTATGTATTGACGAATATACGTTAAAACACAATGAGGTTTGCTCGTTGCAAAATAATTCAAAAATAAAATTTGATTTTATTACCCTTTTGGTAGAAATAGATCCAGGAGAAATGGATTGTACTACATACGAACTGGAATTCAAAATGATGAAAGACGGGGATCCTTCGCCAGCTAATCACTTCGGGACAACATCCCTACCACTAGCTCTAGAACTGAAAAGGAAATGTACGTGTCACTATGACCACGCAGAAGACAGGGTGCGTACACAAGCTGAGAGTCTTCAACTGGCGGATGTGGTGCAAGGCCGCTTAAATATTGCTACTCCAGTGACAGCTCATGAAAAAGTTCTTTTGGAAAATAATTACTCGGAAATGGTGGTGAACAATTTAAATAGCATAACAAAACCAGAGGTAAGGAAACTGAATATTCCAGTCCAATCCTATCCTAGATGTGTGAACTGTGAAAAATTGAAATGCGAGCTTAAAGATTTTGTTGAAGAAGACGCGTGTGCAACTGAAAAAGTGATGAATATTTCCAACACAGAATTTTGTGTATGCGAAAGAAGTCCTGTGGAAAATGCAGAATCATCGAACTCTGAGAACGAGGATTCCCTACAACTTCTCAGAAAATCGAGACAAATGCAGGACTGAGGAAATATACCGTTTGTCTGCTGACACAGTGATTTCGATTTTATTTTACCGACGAAAAAATTCTCATTTATTTTAGATACCACGAGTACTTTATGGAAAGAATACTAGAGTAAATCATTGAATTTTTTTTGTCTGGAAATTTTTTTTAATGCAAAGGATTTTCAGCATATTTATCATCAATAATTACGTGGTTAGAGTAAGACCGTTGTCGACATCCGAGTAAGTGCGCTTCTTGATGCTGTAGTCGCATAAGGGGGAAGAACTCTTTCTCCTCACAAGTATCGGTGAGTTTGAGAGGTGCATTAAGAACACAATTTATTGCAGAGATTTATAATTAACACAGATTCTTTCATTTCAAAAGATGACGTCAGTTTATTGATTCGTACACATAATGTTTCTAACATCATCACTGGAACAAATAACAAATAGCAGTAAATCAACTTCCTCTCCGCGATTTCTACATCAATAAAATGTCACAGTGACGTGAATAAACAATTAAAAAAAAAGAATTTCTCATTACTTTACGAATAACTCTTTGGGTTACATATTACACAATGTTTATTTTTGGAGTAGGTACCTTGAACATCTAGAAAGAATATGTTAATTGTCGAAGAACTAGACATCCAATGCAGAGACAATTCTGTCGCCGGGTTACCTCCCTTCCTGTTTCACATAGGGCTAATTGTATATACTTTGTTGTTGAATCGAATTGAGCTTGAACTGTTAATGACAATGGGGCCCAGAGTGCTGGCATTTTTTTGGGGGGTACTCGTCACAAGTGATAAACTTGTAGTCCGGTTAAATGTATGTTCTTTATTCTTATTCTGTAATATCCCTACTACCTAACACATATGAAACTTTAATTTTGTAATTTTCTTTAATAAAGTACATTGAATTAATACACATCTCCTATATGGGACGAATTATAGTCTTGTAATATGTATGATAATAGTATTTCTCCATTTAAAAGGCATTTAATGTATTTACGCATACTTTTGTAAGATCAAGGAAAAGCACTGTTTGATTTTTACAAGTATCTTTCCTTCATACATTGCACCTTGATTACTGTCAGAGGAATTGTGACCTTCTTGACTAATAGGCGAATTAATTATTGGGCCGCCTAGCAGAAGTGTACGAATGACTGTCGCAATTCCCTGATATGATAAATCTGTTATTGGGGATATGCGCTTAGTCTGGAAGGGGTAGGGTTCTATGATACGTGCAGCCAAGAGGAAAAGGTGCTTAAAATGGGGACGCGAGTTTGAATCCTGATAGTGCACATATTCTCTCTCTCTCTCTCTCTCTCTCTCTCTCTCTCTCTCTCTCTCTCTCTCTCTCTACATACATAACCACATACATACATACGTACATACATACATACATACATACATACATACATACATACATACATACATACATACTGTTACGTCTATTGGATTTAAATTACTTATTTTTTAATTGTTAAATCCAAATTTGTCATTTAGGGTTTAATATTCATTAATTGGGAGATTTTTCTGGAAAATTCAGGCTGACCTAGACTCTAGCTGTAAACAAGTTGACCTTGGCTTGTTGACCTAATTCCTGACCCTGCTTTAGACATTGTCAACAAGCTTCTAAAACTATTGGTTAATTTCAAGGACAACTTTTTATTTTTAGTTCTTGTGGGTAGGAAATATCTAGATCTTTCTTTGAGTGCGTGATTTAGTGAAGGTAGACTCTCCCTCTGACCTTCTATCAATTTCTAGAAAATCACGTGATCCCTTGTTTACATATTAAAAACGGGTATTTAAATCAGTGTACTGGAAGAGAGATTCAGTAGAATCTGGGCTTTTACAGCTGATAGTTGTGTTTTTCTGTTTGAGTTATAATTTTGATTACTTTGTACTGGACATTGTGTCAATTCATTTCGTCATTGCAAGAGGAATTATTTAGAAAAGAACCTGTATTCATAATTTCATTTGGATGATAATAAAACAAGAACTGCATCACGTGACAATGTCAGCCATTTTGGATTACATCGTCAAGATTCGAACCTGGAACTATTAGAACATTTACTTATCAGGACTCTTGCAATTCCATCAGTGGATTATTTTTGTGAATTCTATATTGGATTAATGTTGGATTTGATTCTATAAAACTGTAAGTTTATTTATTTTATGAAAATAATTGTACTTAATAAATTCTTTGTTCAAGTTATACAAGCTTGTTAGTTTTCACTCTTTCTGTGTTGCTGCTTATTCGAGCCTAAGCACGTAACATAGAAATTGGGGGCTCGTCCGGGATTGAAATAAATTGGAATTTAAATTTGAATTTCCCCTGGATTTTGAAAATTTTAAATCATTAGTGAGACTGACACGCTTGTATTAAAATGACATTTAAGATAGAAATATTTCTTTCTAATCCTACCCAGGAGCAATTAGATCTTTTCAAAAAAGATGAGTTGGTTCAACTTGCCAAAAAATACGATCTTTCTGAAGTCAAGGCTTCTTTAAAGAAACAAGATATCAAACAAATTTTGGTTCAATATTTGGTAGAACAGGATGTTTTGGAACAAAGTGCTTTGATTCCAGTCAGTAAGTCTACATCAGACACTGACATTAAATTAAAAGAATTAGAATTAAAATTCAAGATGGAATTAGAGTTGAAGAAGCTGGAATTTCAGAGAGAAAGAGAATTAGATTTTAAAAAACTGGAATTTCAGGAAAAGGAGAAATAGAGACAATTACAATATGATAGAGAGAAAGAGGAGAAAGATAGACAGGAAAGGGAGAAAGAAAAGCAAATTGAATTACAAAAAGAGCAGATGGGGATTGAGAGAGAGAGAGAGAGAGAGAGAGAGAGAGAGAGAGAGAGAGAGAGAGACAATTACAATATGAAAAAGAGGAGAGAGAGAGAGAGAATTAGAGTTGAAGAAGTTGGAATTTCAGGAAAGGGAGAAAGAAAGACAATTACGATTTGAAAAAGAGGAGAATGAAAGGCAATTACAATTTGAAAAACAAGAGAGAGAGAGAGAGAGAGACAGACAGACAGACAGACAGAGACAGAGAGAGAGAGAAAGAGAGGAAAGGTTACAAGTAAACAAATTAGACGAGAGAGAGAGAGAGAGAGAGAGAGAGAGAGAGAGAGAGAGAGAGAGAGAGAGAGGAAAAAAAAAGAGAGAGAGAGAGAGAGAGAGAGAGAGAGAGAGAGAGAGAGAGAGAGAGAGAGAGAGAGAGAGAGAGAGAGAAAAGGAAGAAAGGGAATATCAGTGTAAAATCAAAGAATTAGAGCTGGCAAGTGAGAATCATCATCATTCTTCAAATCAAAATTTTGATTTAGCAAGGAATATTAGATTAGTGCCCCCTTTCAAAGAAAAAGAAGTAGACAAATATTTTATTCTTTTTGAAAAAGTTGCAGAAAATTTAAAGTGGCCAAGAGAGAATTGGACTCAGTTACTACAATGTGTAATTACTGGTAAGGCTAGCGAGATTTACACTTCACTGTCTGTTCATCAAAGTAGTGACTATGATGTAGTTAAAGAATGCATTTTAAGAGGTTATGAGTTAGTTCCTGAAGCTTATAGGCAAAAATTTAGAAATTACAGAAAAGAAGCTGGACAAACTCATGTCGAATTTGTTAGACAAAAAGAGCAGTTGTTTGATAGATGGTGTTTAGCCAAGAAAGTCGAGCAAGATTATCAAAATCTCAAGCAAATTATATTAATTGAAGAGTTCAAAAACTGTGTCCATAATGATGTTAAAACTTCTCTTGATGAGCATCAGATTGAAACCTTGGAAAATGCTGCTCGAGCTGCTGATGAATATTCTTTGACACATAAAGTTCCTTTTGTTAACAAGACTTCTACTCAACAATTTTCTGGCAGAAAAGTATTTCCGCCTAATTCAAGCCCTTCTAAAACTCAAACTAATACAACTTTCAAAAATCAGACTTCAGAGAAGTTTGATTCTGGATTCTTGTCTCTTCCGACGTGTAACGTTTGCAAGAAAAAAGGACACGTTATTTCTGATTGCTACAAATTGAAAAATAGGCATCAGAATTAAGATAGACCTGTTCCAAATGCTCTTATTTCCAAGAGGTCAAGGTCACAGTCATGTATTGAAAGCAATACATTTGTTGGGTCTAATAAATCCCAGTCTGATTTTGATATGGAGAATTATGAACCATTCATATCAAAGGGTTCTATATAACTCTTGGGTGATTCAGCCAATCCCACCCCTATTAAAATTTTAAGGGACACAGGAGCTTATCAGAGTCTTTTATTATCAGGTACTTTGCCTTTTTATGAGAAGTCTTCTTCTAATGAAAGTGTTCTTATTCAGGGAGTAGAGTGCGGCGTATTTAATGTTCCTCTCCATTGTGTAAATTTGTTATCAGACTTAGTGTCAGGACCTGTGACAGTCGGAACAGTCTCGGTTTTACCTGTTGAAGTCATAGATTTATTGCTAGGCAACGACTTAGCTGGGGACAAGGTTGTGGTTAATCCACTTGTAACTGACAAGCCTAATTTGGATCAGAAAGTTGATCCAATTGAAAACGAAATCCCTGATATATTTCAAGCTTGTACAGTTACCAGAGCTATGGCAAAGAATGCTCTTGAGAATGAAGTTGAAAAGGGCAGTATTCCATTGGCTGACATATGTATAGGTCAGGCTTTTGATGAGGTCACATTTACTTCTTGTTTGGATCAATCAGAAAGTATTGATAATAGTGATCCTCTTTTAACAACTCATTCTCTTTATTCTAATCAGGGTGATGATCTTGAGAATGATGTTATAGAAGACAGCATTTCTTCAACTGACGCTTGTATAGGTCAGGTTTTTGATGAGGTCACTTTTACTCTTGGTTTAGATCAATCAGAAGGTATTGATCATAGTGATCCTCTTTTAACAACTCATTCTCTAAATCAGAGTAATAAGCGACAGTCACTTGTCGTCGAACAGGAAAAGGATCCTGAGATCTCCTGTTTGTTTCAAAGGGCCATAAATGAGACTGAAGTCACTGAAGTTCCTGTCTGTTATGTCATTAAAAATGGAATTCTTATGAAAAAATGGAGACCTCCCGAGGTACCTGCTGGTGATGAATGGTCAGTGAACTATCAAATAGTAGTTCCAGAACCTTACAGACAGAAAATACTTAATCTGGCCCATGAAACTCCTTTGGCTGGTCATTTAGGGATTAATAAAACTTATCACAAGATCTTGACTCACTGTTATTGGCCAAAAATCAAAAGTGATGTTGCCAAATACTGTAGATCTTGTCATACTTGTCAAATGGTAGGAAAAACCAATCAGAAGATACCTAAGGCTCATCTGCAACCTATTCCTGCCTTTGACGAATCATTTGGTAGAATTATGGTAGATTGTGTAGATCCGTTACCTAAGACCAAGTCAAGTAACCAATACCTGTTGGCCATAATGTGTGCATCAACAAGGTTTTCAGAGGCTATTCCGTTGAGTAATATAAAATATAAAACAGTAAAAGCTTTGATAAAGTTTTTTAGTCAGTATGGCCTTCCCAAATCTATTCAGTTTGATCAAGGTTCAAACTTTATGTTTGGAATTTGCCAGCAAGTTATGAATGAATGCCCAATTCAGCAATTCAAGTTAAAAATGAAACTATGGTTTGAAAGAACTACAAGGGAGAGAACTTTTGGGTCTGAAAATGGAGTTGTGTTACTCTTGTTCATTCTTCTTACTTTTCTTTAAATTAGATATTACGGCCCTTACAAAGTTAAGAAGAAAATGAATTAGTTAAATTATAGTATTAGTGCTCCTGGGATCTAAATAAATTATAGGAGTACCAGTATAATGAAAGAGATAGCCATGTTAAATATGTAATTAATTTAGTGGTACCTGTCCCACTTAGTGACGAAATATCATCAGATTTTATTGACATTGAAGCGACAAATTGTTGCAATTTAGAAATTATGAAATATCTAGATCAGAAACTTTTACATTTGCAAGTGCAAGAAAGAAATGAACTGAAAGTTCTTATCATTATATGAACATTTATGTCCAGATATTCTTACAAGGACAAACAAAATTTTCATGACTTTGAAATTGAAAATTCCAAACAGCATCCATGCAGGATGAGTCCACTCAAACAGGAATATTTGAAAAAAGAAATTCAATATTTGATGGCGAATGATTTTATCAAGCCCAGTAAAAGTGATTGGAGTTCACCATGCATACTTGTTCCAAAACCAGATACAACTTTCCGTATGTGTACTGATTATAGGAAGGTGAACAGAGTGACAAAAACAGATTCATTCCCATTACCAAGAATTGACAATTGTATTGATAAAATTGGGAATGCCAAGTATGTCACCAAATTTTGACCTTCTGAAAGGATTTTGGCCGATTCCACTACGGAAAGAGCAAAGGAAAACTCAACATTCTGACTCCAAATGGACTCTACCAAACATAAAGAAAGTCCATTTCAACGTCTCATAAAAATGTTCATCACTGGTCTATAAATTTGTGACGTCATCATCTACAACGACACCTGGAGAGAACATCTAGCAACAATTAGAAAATTCTTTGACAGACTCACTGTGTGACTGTTAATTTATTTAAAAGTGAGTTCTGCCCTGCTAGAGTGGCTTTCTTAGGACATTTTGTGGGACATTTACAAGTTAAAAGGTTGAGGCTATTTCTTGATAATATAATTGCAGACGCTCTTTCCCGTGTATAACAATTTATTATACTGTGTAATTTATACTAGTTCTTTTAACCTCAGATGTAAATTGGTTTGTGATAAAAAGAAAGTTTTATCATTTAAACCTTTCTTTTTATTTTATGGGAAAGGTGTTATGTCTATTGGATTTAAATTATTTATTTTTTTAATTGTTAAATCCAAATTTGTTATTTAGGGTTTAATATTCATTAATTGGGAGATTTTTCTGGAAAATTCGGGCTGACCTAGACTCTAGCTGTAAACAGGTTGACCTTGGCTTGTTGACCTGATTCCTGACCCTGCTTTAGACATTGTCAACAAGCTTCTAAAACTATTGGTTAATTTCAAGGACAACTTTTTATTTTTAGTTCTTGGGGGTAGGAAATATCTAGATCTTTCTTTGAGTGCGTGATTTAGTGAAGGTAGACTCTCCCTCTGACCTTCTATAAATTTCTAGAAAATCACGTGATCCCTTGTTTACATATTAAAAACGGGTATTTAAATCAGTGTACTGGAAGAGAGATTCAGTAGAATCTGGACTTTTAAAGCTGATAGTTGTGTTTTTCTGTTTGAGTTATAATTTTGATTACTTTGTACTGGACATTGTGTCAATTCATTTCGTCATTGCAAGAGGAATTATTTAGAAAAGAACCTGTATTCATAATTTCATTTGGATGATAATAAAACAAGAACTGCATCACGTGACAATGTCAGCCATTTTGGATTACATCGTCAAGATTCGAACCTGGAACTATTAGAACATTTACTTATCAGGACTCTTGCAATTCCATTAGTGGATTATTTTTGTGAATTCTATATTGGATTAATGTTGGATTTGATTCTATAAAACTGTAAGTTTATTTATTTTATGAAAATAATTGTACTTAATAAATTCTTTGTTCAAGTTATACAAGCTTGTTAGTTTTCACTCTTTCTGTGTTGCTGCATATTCGAGCCTAAGCACGTAACAATACATACATACATACATACATACATACATACATACATACATACATACATACATACATACATACATACATACATACATACATACATGTATTACATACATGCATGCATAAATACATCCATGCGTGCGTGCGTGCGTGCGTACGTACGTACCTACATACATATATGTCAGACTTATCAAAATCTACTATCTTGGACTATCATTTCGAATATGTTTTATGAAAAAAGTAGGATTGTTTCTTGGTTCACTGACTTGAAAAAAATGAGTGAAAAATTGTTGTTTGAAAGGAAAATAAACTGATGCTTTGTTATTATCATGGCGTACACATTTTACTTCATTTTTTATTAGATACTGCAAAGAAATATGCAAAGAAATCTTTACTGCGTCCACAAGTCGAATTCTTAAAATCAGGTAAAATACGTTTTCAGATATCCATCAAGGCTTCCAGAGGTAGTAGATATGGGTGCATCATTCGGAGGACTTCCTCCAAAGTTTTCACTACCAGATGACCAGTAGCCGGTAGAAGATCGAATCATTCCGGTCGACATACCTGCATACTGATTGGCTGAGCCAAGTAATCCGAGTGAAGAGCTGTGGTACGGCGAGAAGATATAGTCCGAGTGTATTCGATACGATGGCGTCGATTCCGTAATTCCTGGTTGCATTGCTTGAGCCAAGCCCCCAAAGTCGAATTTGTAAGCGTAACGCTTCCCGTGTACTTTTGTCATAATATTTTTGTCATAATAATAGCGCAGTGCACGACTAAGCTTATCGTAATTCATATTCGGTTTGCTTTTTCTCTCGCCCCACTTCCGTGCCACTTCGTCAGGATCTACAAGTTTGAATTCCCCGTTCGTTCCTTCCCACGTAATGAAAGCTGCGTTACTGCTGTCCGACAGTAGCTCTAGCAGAAACTGCCAAAGTTGTATTTGACCAGAACCTATTAATAAAAATTGATTTTTATTCTGTTAAAACAAGAAGCAGCGAAAACAAAATAATTGTAATGTGGTGTTGGGATAAAATAAATATGCTAACATAAATGTCTCTACATGACGTCTTCGCCATGGTGCCAAATTGTACTTGGGATAGTATTTGGGATATATTTGTTACGTATAGTAATTTAAGAAAACATGCATCGATTATACGATCACCAAATTGAATTAAATAACGCTTTGCATGTTGAAAAATATCTTGTCACAATTTTATTTCATATTTTTTACATGCAGAGTAACTACATGGTTCCCACGCTTTTCTAAAGATAAATTTCCAGTTCTTTTCCAGGTTTCTTCCAGGATGAAATTACTCTTTACAAGGTTCACCATATAACTATTACTGAATGGAATTGAAGAACATTTTAGATTATAAAACATGCATGTTCTATATCTAAGGATGTTTCTCTTTCAAGACTCTCCAGAAACATCAGAAAAGATGATCATGTACAAGACCGCAAACTGTAGCACACGAAACAAGTTTGAGAATACATTTATTCCTATACATTGTCATGTAAATGTAAAGTCATTTTAATGCACATAATACAAATTCCAATTTTATTTTGCTGTATCATGCTACGAATTGGGAATTATACAAGGGGCGACAACTTCTCTTTTCAGCTCTGAGATTACCAGCGAGCCTACTGTGACATATTGTAGTTTACTTGTTAGTTCTAATTGATAACTGCTCCCCTTAATAGTTGCAACATTAGATAGGGACTGCCCCCTGCCAGGGGGCGCCGCGATACAATATAGAAAGTTATGGATGTATACTGTGAAGGTGTGTGAATAAAGACTGTTCGAGTAACAACCTGAGACTCCCACATTTTCCATGACATGGTGTCAGAAGTGACTCGAAAGGATGCATAAACGTTTGGTAGTGAGTGAAAATGGCGAAATTCCAGGCACCGGAGAGCTTTAACTTTGGGAAGCCAGTGGAGTGGCCGGATTGGAAACAGCGTTTCGCGCGCTTTAGGATCGCCACCAAGTTAAACAAGGAAGATGAGGCAGTTCAAGTAAGTTCACTAATATATGCAATGGGGAAAGAAGCAGATCAAATATTTAAATCGTTTGAGTTTGCTAACGATGATGATGCCGACAAATACGCCCCAGTTTTGCAGAAATTTGATGATTACTTTGTCCCCAAGAGCAATGTAATCCGTGAAAGAGCGCGTTTTCACCAACATAGTCAAATACCAGGAGAGTCTGTGGAGGAATTTGTAAGAAAGCTGTATGAAATTGCTGACCATCGCGACTTTGGCGCACAAAAGGATGAAACAATAAAGGATCGTCTTGTAATTGGAATTCTGGATAAAGAGGTTTCGGAAAAACTACAAATGGAGGCCAACCTCACCTTAGTGAAGGCCATACAAATAGCGAGACAGTCAGAACTGGTAAAAAGTCAGATACGCGACCAAAGTCAGACTGTCAAAAATTTGGATGAGATCTCTAAACAAAACAAGGCATCAAGCACTAAACCAGGGTCGACCAACTGAAATGGACAACGTCAGTGGCGCAAACTAAATCAGATTGGTCAAACAACAGCACAACAAACCTGTCACAAATGCAACAATCAAAATAACGTCCGTCTTTTCTACTCTCCTGATATTTTCAAAACAGGTCCTATCTGGAATTTGCACAATCATGTCCCGTGCCCCGTGGGGAAGACTTAAGATTTATGACCTGTTCTAAAATTGAAAATGAAATAAATTAAGTTCATATATATTTCCACACAGTTCCACAAAACCAATTTTGTAGTTTTAAATGCACCAGTATTTTAGTTACCACTCTTTAATGATTCCAAATATCATGATTTAATTGTTAACAGGTGAAATTGAGGTTCCACTCCCTCTGCTATCTTTTGTATGACAGCTATTTTCATATTGGGACTATGTTGTTTACTTACGTACTTCACTAAAAGTTCGATGTAATAAACAGCATGATGCTTACCTGTGCTGCTTAATCTACTTGACATGTGACCAAACAGCTTGTAGGGATCTGAAAAATACACAATCCAAAGTATGTATATATATATATGTGTGTGTGTGTGTGTGTGTAACCTTCTATTTACGTGCAAGGGAGGAAACTTGCGATAACACACCAGCCCTCGTCCAATCACAGGCTTGCCGCCACTTCAAATAAGATTCACAGACTCAAGGCACCGAAACATGGGATCGATCCGACAAGGTGTCGATAGGTTAACACATGGATCTCAAACACGCGGCTCGCCAAGCCGTATCCTGTGGTCCGCAAAATGATTGTCACCACAACGTGTTATGAGAGATAACAAATGGGGTGCGGCCCTTGGGTCACTGAAAATGCCCTCGTGCGGCCCATGGGATGGTTTGAGACCCTTGGATTAACATATTGGAACCTTACCTGGTTAAGATGATTATGTTGTTGTTGTAGTCTAATGCCAATTTATCATATGCCAATTTATTAGCACATGATAAGCTATACTTGGAGTCAGTACATATGGTGTACCCGGGTAAGTGCAAGCGCCATAGACCACTCGGCCAGCCAGGCCCCTACGTATTTTTCACTGGAAAAATCAATAAAATTAACAATTATAACGGCCAGCTGTGACAAGACCAGTGCTTAGTTAGTTTGAAGCCGGTGTTATGTGAATTTCAGTATGCAGCATGATTTATGCCAGACGATGGTAGATGCGGAATTATTTTTACAAATCAGCCGTATTTTGCCGGTCATTAGAGGTAATTTTATTTTGCTTTTAGGTTGAGACTAGTAAAATTCTAACAATGTAATACCTGCCTCGAAGAAAGTACCCCAAATAGGCGTTATTTTTAATACAGTCTATCCCTTCATATAATTATAAAGATTAACATATCTTTGTTCTACTTAACTGAAATTTTTTAAAAGCTTCGTTAAAAAATCTCTCTCTCTCTCTCTCTCTCTCTCTCTCTCTCTCTCTCTCTCTCTCACACACACACACACACACTCGGATAACATTTTCATATGCAGAGAACGTTAGAACGTTGCCACTGTTTTCGTCACCTTTTAGTTTACATGGATTTGAATGTATTATTATTTTTACATGCGCGAGTGTCCATGCCACCTCTTGTACATTATACTATGGATTCTGCTACAACATCATGATTTTGTTGTTGTTGTAAGGTTTAACGCCGTTTTTCAGCACACGATAGGATATACATTGCGGTCAGTATTATTGGCGGAGGAATAACCCAGGTAAAACCCCAGAAAGAACCACCGACCCACGAGAAGCTACTGGCAAGATTTCTCACATAACTACATAAGCCGAATCTGTGACTTGAACCCACGCAGACAGAGGTGAGATGGCTACGAGAAGCTACTGGCAAGCTTTCTCACATACCCACATTTTGTGCAGTAGAGACTCGAACACACTCAGAGGTGAGATGGCAGTGATCCGTAATGGAGAGCGCTTTAAACCACTCGGCCACTCTGGGCCACCTACCACACATCATGATTTTAACATTGCACTCGATGAGGACAATATATTTTACAATTTACAAACGTTTGCGCAGACGGAATAATATATATTTTGAAACACACAAGGTATGAGGAGATTTAAAATTTTCGGCTATTCTGTAATTGTGCCTTTGTACTATTTTCAATCACGCAGGTTCGGGTGGGGGGGGGATGGGGGCTACTATGTAACCATACTGCCTTACTGAATAAACTTAAAGACCTAATAATGTTTCCTACCTTAAATATTTGCAGCATTTGTTTAATTATATGTTTCTAATTTAATGGTGTTCGTTTTTTGTTGTTTTATTTGTTTTTTTTAGTCGTATTATTATAGATGTTGTAAAACGCTTAGAGCTTTTAAAGATAAGGCGCTATACAAAGTCTTCATTATTATGATTATTATTAGTATTATTATTATTATTATTATTATTATTATTATTATTAGTATTATTATTATTATTTGTTGTTGTTGTTGCTGTTGTCTTATACCTAATTAGCCCGAATGTGAATGCATGTACTTTGCAAAATGTTCTTTTTGAGACTGTATCCAATTGGTGCTCTGGTATTTTAAGATATGCGATTTTCTTATCCTTATCAATCAATTAGGCGAAGGAAACCGATTATATTACCTATTTTTTCATGCCCCAACCGCAGCCACTATTGTTTTTACATTTTCTTGTTTTTTCTTATTTTTTTTTGTTAAAGAAAACAAACAAACAAACAAACAAGAAATCATATATAGGAGTCTTTGTGATTTTAGAAAGCAAATATTTGCAAGTGAGTCACGCTCGTGCTGTGTCGGATCTCCTGGCTGCCTCAATCGCAACTTGAGCATTTCTGTTATTATAAACATGCCTAAACTATGTGGAACAATGCAGGCTCGGCCCTAGGGCAAAGGTGAACAAGATAACCGTATTGGGCCCAGCGCTAACTTGCAATGCAATTTTTGTTTGCATAGGGGCCCGCGCTCATAACTTGCTGTCTTGGGTCCCGCACACTCTATGGTAGGGCCTGGGAACACGGCGACCATTTGGAAAAGTCTTCAGAAAAAAAGTCAGAAACTACTTTCTTGACACTAAGGAATATTTATGTTTATCCAAATTACCACGAGGGAAAGACCAAAAATATTCCGGTTGTTTCGGCAGAATGATACATAAGCAAATGATTCTTTGGCAATGTCACAGAATTAAAAAAAAAAACAACTTTTGTTATGCCTGAGACGTATTTGACTAATTTTGTTGTGCATGCGTACAAAGCTATCTAGGGTGAACAGGTTTTTTTCCAGACAAGCGACGGAACCAACATATGTCTCGCCGTAAACTACTTGCAGCTACGGACATTATAATCACGATATGCACGGGTATTTTACCTTGAATATTACTCACTGTCCTATGAATTTAAGCAAGATTAATGTATAACCGACACTGGTTAGTTTGGATCTGTTGAGAAGAGCACACGTGGTATTTCTATAGCCTTAGGGGTGAGTGTTAAATTTATATTTTATATGATATGCGAAGTTTATTGCGTTTGTTTTGTTATATCATGCAATGATTCATTTATTATAACGAGAGTTAAAACGTTGTGAACTGTGAATTTCAAATTACTATTAAGAGTTTAGTGTATTAGTATTTTTCAGAACTCATTATTATTACCAGTTTGGTTTTATTGTAGCTAACGAGTCTAACGGGCGTAACGAGGTTAACGAGGCTAACAAGTCTAACGAGGCTAACGGGTGTAACGAGACTGATGAGTTTAGCTAACGAGTAGAGCTATCTAGATGTCTATATGTATATACGTATGTCTGTACATGTGGTGGAGCCGCAACTGTAGACGTAGCTAATACAAGGGTGCTGTATTCTGTCTGTACGTGTGTATACGTATGACTGACTGTACATGTAGTGGATCCATGAAGGGTGCGAGCGGCCGATACAAGAATGGGCCAACCCGAGGGACGCGGTGAAACTGTGCGGTTTATAGGTGTATGAATCGTGCGACTGTACAAGGTTCAAGAAGCATATCTTTATTCCAATTGTTGTTTCAGTTGGTATTTTTGTATTTACATGAGATTATTTTGAATCATAGTTGAATTCCAGGAGATTTGTGAATCTTACTGACAGTTCAGAACATTTGAAACTTATTTGAAAACTTGAGATTGTTTGAATCTCAATCCTAGTCTATACGTGAAATTATGTGAATATCTTACTGTGTACTATTATTTGAATCTGAGGTCTCTTGAAGCTATATATCAGATAGATATAATAGTACTGGTTTATTTTCAATGTGTGAATGTTTGTATAGAGTGATTGGATCAATTGTATATTGAGAGCGTGAGCGAATCATTGTATTTTTACATTATACAGTTTTCTTTACTAATTAAGTTAATACATTTTCATCTTTCACACATTGTGTTTGAGTTATTCATTTAATCCAAAACCCACTCGGTTACAATTTTGCGACAGGCAAAATGAACATGCAAAAATCGCACATGATAAGAAATAGAAGGTTATTCAAGGATGACGGTAGTTAAAATATGTGGCTGCTCATAACTCTAGTTTTCATATATGGTTTATTGCTCAAATTAATACAAATATTAAATATAAAGTTAAAAAATGTCTCCTTACATTGGAACTTTGAATTACCGTCTTAACATTTCTTCAGTCGAGATAGATACAATTTAAAATTTGTACTTACCTATACTGCCTTGTGTCTTCCAGACACCGTCGTCCATGCCATGTGTTTTTTCTAACTTTCTTAAGGGGTTACATGCTCCAATTTCTACAAATACGTAAAGGACACCGATTTAATCAAACAGTTTTAAGAGTATTTTACCAACGAAATATTAATCTGTACCTATTGTTTAAAATTTATATCTGGAAACAAATCTTTAAAGGAAAATAATATTAGTTCTCTTTATAATTATTCTTAATGGAGAAGGTGGCAGATTAATGATAGTCGCTTATTAACTGTGTAACTATCAAACGTTTTGAAAAATTGATTTTGTTTACATAGTTGCATCTTTGCTAGCCAAGCTTCCGATAATCCTATCTACATAGGGTTATCGGACGTTGGCTAGCGAAGATAACATAGTTCAGGATGCAAATATTCCAAAAGCACGAACAAGTTGTGTTGGCTGATATACAACTGCCCATTAAAATAATAACTGAATGCGCAATGAAAACTTTATAAAATCCGCACAGGTTGCAGACCACAGATTCCTTGCAGGAAAATCCATCGTGACAATGATGTGTGTTCGAGTCACTTTATTCACGATGATAATATTATTAAGCTAATTATTAGGGCATAACCGACTTTTGATCCGGAAATCGGATTCCACCGGATATTATGAATTTCCGATTAATCGGAGTCGGACAAGGCAGGAACGACCGATTCGGATAATAAAAATAATAAAGTTGAATTTCTATAGCACCGTGTCTAACACTGCGTGTCATTCGATAGTGCGTTAATAAAGTTAAATAAGAAGTCAGAAAAGTCCAATACGGTCAACACATCCACGCTGTGAGACAATCTATTTGAATCGGCGGGTGAAAACCGGAAATGAAGCCGGATATGGTAAAGTACTAAGTAACATGCTAGACACGGCAAAACCAGATACCAGAAACCCGGAAACGGAAGATGAAATTTTTTTGAAAAAAAATACGGATTTAGCATTTCCGATTAATCGAATCGTATCCGGAAATCGGAAAAATTTCATACCCAAAATCCGGAATCGGAAATCAGTAGAAAAATGCTAATCGGTTATGCCCTACTAATTATACGAGGAACATATTCATTAAACGATAGGTGTTGACAATTAAATTCGACATTTCAATAATAATGAAATGCGTGCATAAAAATGTTTATTGTTATTCTTGCAGCTTTGTGATAAAAAAAACCAGCAACCTTTAGAAATCACTTGCTTTCAATGCTCTCAAATTCTTTCTTACATTCTTGTCTCATCGCATGACACTTCATCTAGTCATTGTGACACTAATTAAGTTAACATAATATAATAATAATAATAATAATAATAATAATAATAATAATAATAATAATAATAATAATAATAATGAGGACTTTGTATAGCGCCTGCCTAATCTTTAGAAGCGCTAAGTGCTTTACACAATCAATAATGATATGACTACACAACGAAAAACAAATGACAAAAACAATGAAATTGGAAAACAAAAACATGCTGAAAACATATGATACAAAAACATTATTAGGTCTCTAAGTCTGTCAATGCAGTCGAAAAAGGTGAGTTTTAAGTTAACATAATAATAATAATAATAATAATAATAATAATAATAATAATAATAATGATAATGAGGACTATATATAGCGCCTAATCTTTAGAAGCGCTAAGCGCTTTACACCATCTATAATGATATGACTACACAACGAAAAACAAATGACAAAAACAATGAAATTGGAAAACAAAAACATGCTGAAAACATATAGGATACAAAAACATTATTAGGTTTCTAAGTTTATCCCTGCAGTCGAAAAAGGTGAGTTTTAAGAGCACTCTTAAACGGGACCACTGTATCTTTGTGTCTAATTTCAATGGGCAATTCGTTCCACATCACCAGGCCCTGGTATGCAAATGAACGTTGTCCATATGACTTCGTTTTCACAGTGGGAACAATGAGTACACGATTGTCAGAAGAAGAGCGCAAGTATCTTGCTGGTGTATACACATGGGTGAGGCCGGATAGGTATGTTGGACTGGAGTCCATAAGTATGGACTAACATAACGCAAGACCAACAACTAACTTGAGAGTTCTAAATCACCATCATTTACATCCGAATCATCTTTTTTTAATCTTCTGTGTTTCTATAATACTTTAGAAAATGCGGAGGACGTTCCGATTGATGAATGCCGAAGCTTTCATGGAGCCACGCGAGAGTCTGGTTGAACATAACTAGCCAGCGAGACTGGTTTACGACAGGTCGTAAATCGCAAGTGATTATTCCTCTTCCAGTTATTAAAATTGAATTAACATTATTTTTTAATATATTATCCATTACTAGAATAAAGTCGCTATCATAGCATTATATATACAGTGTTATTTAAGGGTTCGTATCGCTATGACACACCGAAATAGCAAGTAACATCATATGGATGAGGTAATTCCTTCTTTTCGAGTCGCGCAGTAAACAATGATTTTACAAAAGAAGACATACTTAAAACATATTAAACTGGCCGTTTTAGATGAATTAACTGTGCGTACCGTTTAGCATCATGATGAATAAAACAGATGACCGTAATAAAATAAAGACTCAGATGCACACACACTCTAAAACGACAGCTCTAAACCATTCACGTCCTTTGAAAGCCTTCAATGGCCATGAGATAAGAAATACACTGGTTTCTCCAAGCTCTTGTTCAAATGAAATTTCTCTTTTGTAAAAAGAATATATCCCTTGTTGCCCGCGCCTCCATCATGTTGGCCCTTAATCCATTAGGTCCGAACCCTGAAGTCTCAGGTTCGAATCCGCGAAGTAGTGATCTATTTTAGTTACGCCTTAATGAAAACTCTAGTTCTAAAATATAAAAAAAACCTCATTAGTACGAGTTTCCTCCCATGATCCCCATTCCACGTTTGATATTTGGACAGTTATACCTAATGGGAGTTATGAACGTATCTCCTATGCAAAACATTGAATTTACAGAAAACACGCGGTAACATCATAGTATAGTAGCTTTATCCAGGGACAAGCATTTTTATGCGGCTCTGTACAAATCATACCTGTCTTAAAATCGATAAGTAGCACCTTTTGTTTATTTCATTCATAACAGTTAAAACCGATTTCCTCTCTTTAATAAGCCGAGACACGACACACAATTACTGTATTACAACTTGGACCTCCTACTAAGCAATTTCTCTCATTGCATGATCACGTAATCCAAGATCTCCCGACCTACACTTTCTTTGGAGTCAGGGACCAAAAAAATCACGTGATGTAAGCAACCTTATTGGAAAAGGCCGTTACGTTCGATTATACTGGTCGTGATATTTGGCGGTGATTTAACATATTCGTAAATACTGCATAATTGGCTCATAACAGTCCAAATATAGAAACTAGGGTTAGAAAGATCACAAAAAATCTCAGACTTAATTTTCATGGACAGGAGCAGGGCTGTAGATAGCGAACAAAGGCCCTGGGGTAAGAAACACCCAGGCCTCTACTGGTTCTTGTTCGAACACATTTTTTCCCCATAAATTTAAAAGGTGTTGTTCGACCAGGGCCCTCTTATGTGCCCGGGCCACGGGGATACGTCCCGGTTGCCACACACCCTCTAGTCGGCCCTGGACAGGAGCCTAAAATAAAAGGAAATAACTGTCGCCAAGTCTTATTTTGAGGTCTGATGGACAGGAGAATACCAAACACAAATGACCCGGTTATGTATTCACAATTCACAAATCACTGAACACGATGTGCACTCAGTCAAAACTGTCTATCATACGTCTTATCGTTATTAGATCACTAGAAAATAAGCCATACATGTTTCACAGACATATGTGACTAAATGTATTATTACTGAATATATATAGTTTCATATACTTGAAAAATAAACACACCATAACCTTACCTTTTTGACTACTTTCAGAGTTGTCAAGTGAATCACGAAAGACCGGATATGGCCAAACATTTTGAAAGACTTGACCCGAAGTTGTGGACTGGCTTACCCTTTGTGTCTGCGACATCAATAACGGCTGGCTTGCTGCTACAAAGCAAACAATATATATATATATATATATATATATATATATATATATATATATATATATATATATATATATATATATATATATATATATATATATATATATATATATATATATTATAGTCTTGGTGGCTGTGGTGTTGCTCTTCCGTGAAGCACCAAACCAAACATTAAAACACCTTTGCATTTAGGCCGATAAATCAGACACACATGCCACACCTACAATAATACTGACTTGACCGTTTCGGGGCTAATATCTCTATTCATTAGAACCTGCAAAAATATGCTACCACTCTTTTCTGCACACATCGGCGTATATTTTATACACTTACCGGTATTTTTAGCGGCTGTTAAATAATTATCGGCTGAAGGGTTTTGTACATACTATTTCCCAACCAAACCCTATGTTTATCAACTTGTAAATCTAAGTGGAATATCATAACCCTCTGTTATGTGGACATTTTGAATTTCGTGCTTTTACAAAGTACCATTAAGTGTCTGAACCATACGCAGGGTGTGATCCGGAAAGATTCGTATGCAGGAAAATTAGTCTATCGGACTATTTCGCATCCTCATCATATATGCTCTTTTATTTAGTTACGTTGAGATGGAAAATGTATATGCTATACACCAAAGCAACAGTGTAGATCCACATAAGAAGAGGCAATGTAGAGATCGGTCCGCTGACATCACAGAACCAGAGTTTTCTTCACATCACGTGCAATTCGATTATGGTTTACGCTGTTGGTTCTATTTACTAACTGAAGTGCAGTCATGTGCCAAGTATACACGAGACGAATAACAATACATTTCAAATCAGAGCATTACCGTTTCGACTATCATTTATTTTGTCTAAATACGATAAAGTACTTTCAGAACATCATAATTAGTATTTTGACGTTGAGTAACTAATTAATGAGCTAACGCTTTCTGCCTGGCATGTACCAGGCATCAAAGCAGCTAAAACAAATGCGAATAATAAACATCTTTTCTAGCTAACATAGATCCACATTTAAACGGCACTCTTAATGCAATTGTTTCCATTTTAATGTTTTATCATCCGCTCAGTATACAGTCAACACGTACATATTGTAACTGTAAAAAAAAATATTTGAAAACACCATCCATATTTGGAACACCTTAACTTAGAACAATACACATTTAATGAGCATTATATTAGATGAACACACACATATAAGTCACTCACAATGACGTAACATAACGAGGTTCCTCGACAGGATATCGGCATATCGGATTCCAACCAATTTGATATGTTCTTCCTTGCTCATATTGCACAGCATACGACCATCAACGTCAGAGAATTTATTGATGTCAAAGTCGTTGATGCCATGCTCTTGGAGAAACCATCCTAACCAGTGTTTGACGTCAGACGATGTCCACAGGACAGGATCTTGAAGAGAATGAAGAGTGCTACGGTTTTTATAAAACATATAAATACCATTCTCTTGAACCTAAATTTGTAATCTGCTTTAGTCGTTTCGATGGCTTGTCGTTGTGAATCATTACGCCTTTTACTAAATATTACTTCCAACCCCACTCATACTGAGTCCCAGAAGTCTTAACGAAAGCTCCGTTATATATTGAGGAAAAGTACAAATGGACGGACGAATCAAAAGATGTAGAATATTAAAATGTCATAGACGCTGTGATCAAACCCCCAGAAAACAAAACTAACAACAAAATCAGACTAAATAAATAAACGAATCAATGATTAAATTAATGATGGTATTAATATGAAAAAAATGAACTAGAACACCTTCGATAACTCGCCAGTGCAAATCCCCACGCGTTTCGTGTAAATATTATATTGTTTTACCCTCCCATCTCCCCTCCCATAACCACATTCCGACTGGGCTATATCCAGGGAGCATAACCGAATATCTTTCCCTGATATGATGTAACTTGTTACAATGTACAAACGTGAGGTACTGTTATCTAAGCCAGTATCATCAATAAGGAAACCAATTTCACTTCCAATTTGAACTTCATTTTGAATAAAGGAGAAATGTATTAATAGACAACCACAGGTAACATTTTCGATCAACATATCGGATAGCATGACTTACCCTTTCTATCTTCAATAAAAACGACTAACCTGCGTGTTTGTGATTTGTATTTTTGACGTAGCTTTAAATCCTTTAATATTACCTCTGTATGCGTGGGTTCGAGTCTTGGGCTCGGCCAATATAAGTATGTGAGAGAGCTTGCCAGTAGCTTCTCGTGGGTCGGTGGTTCTTTCCGGGTTTTCCCGGGTTCTTTTTCCATCATTAATACTGGCCGCATGTATGGCATATCTTGTGCTAACAAATGGCGTTAAATCTTCAAAGAACAACAATAACAACTTAGCCATATCGCTACGATGTCTTCAGTGTGGCCATTTACATTGATGTCTAGCAATGTGGCATCGTGCCCTAGACATGCAGTATCATGTCCCACTCAGTCACATTATCCTGACACCACGCCGACCAGTTCCTGACACTAAACCTCTTAATGTTGTGCGCCCAACGAGGCAGCTGTTAGTGACATGTATCTTTGGTATGACTCAATCGGTTTCGAACTCACAACCTTTCGCATCCAATGTTGACGCTCCAACCGCTAGGCAAACGGAGCGGCCTGTCATTTAGGATTTAGTGACATAATGATATGTTTCAGTATTTGGAAAGTGCCACTGAAAATAATATTTTATCTAAGGGGTTGGGCTCAGGTCAGTGGTGGTGAGAGGGTAAAACCAAAAATGTTGCAAATTTTTACATTATTGACAAGTAAACTATCAAGCTGAATGAATTCCTGCACTGCTGGTGGTGGTGGTGGTGGTGGTGGTGGTGGTGGTGGTGGTGTGTGTGTGTGTGTGTGTGTGTGTGTGCGTGCGTGTGTGTGGAATGCAATATATTTAGCGAACACCTCTGAATACAAACAAAATCTATTAATAATACTTGTCAATTAACATGTCTTTGTACCTTTTTAAAATAAAACATGGCTGTTGTTAATATGGTTGTGGACGTAATAAGAAATTTACTAATGTATTTAATTAATTTTTTTATTCCTCGAAACAACATATATGAAAATGTCACTGAAAGTCCCATTTGAATAAATGTAGCCTTTATCTCACTCGACGGAGAAGAGGTGTTTGGGGCTGGTGGTGTTGAAAAGGCAAAGCCAGCAATAAGATCCCCCATTTACTACTATACTGACAAGTTGATGAGAGAGGTGGAGGGGGACATGATCCTGCACTCCACGAAAGATGGATGGAACAAACAAATAGAACAAAGGCACCACAATATGCTCCCTCCCCCGATTTTTTAAATGTCATGCCTGTCGAAGAAAGAAATAAAGAAAGAAATAAAGATATAGAATTTTCAGATTGATGAACTACATGAAGATTTAGTAAAAGCTCAATCAAAACCAGAAGAGGCAAACAGTTAGCATAATGAAACGTACGCACTGCATGACAAAACTTTTGCTAAAATTTAGTGTTTTAATCTGTCAGAGCTCTCTCTCTCTCTCTCTCTCTCTCTCTCTCTCTCTCTCTCTCTCTCTCTCTCTCTCTCTCTCTCTCTCTCTCTCTCTCTCTCTCTTATTTCTAAAAGTAACGTGAATTTGTTTCGTATGCACACCGATTGTGGTTTAACAAACCTACTGAGACGATTTAGCATGTTCGCAAATCATTTTTTGTCGTAAAGTTTGGAAAATTCAAATTAAATTATTAACATGTGCATTCATTTTTTTTTCGGTTAAAAGAAAGACGAATCAAAGAAAAAGAGAAATAGGATGAACGGTGCTACTAGCGATAGATTTAGTTTTGGACATTATTCGTTTGAGTACCTATATGGCACTGATAACAACAACATGCACGTAAAGCTGTGTTGAAAAACCAAAGTGACAACGTTTATTTGTCATTTAAAAAAATCAACGTAACTTTAGCATTTAAGTCATATCGCTTCGATGTCTGCAATGTGGCCATTTATAGTGCTGTCCAGCACAGGGGCATTATGAAGTGTCGAATTTTGACTAAGGAATGAACCTTAAAGTTGAATGAATTGAGCATTAATATTTATCACATTTAGACCGGGGGAGTCTTTGTGAAGAGTCACTTTGACCTTTTCTTCTTAATATATCCATGTTAGTGTTAAAACTCCAAAGAGGCTAGTGTTTGGACTCAGTGAAATTGACTGGATATCTTAGTACAGTTTTGAAAAAGAGACTGAACTTCCGATTCATGTCAAATAGTCCTTCTTCAAAGGGATGAGTTATATAACGTAATTCCGAGATTCTTACTGACGAAACAAATGATTGTCTTAGGATTTTATTTTAGAAACCACTGTTTATGATTGGCCAGAATGACATTAAGGCGTACACCTTGGAAGAATGTGAATTTAAAGTGACAATCCTGATCGAAATTCTTTAGTCCGCATCTTTTTTGAGAAAAAAATTATTAGTGTTTTCCTCATTAAACAAGAAATTGACCAGGCGAGAGAAGAGAGACTAAAACTAATAATGGAAATTTTTGAGATCGACAAGTATAACAGACAACAGATCCTCTTATTAGATGGAAACTTTAAAAAAAATTGAATTAGACAAATAACAGACAGCATTACCAAAACAATGTTAAATTGTGGACAAATAATTACGATTAAGAAATAGGGAAAAAACTTGAATCTTCCTTCAAATCTATTATTACTACTCAAACCTTACCAAGAAAATAATAAGCTTTGAGAAACATAGAATAGGAACCTCAATGGAAAAGTACATTATGAGGACGCCTTGGGGCTATATCACAGGGTGCTACGCGGAGTGGATAGGCCTGTGGAAGAATTTTGAAAAATGCCCCATTAAGGAATGTAAATACTTAGAATCGGATATTGAATGATATTTGGATTTCTAATATCCACAACTCTTCCTCTGTACAGCTCCCGTACTGTACGGAGAACCCAAATTTGTGGGTAATATAAACAATTTTGGACAATTTATAACCTTAAAAAAATAAATAAATAGAGACGACCCAATCCAAGTCGGGAGAAGTACAGCTAAAATAAAAAATGTACGGATCCGACTCGAGTACAATCGGACTCAATGAGATTAACTAAAATTAAGGCAAAAGACGGATGGATGGATGGATAGAAGGACATACGGATATATATATATATATATATATATATATATATATATATATATATATATATATATATATATATATATATATATATATATATATTTATTTATTGAGATCGATCGAGTGGGTGAGGATAAGTGGGTTAGTGAATGGATGGATGGATGCCTACATGCAGGATGGATGGATGGATGGACGGAAGGACAGACGGAGAGATAGATAGATCGAGTGGGTGAGTGGATTGGTGGGTTGGTGAATGGATAGATAGATATATAGATAGATAGATATTGCTTTCTCTCATATTTTTTGTTTAGCACTACACCATTGGGTGGCGGATGAAACAGCTTCATAGATATGATAATTACCATAAAAATACACTTACCTTTCGAATGTAAAGGGTGTTTTAGATGTGGAGATTTACATTGCCTCAACGTCTGATTCTTGTCCGCAACCGAAACGATTTTGTTGGATTCGAATTTCGACATGGACTTCAACTCCGACGATTTTTCGGAATGTTTTTGATCTTTGTATGTTTGATGGTAGTTAATACAAGTCTCTTTGGCAATCTCACCCAGTAGTCCACTAAATGGTCTCTTGAAATCGGGACCTTTGCTCGCAGACGATGAAAACATGGGTTGCATTTGCTCATCCTTCCGGCCTGCGACGAAAGGCGACGAGTAATGACCGCCGTTTTGAGAGACGTGATGTGAAACTGAGGGACCAAACGTCGCTCTTGGTGTTTGCGCAAAATTGTTGACGTTGTAATCCTGGCTTGCATTGTGTATTTCACTGGCATTATTACGTGGATATAATCTGCAATTATTCGAAAGCGTGTACTCTTCCTTTTTTATTTTTTCCGAAAAGAAGTTTCCACGATTTTGCACTGATCCCGTAAAGTCGCTTCCGGGTAAAAATGCAGCATTTTGATATGGCGCAGAACATCCAAAATTTCCATTTCTACGAAATATTTTCTCCTGGTAGATATCCTGTGAAGAAAAATAAACAACTTTTATAGACAAAATAGGTTTAGCAATTCCTAACAACAAAATATGTAAAGAAATAGACATTTTTTACAATTTAATTTCGAGTTTGATAATTTCGATACATATTCTCTTTTAAAAATGAATATTGTTTTAGACAGAATTTCGTCGTTAAGATTTTTAGAAATCAAGTTTTGTATTAAATATCCAAGGACTACCTTTCATGTTTTAGATTTATATTCTTAAGTCCAGTCAAATATCTTTGTAGTTTCTCACCCACATGGGCTCAAGGCTCAACTATGTGCCTTATAAACGGATTCCTTTAGTAATCTAATTTATAAATCAAAATATTTTTAACTGATGTAGCCTTTATGTTATAGCTAAAACAAGACGTATTACTTCCACCTTACGCGGAATGACGGAACTATCTTCAAGTTTTCCAATTTCCTAAAAACCCGTACTCACCATCTGAAGTAGTCTTTATTCCCCGGGGCTTTCCTGTTCAAACAGGGCTGTTTCCGGAGCTGAAATGTCGCCAAACGTTCATCGGAAAACTTTTATACGCAGAAATGCCCTGTTCCAGCCAGAATAATCGAACGTGCCTCTAAAGACCGCGTGCGTGCGAAGAATGTCTCGCTCAAGCACTTGTCTTGAAGTTAATTGACAAGGATAGTTTATTGTTAGTTATCAATTTCCCATAATGAAGGCAAACGATTCTTGTATAGAAAAATGAAAAACGCAATTTTATTTAAATAACAGAATATCAATAAGACAACATCAATTGTGGTTTTATGCAGTGCACTATCCAAGAAGATAAAAGGTGTGAAAGAAATGTTTCAACTCGCCTTTATTATTTGTTGTTTTTTAAATTTTGATACATGTAAGTGAAAATTAAAGGACTTTTTCTTACGGATTGAACCTTTTATAAAAGTTAAAATTGTATGTAATGCCATATATTATTTTGAGGAGCGATATTTAAATCTGGAATGTAATATATTATTTAAAGGACTCAGACAAAATTAAATAAAAATGAAGATTGTACAACAAATCTTTTTTGAACGTATGTCCCTGTAAATTTGTTTATTACGTCAATGTACGAATGTATATACGTACCAACATTTGTATGTTTGTGACAGTGGCGTACCAATAAGTATTGGACCCCTCCGTTTGCAAAACTGAATCCTGGGGTCCACTCCCAATAATAAAGAATCAATTTATTAATTTTGTGGGGGGAATGTATGGTCCTGCTGTGTCTGCTGCCCATTTCATATATATATATATATATATATATATATATATATATATATATATATATATATATATATATATATATATATATGTATGTATGTATGTATGTATGTATGTATGTATGTATGTATGTATGTATGTATGTATGTATGTATGTATGTATGTATGTATGTATGTATGTATGTATGTATGTATGCATGCATGCATGCATGCATGCATGCATGCATGCATGCATGCATGCATGCATGCATGTATGTATGTATGTATGTATGTATGTATGTATGTATGTATGTATGTATGTCTGTATGTATGTAGTTATGTCATGTTGCACAACAACCTCTTCAGCTGCATCAAACATGACCCTTCTGTCAATTTATGTGAAACTATTTTAATGCGAAGGCAAATATCCTATATTGCTTATTAGATATTAGAGGACCATTAAACACATTGGCCTCAATTTTAACCTAACAAACAAAGAAACTGTCTTTTTCTACGTTAATTAAAACTGTCACATACATTTTATACCCGAACTATTTTATTATGAGAGAGAGAGAGAGAGAGAGAGAGAGAGAGCGTTTTCGGTTCAATGATTTAATGCAGAGACTGAGATGTTTAATTGCTATAAATGTAATAATTACCGAAGTACATAAATAACAACACCGGTGTGCTTTATCAGTTCCAATATTATAGATACCACGATGAATCCAATTCAAAGGAACGATTCGATTGGCTAATAGCTGTGGTCTGAATAATTCCACGAAGAAGGAAATTATCTTCGACATCAAAGGAAACTGCTGGTCTGAATTCAGATTTGAAAATATATCTAATTTATCAGAGGTTCTCCTTTTTCAATACATAATTACATCGGCAGAGACTGTTATTGCAACAGATTTGCATAAGGCATAGGACATTACAATATTAAGTAAACACGTGAAACAAACTTTCGTGCAATATAAGGTTTTCTATTGCAAACTTATTTGTATCGTTTGATAGATTTCCGAATTGTATTGCAGAAACAGAAACTATAATCGAGTGAATAAAAACACGTTGACGATAAAGAAAAGTACATTAAAGTTGTCAAAAGCTAGCAGAATATTATTTTGTGTGAGAATGTTCATAATTAATAATAATAATAATAATAATAATAATAATAATAATAATAATAATAATAATTGATACAAATAGTTTAGAAAGATAAGGTCGTACACCATACGTCATTTTAATGAATCTGACACGTCTTTGCGTCTTGATAAAATAAAAGGTCACAAATATTTGTATCCTGTAAATTTGTAAAGATAGTGTTTATACGATTCCTTCTGTCTCTTACTGTTGTTACTGAACATAATAAAATCGCTAATTGTGCAACTGAATTGCTTTAGGTGGTTTTCAATAAACAACGAATAGAGTAGGAATAAGAACACTGTACACATTGCCGATTATACTGCAGTCCACTATGCTATTTTTTTTCTTCTAGAATGTATAAATTAAGTATGAAAAAAGAATGAAGAAAAAAGTAAAGTTACATATTTAATTGTCTCCTTTGTTTAGATAGTCGGTTGTGTCTGTATGTTTTACGGAAGGTATGCATTTGAATAGACCATATACCACTAAAGAAAAGAGAAAGGGAAAAAAAGGGCGAGGGCAAACATATAACATATGGAAATGACCGTCTTTAAAAATAATTCAGTCTTGCTTCCTTTCATTTATTCGCCCAAAATTGTTGCAGGGAGTGGGGATATCAAATTCAGTTATTGCTCCCTGAATCCGATAGGTAATACCACCAGAAAACCATGACCATGCTATCTTGTTTGAGTCCCAATACCCCTGTATCTTTGTCTCAGTTATGTTTTATTTAGAAGGAAAATATGTTGTGACTTTCACGTCATCAAAGGTTATAAATATGTTTATAGTAACTCAAGTGACAACAATAGACAAGAGTTTCAATGTGAATCATGATGTGTACTGACGTCACTCTTTTTCGTATCAGGACGACGAGGTGTTAAAATAACTTCAATGGCGTATTCGTAACAAAACTTAAAACTACGGATGAGCAACAAAATTAAAACATATAAATCAATTAAATTAAATTTTAAATTAAAACTGTTTGGCATTATTTGATATTACTCATTAAATAAAAATGTATATTTTATATCTAATATTTATTTTTAATTTATAAAATATCAATGGAAAGTTCTGTCACATAATTAAATTACCTCCTCCTCCTCATTATTATTATTATTATTATTATTATTATTATTATTATTATTATTATTATTATTATTATTATAAGTATTGTTATCAATAATATTAGTAGTAGTAGTAGTAGTGGCAGTAGCAGTAGCATTAGTATTGTGTTGATGTTAATGGTGAATAATAATAATAATAATAATAATAATAATAATAATAATAATAATAATAATAATAATAATAATAATAATAATAATAGAACATACAACATATTAAACTGAATTCCAATTCATAATATGTCACTAAATTACACGAGAGTTATAAAAACTATACAATATTCAGTTAAGTTGTATAAGTTCCAAGAGGTTGAAACTGATTCATTAAGTGGCATTTTTCTTGATAATTACCTTGACAGTTTTTGCTTTTCGAATTTGTCACTTTAAAGTCACACTTTAAAGACACTGATTGTATCTGTAGGAAAATAATAATAATAATAATAATAATAATAATAATAATAATAATAATAATAACAACACACACACACACACACACACACACACATATATATATATATATATATATATATATATATATATATATATATATATATATATATATAGAGAGAGAGAGAGAGAGAGAGAGAGAGAGAGAGAGAGAGAGAGAGAGAGAGAGATAGATAGATAGATAGATAGATAGATAGATAGATAGATAGATAGATAGATTAAAATAAATGCTTGATAATTTTGCCACTGAATGGTTGATATCATAGTTAAATTATAAGACCAATAATGTTGAAATTAACAATTTAAAAACATTATAATTAATACATACACTTGAGCTGAGGAGTCAGAGGTCATAATAGTTCCAGTGGGGTTAAATCCATCCGTGTAATTAAATGGATACAGCGACAGCCAAATTAATTTGACATAACAAACCAACTGAGACAACCCTTAAACTTGAATAAAAGTAAAGTAATAATTCTTAAATGTGGAAGCGGTACATCTACGCTCCAGAATTGACCGTCCCCAGGGATTTACATATGAAAAGATGGACTTTTTGCTGAAACTTAAGATAAAGGTCTATTAAGACTGTATGGTCTTAAAATAAGTAATAGAAAAGAGTGAGAAGCGACTAGCTTCATAAAATTCAAACATATAATTTATTTGCCTAGAATAAAAAATACAAATGTCAAAAGAAAGAACTTACGGTATTACGAATTAAATCCCAAATAACCCCAAAATGACTAACATAAGTCATAAAGAATAAACTTTAAATTATTATTATTATTATTATTATTATTATTATTATTATATATATATATATATATATATATATATATATATATATATATATATATATATATATATATATATATATATATATATATATATACACACACGAAGACATATATGTTTGCTTCCCTTGATAATTTTCCGAATAGTAAACTCACACTCACATAGAATATACTAGCTATGCATTAGTTGTTTACATAATAAAACTTGGTTTAGAACAAGGTCAGCTACAGAATACGTTTTTACATAACTTATAGCATAGAATGAATAAAAAAAAACTTAAACAATGCAAATTAATTATACACAAAAGATCAAAGACTAAATGTCACATCGATACACAAACATATTTACCTGCTAAAGAACAGCTGCATAGTCTTATGCAAGTGTAGCGAAATGTTGAAAGCGAAACAAGATAAAACAGATAAAATTTTGAACACATCACTAAAAACACTAAGTTGTATTGTATTCAGTGTAAACATTTTTCAGAGAGGTTATACAGCGATTCTACGAGCTTAAAATTAAACTTATCGGTATCTAGAGATAACTCTTACTCATAAAAAAACTAATGTGAAAGTTAATGTTGATGAAAAACATCAAAACAATAAAAATATTTATTTGTTAATTTCAAACATGAGAAAGATGTACTCCAATGTTTCTGATAAGATGCAGATTTACAAATAATGATGGCAACATGGAAGAAAGCAGCACGAGCCAAGATAGTCAGCACAGTTATTAATAAGGAATAAATTAGGTATTTGATATGGATAAATATACAAATGGTATTCGGCTGTATTGTGATCTATCAGATATAGCTGGAAAAAAATACGTATGTTATAAGTCCGATGCGCTGTATGAAAAATACCAGATTGGTCAGATGCACCGTATGACAATTATCGGACAAAGTATTTCTGAAGGCGACAAAAAGTTACAGATTACGCGGACTGAAGGAATGACGAATGGACGAACGGACGAAGGGAGGGAATCGTTTAATCCCCTGTCACTAGTTGTATATAAGGGCATCTATATTGAATGATTATCAAAACTGGACGAGGTTGCCAACAAATATATGCCAATCCCCGATTAGCATGTACTGAAGAATAAATAAATAAACATAACGAATGAATGAATATAAACAAACTGAATATTTAACTCTACTTGTTTTTCAGAACGAAAAGAAAGAAAGAAGAAGAAAAATTGTTCATAATTTCGAGGAACCCTGTGTCTGATATGAGTTCGCACAACCTTATATTGTCACGTATTTAACTAGAAAAATTGTGTACATAAACTTCCAGTCAAAACTTTCCTCATTTGAAATACGTTTAAAAAGAGAAACATCAAGAAGGTATGGCGCCCTTTGCGAGTTTTGAGCGTCAGTCAATTTTATTGTTATCAATATTTTAAATCAGTCACTTAAAATACGGAGCTAACATACAGTAAATTATCTGTGCTGACAGAGCCTGGGTAGGCCGGGAATATGTTGGAGTAGAATGTGTCCCATATACCGAAGAAGGGTGAGGCATTTGACTGCCCGTTATCCGTTTGATGTATGCGCATATAAATGCCACAATTAATGAGGCGACAATAATTGATTCGCAGGGACCAGCGGGCTAATGTTACGTGTGTATTGAGAAATGACAGAAGCACCTGCAAGTCCTGGTATAAATAAATGATGAAGCTCAGATTGTCGGGAAAACTAATTAATTCGCCGCTGTTTCAGATGCCAATAAAACTTTCTTAAATAAAACTAAACAACGTATCAATATGTGAGTGAATTTATATGGAAGGTCTATTGTGATAGATTAAACTATCTGATACGATCTGGGCATCATCTTGGTAGCAATCAGGCTCAATTAACGACAGCGTAAAGAACAGTTAACATTGATAGCTACATTTCATTTATTTAACGATTAGGACAACCGGTTTTCTCATTATGTTCTCTCAATGCAATTTATCCTACAAATGAAGCAACTGCAGATGTCTGAATAGTACATGAAGAAGTCTGAGGTTCATGGGAAGTCAGCATAAACCGGAAAACAGTTTTAAAACGAGTGACGTCCGCAAAAATGTAGCTTTAGGCCTTCAATGTATCAGTTGAAAGGTTTAAGAAGGTCTATTGAGAAATTTGATGTGAAAAAAGGTACTAATTTTATAAAACATATACAGATTCTTCATAGCGGTTAGTGTGAGTTGATATTTTGCACGATGTGCGTTAAACAGTCAGCTGCCATCTCACTACATTTATTTAAACCAGACATTAACTTTAAACCTCTTCAGTTCCTCTCAATTTTACTCGTCTAGACCATTCAACAAGCATATTTTGTTCTAATAAGAAAGTTTAACATTAAACGTGCTGATTATTGACTTAAGTAGATGAGCATCAATTAGTGCAAGACACAGTAAATAAAGTAGAGACCTTTCCAGCTTTGAAAACGATTATTTTTCATAATAACACTATAAAAGACACACACACACACACACACACACACACACACAGTGAGTTCCTTGCACTTGCTTTAAAAAGCATTTACTCCTTCTTTAAGCTATATCACTCCACCGAAATACATCCCATACGAATTTCATGGGGTAAAACATGTGGTGCTCCGATCGGATATAACAGGGTGCAGTCACAATGCCTTCGTCCTTTTCCGTCGCAGTTTAGGGAGAAAAAAAATCTCGGATGGAAAAGGACGCTGTACATATATTATGAACTTCTGAGAGAGCGAGAGGTGAAAAATGAAGCTGTTTGTATATGCAACATGCACAATGGAGATAATATTGACATATCAATGTTGATTTCAGGTACTGTGAGTGAAATTTCTTTAAATATTGTATGTGTGGAAACTGTACCTGATCTAAGCATGCAGCTAACCAAAATGATTATTATATTCACAGGTGCTCGGAGTCAAAAGCGCACGGTCTTTGACAGTTAATAAAATAGGTAAAATGAATCTTGTCAGACTATACAATACCAGCTTCTGAATTTAGTCTCTATCAAATAGACTCTCGTGCGATGACAATGGATCTGATTGAGCCAAACTAAAGTCTGTTTTAACACGGCAGATTAGGGTCACATCTAACGTTTTCTGTAGAAAAAGAAAAACATTTCACTAGATCAAAGGGTATACATATCTAATTTTACAAACTGAAAGCTCAGCTGAGTTGAGAGATGAAGTTCATTTTCATTTAAAAGTGTGGTGTTAGCAGACGAAGGCCTATGTAACACGATTTTTTTTTAAGAATCGGCGCCATTTTAATAAGTAGTCGGGTTTAATTTTCTGCAAGGTATAAGGGCTAAACTATTGAAATTATTACTGTAATAGCTTTACCTACAATACCTTGAAAGATATACACTCGTAACAACTTTCGAAAATGGCCAATTAATACGGATATTGCTGCGTTAACCGCGGTATGTTACAAAGCATACTTCTGAATGAAATTAAAATCCATACACCTGTTCAAGATATCTGAGCTCCCGTGTTGTCAAGATTTATAGTTACCAATTTAAATTTGTTTTAGAAAACTGGAAAGGTATACTCAGTCATGTTAAAACATCGTGCGCAAAATGCTACCTACATGGGTAAGGTATAAATTCAAGAAATCTTGTGCAGGTATCTAGGGAAAAGTGGATAAAGTACACGATGTTCATTCTATTTGAAAAATTCCTTCTGTCTTATGAGTGATACTGACCAAACATTGACGTGGTTGATTGACCACATAACCCTTGTGTAAGATCATTTTTTTTCGTAAGTATAAACTGTACACGTTTCTTGAGCTAGCAGAGATAACAAGGTATTGCACCAAACAAATAGATGAAACAAACATTATATGCGTATAAAATCAAAGCACTTTTTGAAAACACACTACAAACACGATGCTTTGTATATATACACACTGAAAAGAATGTAAATAAAATTGCAAAAGCGTATACATTACTTAAAGGATACACTGGTAATGATATTACCGTGCCTACGACTAACATCTGTTGACACATTTGTCAGAATTAATCACTCTTATATTTCCTATTCTTCATAATTTGTAGCGCCTCGTGTATTCAGTTTTGAAATTGCTGCATTGATTTTGTTGTGGTATTAATTAGCTCAACAAATTTATACTGATGTAAAAAAAATCCAATTACCATAAGCGTCATGTTCAAGCAAAAAATAATAATATTCGCTTTCGATTTTATACGATGATGCTTTTTCCTACCAAAGCATATGATATAAAATTTGCACCCAAGAAAAGTAACAAAGCAGCTTCGCATGTCCTATATTAACGAATCAATTTTTTATATTTTATTTATTTATTTGTTTTACAAGAGCTCTAAACTGTCAAATTGCATGTACATTTTAAAGCACTATACCGTCTCTATTGCAGACAGAATTAAAGCATTTGTCACATGGAATGCCCTTTGCCTTAAAGCCGCGAAGAGCGACGCGGCACGCGACAAATTGTTACCTTCCTTTCAGCCGTTCAATAAATATTTGATTGTGCCCACAAAGTATAGAAAGCCGACCTGATCCGTAATAATCCATTAGAATGCAAATAGCCCTATAAGCTTTCTTTCACGACAATTGCCAGTAAAGAGGGAAAATAGAGGAGGAGATAACATTTGTTCAAAGCGACCTTATCAATAATTGACGCTTCGTATTTAAGATGTCGACATCAAAGAAATCTGATGAACTCGAAAGCTATATGCTACTTTTCTTGCTAAGATATAGAATTCCAGCTGAATGTCCTTTAGTATGCTTTATTAATTAACGATAAGATCTTAAGTTTCCTGTAGTAATGTATATATTAACTAAAGCATATTTTTATCATGAAAATGGTACTCACTGGTTGATCTATAACCTAGACGCTGACAGGCAACTATAAATAAATATTGTAATTTTGGTTTGGATGGTGCTGTACGGCAGAGCAACACAAGCGGGTTACCGAGTACTGAGCAAATCAGAATAAAGCGTCTTCCCCCCCCCCCCCCAAAAAAAAAAAAACAAAAAACAAAACACAACAGTAGACCCATACTGATGCAATGATGAAGATCTGAAACATCTTTCGATAACATGCAGGGCGTTATTCATTTGTTTTATCACAACCAGGTCGATGCATCAGGATCATTCCATATCCCTGCACCGCAGAGGGTATTGTAAGTCTTTATTCCCGAAAATGTTTAGCGAAAAGCTGCTATTCTCGAAAGGACTTCCATTTAGTGTGAGATAGAACAAATTAACGACCTCGATGGGGCTACATGTACAAATTAGACTGTATGTCAAAATTCATAGGCACACTTTCATTTAACTTATAAATTATTTATTTCATTGTGGCTGAAAACCCCCACCCCACCCCCACACATCTAACCTATCTCTATAATGATTTTGAGGTTCTGTGTCGTTTCAGTGCCATTCATATAGACGTCATCTATGGTTGAAATGTAGTGATTATATATGCACTGTAGTGTAATATCATTTACAAAAGTTGTTCAGGATGATTAGTATCAACTTGACAAAAAGTACATTGTGGCTGAAAACACACACCCACACACACACCCACACCCACCCACCCACACACACACGCCTAACCTATCTATATAATGATTTTGAGCTTTTAGTCGTTTCAGTGCCATTTATAATGACATCATCTATGTTGAAATTTAGCGATTGTTAAACTTGGTTGACATACTTTGCTTTATATAAATATAATTATCTTCCCACCATTATATTATTTATTCGTTGTGGTGATTTGAATAACTGGATTAGTTTCTCCTGTATTTACATTAAAATGTAATCTACAAAATACGGCTCCATTCTTTCTTCATTTTTTTTCGGGGGGGGGGGGGGCGGGCGGGTCAAGGCGGGGACGGTTGTTCAATAAACAAATTTAAGTTTAGCAGAGATTAGCAGCTTGCGTCGCCCCCTCCCCCGCCACCGTATAATGACAAGGGCACATGTTATCGTGACCTAACCCAAAAATAGCTCGTGATAATCAAGCTTGTGAAGTATTTTTTGTGAAGATCATGTTTCCATGTGAGAACTAATCAAAAGTAATACGATTCCAAGGAAAAATTACTTTGTATTGATTTATATGCTTCTCATAACGTGGGTAATGTGCGTAGTAACAGGCGTAATTCGTTTTCCCTCAAAACGTTCATTTGTTTAAACTCATTTGATCGATGATGTTAAATTTACGTACGCATAAGATAAGAAAGCTGGCCGCGGTTATTTTGAACAAACGTTGTTTCTATAATATATTTCGCCGAAAAACGAGTAAACAAAAACATGTTTAGAGTTCGTCTACTAGAGTATAACTTAGGTTGGTTCCGTAACTGTTGATTCATACGAACAATAATATTGAACAGAAGAAACATAACAAAATTGTTTTCAAACTTTATTTTATGCAAATTAGATAGGTCATGTTTAAATGCATGCACTTTCAATAAAGCAAGGGAGATATCGACGTATGTTAAATTTCAATATGCGGACTTATAATTAGAGAAGTTAAACACTATTCTTGACTTTAAATGTTGACAGAGTTGTAGCCACATAACTGATTGAGTGAAATCAATTTTACATGGAATCAAAACTATAATAGTGTTATACGTTGATTAGGTGTTGTTTACAAAACCCTACAACGGGTTTAACGCCATTTTCAACACAAGATAGCCTATGGCGGCCAGTATTAATGGTGGAAGAAGAACCCTGGAAAAACCCCAAAAAGAACCACCGACCCACGAGAAGCTACCGGCAAGCTTTTTCACATACCCACATTAGCCGAGCCTGAGACTCGAACCAACGTAGACAGAGGTGAGATGGCAGTGATCCGTAACGGTGAGCTCTTTAGACCACTCGGTCACTCGGGATCCCCTTGGTTGGATGTAGTGGTCATTGATTAGGATTTACAGATATAGCTAAACCATGTTTTAGAGGTGAAATCCGCAGGCCCCTTGCCCATATGTGCGGGTGCTCATGCAATGAACAGTATGGGAGAATAGCCCAGAAACCCGATTATATTGCCGGACAGACAGACGGGATAATAGTTTAAATAATATTGAAACCTAAAAGAATTTTGACAGTTTAAGACACATCCAAACACTAGTCAAATAGGTGTATCCAGTGTCCGAGATGTTTTGAGCCTGTTTTGAGTGGTGCTCGAAGAAGAATAAAAATGTGTGAATGATGGATAAATTAACAGTCAATAGGATAAAAATGTTAAATATATTGAACCTGAATAACCGAGAATATACATCTACAAAACCAGTCTTACACAAAGGTACATCTACAAAACCAGTCTTACACAAAGGTACATCTACAAAACCAGTCTTATACAAAGGTGCATGTACAAAACCAGTCTAATATTTGTACCAATTTGAGATCATGAATAGTTTTAAAATTTTGTTACGAAAACTTAGATGCAAATCAGGGAGGGTCGGGAAAAGTAATATAAGCACTGAAACTTAAGAAATACGAATAAACACAGGCATATCCTGATCCTTGGTCTATTATGTGTACCAGCACTTCAGAGACATAATTTTAGCATTAATGGAGTTTTGGAAACAAGAGTGTAAATAATAGGTGGGATGAACAGAAAACGGTTAGAATCGTTATAAATATTAAAATTGAAGAATTAAAATTAGCAAAAGGCACATATAAATTAGTGTAATATGTGTAAAAAAAATCCAATGCATGCATCTTAAACGGCTTTGTTTATTTACCACGGAAACAAAAGTGTTTACAATGGATGGAAACTTGGACAAAAGGAGAAAGAAATAACAAATATCAAAACTAAAGAATTTCGAATAAGAAAACGCATATGTCCAACATGTGATCTAATCACAGAACAATGAAAATGAAAAAAAGTCTCGTATTTCAGCTTGCTTTGTTGTTGTTGTTGATATCGTTGTTGTAGAGTTTAACGCCATTTTTAGCACACGATTAGATATACATGGCGGCCAGTATTAATGGTGGAGGAAGAACCCGGGAAAATCCCCAGAAACAGAAAGAACCACCAGCCCACGAGAAGGTACTGGCAAGCTTTTTCACAAACCCACATTGGCCGAGTCTGAGACTCGAACCCACGCAGACAGAGGTGAGATGGCAGTGATCCGTAACGAAGAGCGCTTTAGATCACTTGGCCACTCGGGGCCCCCAGCTTGCTTTGCATGTAAACAAATACCTCCACTCTCAAACTGATCCTTAATCCTTTGGCGCCTTTTCTTATTTTGTTTTGTAAACATTTCAGCTCTTTGTCTTTGACGGTATGCATGTATGTGCCTGTTTATTTATTCTGAGAAAAATAATATTTTTTAGAGGTTATGCTAGACTCTATTAGTGTTTACACAAGTGCGTGGATAGGTCGATGTCTAACATATATAATTACTTTTTATGCGTAAACAGGGCGCTGAAATAAGTCTTGCAAAACTGAATAATAATAATAATAATAATAATAAACAACTTTATAATAGTAATAGTAATAATAATAATAGTTATAAAACTTAATAATAATAATAATAATAATAATAATAATAATAATAATAATAATAAAAACTTAAAAATAATATTAATAATAAACTTAATAATAATAATAATAAACAACTTAAAAATGGTAATAGTAATAATAATAGCTATAAAACTTAATAATATTAAAAATAAACTTAATAATAATAATAATAATAATAATAATAATAATAATAAACTTTAAAATAATATTAATAATAAACTTAATAATAATAATAATAAACTTAATAATAATATTAATAATAAACTTAATAATAATATTAATACTAAACTTAATAATAATAATAATAATAATAATAATAAACATAATAATAATAAACAACTTAATAATACTAATAAAACTTGATAATAATAATAATAATAATAATAATAATAATAATAATAATAATTTTTAATTAAAAATATATAACAACCTTATAATCATAACAAATTTACTATTACTAATACTACTACAAATAATAGTATCAATACTAATCATGAGATATTGTATGAAATATTTTTTCTTCTGCTCATTATGATGATGATGGTAATGTTCATGAACAACAACTTTATTGTTTAAGTTTAACATTTTTATTCACACATATTTATCTCCTTTCTACCACTATAAACCTAAATCTGCAATCCTTTCTTAAAATCAAGTCAAATAGTTTCAAATCTGCGCATATGCAAATGTATATTGCACATAACATATTACAATTTCTCTGCATGCATTTACATAAAAAACGCACAGCAGCTGCCAGCAGGGTGGACCCGGATACCCCGTCTCCTTATGACCTCGCAGAGCAGGAGCCATGAGAAGATGGAAAAACCTTGACCTATATATTCTGGCACGGCATGTCATAACAGACATGGGTCGACTTTCTTTGTAGTCTGGAAAGAGTATTATATATAACAAAAGAGGGTATTAGAAGATTTTTAAATCGAAAAATGCAGTAGAAGGTCTTGCAAACTTTACACTAATTCCTCTGCATACGATAACCAAAAATGAATCTGTTAGATTTACCATTTATGCTAAATTGATATCCTGAAGCGAAAATGGCGCGCGAGCGCGTGCGTGTGTTTGTTACTTCTATCAACTTTATGTTAATGATTCCAAACCAGAGAGAGAGAGAGAGAGAGAGAGAGAGAGAGAGAGAGAGAGAGAGAGAGACTTTTTTTTTAAAGATCGCAATTATATCAATCGTCTCCCTCAATTTAAAACAATGAGTGAATTGAAAACAAAATTGAATATTCCAAAACAGGCCGTGAAATTTGGTCGGCATTGTTTCGCCTAGTAACGTAGCATATCATGCCAATTCATCTGCGATACATAACTCACCTTGTTTTAATCCCCAAAATAAATGTTGTAGCTGCTTTCCTAATTTTTATCGAATTCATTTTGAACTAAAAATTGATAGTAATATCGGTATCAGGCAACACGACTAATAAGTTGGAAATGTAATTTGTAACTGCGCGGATGACTGACTCCGCTTCAGGAAGGTCGCGCAGGTGTTAATGATACCTGTATTTGTTATATAGCTGCGATGTCTATTTATGGTGTATTTAGTATTTCGACAGCATGTTTATTTCCCATGCATTTCTCAAACATTAACAACGGTGCTTGACAAGAAATATGTTGTTCTGATTTTGCAGGAAATCCAGCACATTTAGATAATGGGAACATTTAGGTTATTCCTATTCCTGTTAACTTACCTTTTTATTCCCGTGGAATATGTCAGCTGTTTCTATCCCCATACATAAATTACCCTCCCCCCCCTTTACCGCTTGTTGAGAAACTTTTGATGCAGTACTTGCATTTCATTTTTATGAAAGGGTAAGGTAAGATTATATATATATATATATATATATATATATATATATATATATATATATATATATATATATATATATATATATATATATATATATATATATATATATATATATATATATTTCATTAAAATATAAGTCAAACAAAGTCTTAGAATTAAAAATAACTTACAGTGTGGTATGATATCATCGAATTTCCTAAAAGTACTATAAATTTCACAGTATTCAGGAAACGCTTTAAAAATAATCCGAACGAAAGGTTCTAATGTGCTAGTCCCACAGAAGAAACCCTGTTCTAATAGCCAAATGTTTTTACTAGTTAAAGGTAATTATATTGAAAGTTGAATGTCACACGTCATTGTATGTTTCGCGGTAATCCAACGAAATTAAAGAATATCAAAGTCCTTGACTAATTTCACATTAGTACAGTAAGGTACTGTATGTTTTGAATAAATGTTTCAGCTTTGCAATTTCAACGTTCACAGTAAATCACAATTTCTAACACTCATACGATTGATACAGCATAGAGTGGGAACACTGCGCATCTAATTCCTTTAAATAATTAGTATATACACAAAGGAATGAGAAATACTTCAGTAGTCATCAGTTTACCTTTTTGTAAAAATAATTGAACCAATCACCAGCAAGGGCAGTCTAACCTTTCTACAGTCCAAATTTACTCCTTCGATCAAACATGTTGACCTGACATGTATTCCACACCATGGCCTATTTAGACCGAAAGTTGGATGACGTGAAAATCGACCTTGATTTACGAATGGAAATAGTACATATATGTACTGTTATTACAATACAGGTAAGTCATGGAATTAAAGAACACACACACACACACACACACACACACACACACACACACACATCCTTAACACAATCACAAAGATAGAGAAACATCCAAAAATGTATTTTAAAAAAAAAACGTTTCGCTGACGTTTTAAATCGAAAAAGTGTATCTCGTTCGACTTTTCCAATAATTTACCTGGGTATGGACTGTTTTGTTCGAGTAGGCCTGGCCCTAAGGCAAGGCGAACGAGGCAACCGCCTTGGGCCCCGTTTATCCTAGGGCCAAGCCTGGTCTTCGGCAGCATATAGAGGGCTGTCATGGTGAAAAATATGAAATGGATCATCTAGCATTAAAAAGTGATTACATGTTCTAATCTTTCTTGGGCTCTTCTGTGGCTTGGTCCCTTTATCAAATTTGTCTCATCATGTGCGATAACATTCTTATATTTCCAAAGCCACTCTATTTATTCTGTAAACTTTGAAGCTGTATAAATAAGTGAAGAGCAAAATTAAGAAAGGTACTATATAATGTTGCATTTCAATTTTGAATAGAATGATTAATCTATGTTGGTCCCTACACTCTATGTAAGCAAAATCTTGTAAAAATTAAATTGGGTTGTAAATCGTGTACTAGTAAGATCTAATATTACTTATGCGGTCATAAATTGCAATCATGTGACAACATCCTGAATATGTATATACATTTATATATGTATTTTTTTTTTTAAAAAAATTACCGCTCCGGTGGCCTAGTGCTTAGGGCATTCGCCGCGGAAGCGGGAGGTCGTGGGTTCGATCCCCGGCCGAGTCATACCAAAGACTTACAAAAATGGTACTAACAGCTGCCTCGCTTGACGCTCAGCATTAAGAGGTTAGTGTTAGGACTGGTCGGCCTGGTGTCAGGATAATGTGACTGGGTGGGACATCATGCTACATGTCTGCGGCATGATGCCTCAGTGCTAGACATCACTATAAACTGCCTCACAGCAGACATCGTAGCGATATGACTGAAAAATTGTTAAAAGCTACGTTAAAAATCCTAATCAAACAAACAAACAAACATATATACATTTTTCAAAATGTTCTTTCCTCTAATTTATTGGTTCCTTTTGGATGGCGACCCAAATCAGGTTTGTGGCGTTAGCTTCGACTCCCATTAAAGGATTAAAAACAACCCAATAGGGTTTGAAATTTCAAATTATTAAAGGTTGATTGCGGCAATCCACTCAAAACTGCGTCGCGCCCCCGTTTCGGGCTGTAACTGATGGATTAGGAACCATTGCGCTAACTGAACAAGTTAAAATAACTATTATTTATACAAGGTGTTGTGCCTAGTTCATTGTGTATGAAATCGTTTTGTGTGCGACGTTGTACACCAAGCAATTTGAGTTTTAAAATACCTCGTGAAGCAAGAGACTCAAGCAAAACTCTTAAGTTGGACTCCATATTTTCTTCCAATTTAAAGAAGACTAGTTGAGCTTAGATAATTTTCCTACAAAGCACGATACATTAAAGATAGGTACAATTATTATTATTATTATTATTATTATTATTATTATTATTATTATTATTATTATTATTATTATATTTTGAATTCAAAATTTGGACAGGGGTTAGTGAAAATAAAATATGGATGTTTGGCAAGACTGAACAGTTGACATTGCACCATGATAAACATCAGCCTCGAACTTTGTACATATGAACGAGTTAGAAACAAAAACTTATATTAACGTAAAAAATAACGAATGGTGAGATTTTCTTAATACTTATGAATCTTTATTAGACATACATATATCATATATACGGACAATTAAAATTCATTTTAGACAAATATCACTCTTGGTTTGATAGATGTTTGGTAAAAATAGAGGACATTAGGAAAAGTGACAATGAGTTCGATATATCTCTAAATATGCACGCAATTGTTTAACCATTAGACATCTAGTACAATGACCCTATAACAAGGGTTATCTACTATTTCATCTAGTTTTTTTGTGTGTCAACCAAACGTTACCCATGTGCAGATATGTATTGATAGATTCGACATACGCGTTACAACGGGCTTGAGGGGGGAAACAAATTTTCTTATACTTTGAGTCTATTGTTTCAAAAGGTTTTGTAAAAATCAATTTTATGATTTTCAGGTAGGGGAAAATATGTGGTTTGCAAATATCTTATCCTTTGTCTTGGATTACAAGTTTCTAATATGGTCGTCACATATTTTTTCAAAATGAATTTTGGAAAATCTGTTGAATACATTTCAATGTGTTATTGATTAAAACTATTTACTTTTCACACAAAAATGGCCCGCAAAAGGATTTGCTTCGCTATTAAGACAAAGGTCTAAAATGATAAACATCGAGTCATTCACTTGATCGAATGGGTTGGATGGCGGTGTTTGATTGGTGCCAGAGTTAATGGCATGTTCTAATGAATATTACATGACAAGAATTAACATTTACTAATACCAAAACTGAATAAAATAAATACAAGCATAATAAGGTAGAGAGAAAAATATGTAAGAAAAGGACATTAAAAGAGGTAAATGCAGTTTTGGCTACTATTAGAAACTGACAGTAACAACAATCTTGTAACATACATAAGTAACGTAAATCCTACAGAGGGCAACAAATAAAAGTTCAAAAGGATAGCACTGTGTCGCAATTAGATATGTTATCTTTTTTGTTTTTGGTGTAATGATTTAAAAGGCATTACTTTTAAGTGGTACATTATCTTAAATCACACATCTGTTGTTCTGAGACCAGCAGTCTAATTTCATCGGGTATGACATGATGAGAGCGGTACGTCCTGGTGTCACATTCTCACATGTTTCTTGTTGCTCAAAAAACAATATTTTGAATGCGCCATTATGGATTCTGGCTATCTTTTTTGTGCATGTGCCACAGAGATAATAGTTGCATCTAGCGTGGAAAGGCGACGGAAGACGAGGCGTAGTGCATAACATTGTATCCTGGCCCAACATATTAGCAACGAAACACTCAATTAAAAGAGATTTCTTATCACAGCGGTGTTCTGCTGTTTACATAACAAGCCTAAACTTTTCTGTGAATGTGGATTTTGTGCACACAACGTTTTGACAAAACCGTCCTGCTCCACATGTCTACGTCATCTTTCGACAGTGGACAGCAGAACCGTGCATAGGCCGAGATACCTGACCATTTGCATGTACATGTGCCACAGAAATATTAGTTGCACCTAGCGTGGAAAGACACGGAAGAAGAGGCGTAGTGCATAACATTATATATTGGCCCAATATATTAGCAAAATAACAACAACAACAACAACAACAAAACAACAACAGCCAATTAGAAAAGATTTCTCATCACAGTGGTGTTCTGCTGCTAACATAAGAAGCCTAAACTTTTCTGTGAATCTGAATTTTGTGCACACAACGTTTTGGCAAAACCACATTTCTAAGTGATCTTTCGACAGTGAACAGCAGAGCCGTGCAGAGGCCGAGATACGTGAACAATTTGCTCGGGGCCCTGCCCACAGAGGTACTCCCACACGCAGTAAAACATGGCAAATTTTACAGGGCGAAAGCTTGCGTTTTTTATCATATAAAAATGAGAACCAGTTATAACATGCACTACAGCACGATGTAACTAATAACAATGTGAGACAGGGAAAAAAGCAAGTGGGATGGCGGGTTGAATTATCCTGCTATATAGTTTCTACTGGTAATGCAACTCACTTGACTGACGTGAGTATTAAATGACTTCGACAGTTCGTCACTTCTCTTGGTCTGAAAACGTCAGTCGTCAGGCATATATTTTGCATGACAAGGATCTGTGAGCGATGATCAGCCGATATCTTCCAAATTGAAAAAATTCACGTGTACCGTATTTAAAAATGGAAATATGAAAATACTGCTGAGAAATGAGTGCTTAGGTTGAACATTTAGCAGTCCTACAGTAGTACTCAGCAAGTACTGCATTTCAGTATGTTACTTTTCTAGTTGGAAGATATACCCCTGAAGTCATTAAAGCATTGCATAGTACGTGGAAAGAATTGAAATAAAACGCACATATCCATGAAGTGCGTCAAAGCTAAAAATCAGCAAAGCAACAAAAATAGCAGCTCTGCAAAAAGGGAGGCAAATCGTATTTGATGTTGGAATTACGACGACTTCCAAGTTCGAGGCCTCAGAAGCCCCTTCCAGTAAATCATCAACTCAGAAAGAAGATGACCCTGACATCCAATCTTTTGTTCCAGCAGCTATAGACAGTTTAGAAGCTGATACCACTGGTCATGACTTAGGAAGTTTAGCAAAAAGCCAAAGTGCAGGTACATCTGTTACTATTATCAGTGCTGACATTGACAGTACAAGTGAACCAGACATTTTTGAGGACAGTTACATCCCAGAAATTGTTGAGAGTGATGATACTTCTGCAAGGCCAACTGGGACAGCAGTTTTCATGCAGCCATTGGATATTGGGGAATTTCAAACTGAAACTTTCTTACCCACTTAGCTGGAAAATGTTGTCATATATATATATATATATATATATATATATATATATATATATATATATATATATATATATATATATATATATATATATATATAGAGAGAGAGAGAGAGAGAGAGAGAGAGAGAGAGAGAGAGAGAGAGAGAGAGAGAGATTCAAAAAATTCAATGTGCAATTGATTCCTTCAACAAAGTAGCTTGGCAGCCGCCCAACCTCAAAACTGGCTGTTGGAGATAAAATAACCATCAAACAACCTATTTTTTTTGGGGGGGGGGGGAAGGGGGGAAGGGCCCCTAGACTTAACTTTGGGTGGAGTAATGTTAAAATTTCTTGCTATGCCACTACTTAAAGAATTTTACTGATATATTATTTTACATAATTTATATTCATTGTGTGTTATTATTATTATTATTAATAATAATAATAATAATAATAATAATAATAATAATAATATTAAATTTCACATTTTATACAAGTTTATTTAATTTTAAAACTGATCACCATGAAGGATTGAGTCCAAATTTTGACATGCATGTGTAGTTGTATTTAATCATTATTGTTATGCCCAACAACCGACTCCAGACACCTTCCCACAACCACCCGCCTTATTAGAAGGAGAAAGTATTTTGGTCTTAATCATTGCCAAGCCAAAGCTAGCGTCGGTCGCCCTAAATCAATTTTGATGTGAAATATATCAAGGGATTGATTGTAAATGGAATATTTTACAAATTACGTGATGATGTTGTAATGTACAATATAGAACCAAATATCGTCATATTCAACCCCTCGTGCAATAGGGTTGCTATTTTGATCCTAATATTTGGCTAATCCTGATGTATAACGATATATAAATATCAACGTTAAATTAATTAAGGAGTTTATTGCAACTACAACATATTAGATGACATGGCGTGAAAAGTGCAATTTTTGCAAAGCAATCTGTACCCTCACCACCTCTTAAAATTGTGAAGTGGTGGGTACTGCAACTAGCTAGTTGCTTGCTTCAAGGCCAACCAATTTAAATATATACCCACCATGTTGGCCAATTCTGCGCAACGATACATCATTGCTGTAAACATTGGATCACGTATTATTTTATTTCAAAAATCCATTTTGTATCAAGAAAGAACGATCGTAATTTAATCAAGGACAGTGATATTTATAAAGTGTACAAAATTATTTCACATTTAGACTCAAAATGCACATGAAAATGAGATTTCTAAATGTTTACATGTAGACCGACTGTCACGAAATTGTATACGACTACAATATGTATATGTGGTCAAAAAAATCTAGTCTTGATTTCGTTGCTGCGTACAGCCTTACCGAGGGTAGTTTATTATTTTTTGGGCTTTTTAGTTATTTCGGCATAATGAGCGAACACTCAGCTCATGCTGTATGTGCGAAATTGCCTGCAGTTTAAAGTACCTAGCTGCGCATATCTGTCACAGCTAGGGGTATATAAGGACGAAATTATAAGACAGAAATCACATTACAATGTAGCCTTGTCGGAAACGCTTCCATCCTAAACTGAGCGATCTATCAGCTAAAAGAGCTGAAGTGTTGTGGTGACGTGTTGTGCTGAAGTGGTGCAGTGTTGTGGTAACTGCGTGTGTGGTGCCATGTTGTGGTGACTACGTGTGTGGGCTTGTCTATGCTGACCGTGTAATGCCCGTGTGTGGTGCCTGTGTATGGTGCTTACGTATGCTGTGTTTAGATGTATAGATATATGGTATTTATATATGATTGCGTGAGGTGAAGGTCACAACTGTTAGGTTTGACTCTGTGTAACCGGATGTACTTCCTGACGTCAAACGGACGCCAGGCTAGTAGCAAAATACCTCAGCAAGTAGTTTACATTTATTCATTCCAGTCTCGTCATATGGACGACGTATTATTTATTTAATATCTTCTTTGCAGTCTCGTTATATGAACGACACCTGCATAATTTCATTCTACACAAATCTCGTTCCATGAACGAGAACTTCAGAATTTAGGGTTCACGATTGCATATGTCTCGTCATATGGACGACGTATTAATTATTTAATATCTTCATTCTAGTCTCGTCATATTGACGACGCATTATCTTTTCATATTTGCATCTATCTCGTTATACGAGCCTTTTATATATATTCATATTTGTAAATTCATTCATATACTTCTTATTTGTCATTACGTTACTGAAATCCATTGTTCCATGTTAGGAACATTTATTTAAATAAGTTTTTCTTATATTTTGTAAAATATTGGTGTCAGAGTTGATTTTTAAAATTGCGTTTATAAAAAAAACATCTTATTAACGCAGTTGCGTTCCGTGTCTTCACTAATCCAGTCCCGACTCGGTCTATCTTGTGACACCGACTTCATGACATTTTTGAACCTGTAACCATGCAAGTCCGATTTACTATGCATATTTTAGAATCATACAAATAAATTCATTATTTAAAAGATGGAAATGTAAATCTTAAAAAATTCTGCATCTTAATCCAAGCTTCCCATTTTGCAAAAAGTTGTCACACGTACACAATCGTCTGCTACACAACGTATCAAGTAGTAGAGTGGGTGAAAAGACCGAAACTAATTCAGAAAAACTAATATATGACAGTTTCGGTTTCATACGAGGTGTCTATTTGTCAATCAGTGGGGTCAACGGTGAACAGACTAGGTTTAAAGCCTCTACACAGAGAAAGATTTCGTCTATTTGTTAAACCAAATCGAAACACAGACGTATTTGTTGTCGCGGTTAATCGGTTGCTATTAAATAAATCATATGATATAAACAATAATGGTAGCAGAATCGTTAACAGCTAGACTAGCTCGAGAGCGATTAGAGGAAATAAGGGAATTTATCCCCGTGAGAGATTCTGTCAGACAAATACTTTAACAGCGACAGAAATCTCAAGTTGGTTTTGCAATAGGTGCTTAACAATTATTCAAACCTGTTACTACAGCCACTAAAGAGGTTATATATGGAAAAGAAGGAGAAGAAAATAGAGGTGTTCTTCCTGAACTTAAAAATATAACGTTGAGAACTGGAGAAACGTCTAGACTTTTACAAAATCTTCCTTCTGCAATACCACAACCGGCAAGGCTTCAATCTGGTAAAAAAAAAAAAAAACCGATGAAGAAATAATCGAAGAACTACGTGATAAATTTACTGAGGAGGCTTTAACGGTAATTGATAAAAGTGATCCAAAAGAACTTCCAACTCTTGTTGTTACGACTTATGAAAATAGAAGGAAAATGTTGAAACCGAAATATAAGTGATATATTAGAAATATACAACAGTGGGCTGATGTATTTTATAAAATTAAAACTGAAATAAGTCGAGTTGATACAAAAAGTGTATCGTATATAGGATATCTCGATACGGTAAGTAAAGTATATGATCAATAAAAAAGAACTAAAACAGCAAGAAATAGTAAAACAAAAACAGCGAAAATCGCAGAGGAAAAGACAAAAATCTTCAAAGCAAGTGTCTTTCTCACCTCAACAAGAAGAAATAACAGATGATAATCTTCAAGAAATTAACAGATCACTGGAATCTCCACAAAAAGAATCTGATGATATGCAAGGCGCAACTGGCATTACCGGTAAGGAATTTTCTCCAAGTGGAACTCACGGTAGTGGTCTTGTTGGCTGTACTATTAATATTCTCTCAGACATAGCATGATTGGAAGTTCTCATCGGGGGTAAACGAGCTGGAAATAACTCACCGGAAATAATTAATGAAGCCGCTCATATCTGTAGGCGATTTTTTGAAGGTGGTATCATGTATATCAGTGTATATCGAAAATTTATTGATAAACTCGTTGATGATTACCATAGTGACTAATTGTCACCCGATTAAATAAATAACATTTAAATAAAATGATCATCAATCGTAATCACAACAAGCCAACTATGACTTATATAGTAAATTCACTATTGCCTGTTTATAGAGTATATTATGGAGATGGTCTCGGTGATGTTGTTCAAGGGTTATTTGCAAGGATGGCAAATAGTACCAATCGCAAAACAATTATCGATGAAAGTTATTGATGTTATTCGTGATAAGGGTATTGGCGCTGTTGGTGATGTTGCCGGTAAAGCAATGCGGCTAAGGAAAAACTAATCACGCTGATTCGACGACGAAAAAAACCACCATTGGGAAAACTACCTTCTACTTGCGAGTGTTAGTAAAATGATAAATCAAGTGGCGGATTTAAAACAAACAGCGCTGATAAATGAAGAGTTTGATGCGCAAGGAAATATCACTGCAAATATGATAGCGGGATGTGGTTTGAAATCCCGAGCGAGATCGCGATTTAGATTGAGAAATATATAATAAAATGTTTAAATCTTCAACCGACCCAGCAATGGATATGGATGTCCCCGTGCTAAAATATGATTCTAAAAATAATTATCATTTTTATTACTATAAAACAATACAACTAAATGAACGAGGAAGAATTGAACTTCAAGTTCATGATACAAGTAAATACTTTCTACCCGCTGAAGCATTTATTGAAGTAGAAGGAGAACTTGTAACAAATGTTCCGGCTAATGATCCATATGACGCAGGTTTCGTCAATAATGGTATTATGGCATTATTTAGTAGCGCTACATATATGATTGATGAAAGAAAGATCAAATCTATTCAGAAGGATGTTGATGTCGATACAACAATAGTGAGGTTAGCAAGATATTCTGATGCTTATAAAAGATCGGCTGGACCATCTATGATGTTCGCTAAGATACTACTGATCACACTGATCATAATACGTATATTAAATTACGGACACCAGTAGCTACTATATCTGATCCACAAGCAGTCGACACTGAAAAGCTAGACCAGCTGATGCTTTTGATGTTATAAAAGATTCTAATCTGAATTACAACTTAGGGTTTGCAACTCGCAAATATATATTGCAGGGACGGCGTAGATTATGTTCATGCGTGATTCCATTGTCTCATATTTTCGGATTTTGTAGAAATGTTAGAAAAGTTATCTTTGGAGCTAAAAACACAATTGTCCTCGTGCGAAAAGGTGATGATAATGATGCAAAATGGCATGGTGCTGGTGTTTCTGATGTTAAAGTAAATATAACAAAACTTCATTATGGATTGTCGCCGCCGCCCCCGCAGTCGCAAAAGCTGCCGCTTTAGGAGCAGTTGGTACCGCTGCTGGGATGGCACTAAGGAACGCGACTGAAAAAGGATATAAAAAAGAGGCGATCCGTAATAGGAAAGGGTCTAAGACTACAAGGGACTCCTGATTCATGGTACAGCGGAAACGACCTGAGTTTGACAGGGACGGTTTACTAAAACTACTGTCAAATTTTGATTTACTCGATGCAACCAAATAATTCAGAATAAAAACTTCAGAGGTGTCTTTTATGCGAGATCAATTACCACAACAACCAAACAACGCTGAAATCGGTATCATTAATCTCGATAATAGCACCGGACCTGGAACTCACTGGGTTGCATACGCGATTGATCCACGTGGAATTGTTTATTTTGATTCTTACGGGTTAGCGCCACCTAAAGAATTTATGCGTTATATAAATCAATTAAAAATGATGACCTGATATTCGACGCTACCAACACAGATAATGAACAACCTACCAATATGCGGCCAAGAAGTGATAAATGTACTTAAAGCTATTTCATCATTATCTAAACCACCCTATAAAACCGTACACGAATACACGAGTAATCGCTTTTTAGAGAGATCTTAAATGTATAATGATTGATATTTACGGGAGAGCTCTCTCTAGCCTGAAAAAAAAACCGATGGGGGAAATATAGGCTATCAAAGATTTAATTTTCTTTTATCGAAGATGAAATATCCGAAATGTTAAATGTTGCAAGTGTGGATTCAAACGAAATAGTCGTATTTCAAAACAAACAGGGGAAATTAAAAACGAGTAAAGTTTCCCTGAATGAAATTCTAATTACAATTAATGGAGTAACCGAAAATTCCCTAGCGATGTTTGATTCCACCGGTAGGATTAGATCAGGAGTTCTTTTTCCAATTGTGATAGATAATATTAACGACCGAATAAAAAAGTTCGGTGACACAATGACAGGCAACCTCGACATGAACTCAAATAAAAAAAAACGCACTTGGTAATCCAACATTGGACACTGACGCTGTGACAAAAATATGTAGACGCGCTGAACGACGAATATAAACCCCCAGATGGTAAACTAATAGCGCTGCGAGATGAATATTATATCACAGATGGTAAACTAACAGCTGTGCAACAAGAATATAAAACTACGGATGATAAACTAACAGCGCTGCAACACGAATATAAAACCACGGATGATAAACTAACAACATTGCGAGCCGATTAGGGGCAATTGGAAATCGTCGTAGGAATTGTAGAAAAATTGATGAGACCGCAGATAATTTCTTTGGTACTCCGCTGACTATCCCAATAAAACTTTCTTATATTAAAACAAATATTGACACGATTAAACAAACACAGGACAATATCGTTAGTGATTTTCCTGCTATCGCTGCACGGCGTCATCAAATCAAGATACCGCATAAAAAATATCAATACCGTGTATTCGACACATCATGGTTCTTTCACTTGGACACCTCAAAATAACATTCAAGTTACTGCAGATGTAAGGGTATCTATAGATTGACCCTGCTTTCACCGTTAGTTTAATGTGTCATCGGGTACTTCTACGGGAATTAATACTGCAAGTGCAATAATAGATAAAGAAGCAACCGAAATATTTAGTCTAACTCCTGTCAGTGGTAATTTAGCATCAGCGTCAATCACATGATATGTAGAATTTGTAATTGATTTAAGTAAATAGTATAATGAATGTCCAACAATATCGATACAATCAAGTGCACGATTTTCAATCTAAACTAGAAAATCTTATTGACGAATATACAACAAAGATAAAAAAAAAAATACCGCAGGCCAATTACTCGTGTTGACATTAATGCGTATTTGGTTTCAAATATAATTGCTGGAACGGGTATATTGTTATCAGCGGTAACAATGCTGACACCTGTAGTTGTCACAATTTGTGTTTCGACGGCGACAACAATTACTGGGGTTCTTAGCATCATCAAAAAAATATCCACATGCAGTCAGAATAAACTACACGAGTATATAATTAAGTTACATAATGCGTCTACCGCATATTCCCAATTATCTTCGCTGATATCATCTAGTCTCAATGACACAACAATATCAGATAACGAGTTATCTACGATGATGAACACCTACCACACAGCAAAATCAAAATTAGAAAAACAACACAATAATAACAATGGCAACGACAATGTAATTACTGCAGCAGATGGCCACGAATACAAACCCGCCAAAGACAACCATGATCTCAATAGCCTCAACCAATCCTGAATTCAGTATCGATTTCCCCACTGCAATACCGGTAAAGGAAATCGCACTAGCAAGATTATGAGCCTACTACAGTTGGCCAAAAATTAGATCGAAATAATTGGTGGTCAGCAACCGAATAATTCCCTGGTGTTTGCGAATACAAATAAATCAGATGGAACCCCAGATAGGATCATTGTTTCTACCCCATCTGGAAATTAACAAATCGAACAGATCAATAATGAATTCCAGCGTAGAATAAAATCCATTACAGGAAAAGAATAAAAAATCACTATAATAGTTCAATAACCAACATTATCAGCCGCGATTGAGATAAACTCGCCTGGCTATGTCGTAGATATCTACCAGAGTTCGATCAGAACATGCTAGGATGGCCTGAAATCCCTCCTCAGGCACCATCTTATCAAAATCTACCTGAACCAACGAGGTCCGATTATGTCACGGCTATACAATCATATCATGATATCTCCACTGTAGACATATACATGCAATATTTAACAAATCCTGTTAGCTACGATAGAGTGGTTTGGACGGTTAAAAGGAAGGGATGGACAGGCAATGAGCAACGAATAAATCAGGACATTACCTTTGAATATTTCAATTCCCTTAATAAAACCATAAAGAGTATCTAAATAAATTACGGTACAGTTTTCAGGAACACGTTATTGATTTATCGTCGATAATCTCAATTATCAAACACATGGAAATACTAAATCAAATCTCATATGATATAGAACTATGCAACATACGGCGTATTCAAGCTGTATTAAATGCCGAAGATGGTTCTGAGAGAGAGAGAGAGAGAGAGAGAGAGAGAGAGAGAGAGAGAGAGAGAGAGAGAGAGAGAGAGAGAGAGAGAGAGAGAGTAGAATTTGCAACGAGATTTAATATACGCGTAGAAGATATTTTAACATTTAATTTTCACGGGTATAATGCATCACAATTAAAAAAATCCGTCAGTGATATCACAGATGAGTATTTTCTTCTGATACTCGCCGCATGGAAAAAATAACACAACCACATACAACTATCCTCAAACATAATAATGACCCAGACGGAATGGGTAGACATATAGCGTCTGAAAATGTTAATATATCTTCAGTGATCGCAGATAATCTATTATGTGGTGCTATTGATGGAAGTTACCAAATAAATCTCGAAAATTCAAATCAGGCCCAGCAAGGATACATTTTATATTCGTTTGCACCACTGGCTCCACCTGGATTTTTAATAATTCAAGAACCAGTGAACTCAAATATAATGCGATGTCATAATAATTTATTAACGAGAATAATTTTTAAACTCACTGACCAATTTAATAATTTACTTGATTTGGATGGGGCAACTTTACAAATAAGTCTGTATTTGAAATCCTATGCGATCTCAATCGTAAAGACGTTGCAGAAACAAATTCATGTCACAGGTTAGTAATAATTTTTTATTTTTGTTAAAACTGTTTAAGTTTTAACAATTTTTGTGTATTTTTACCCACCCGCGATGATAAAAACATAGTTTTCAAGATACAATTGCTCAAAACAGGTCAGCCATTTCACGGTTTTTGAGGGCGAAAACCCGAGGTTTTTAACATAGTAATTTCGAGATTGTTGATCATATTACACTTTTTAGCCGTAATTCGTATCAGATTTTGTGTATTTTTTTTTTATTCAAATTCATGTAAGATTTGCTTGATTTAGCCCTTTTTGATAAAAAAATCTCGAAAATCCTATGTTAAAAACCTTGGCTTTTCGCCCTCAAAATCTTGCAAACTGACTCATTTATTTGATTCTGATAGGGTAATTACCCTACAAAAATTACTAAATCGGATGATTTGTCAGCGCTGATATATAAAACATTATTAGCGTGTTTGGGTTTTACTAGTGCAAAAAATAATAACACTGACCTACTTTCGCTTCATTACTCAGAAGCAGTCTTCGTTTCCTAGAAGTGTGTTCGTACTTTAATTTTGAATAAGTTGTTTCAATTGTCTGACCCGTAAATTCATAGTCTTTATAATTTCATATTGTTTCGATAAATCAGCTCTTATTTTTTTACTGCGGTAAAAAAAAAGGTACGAACTTATCAATTTCGCTGTTATTTGCTAATGATGCGTTAACGGCTTGATGTATTGTCTTAATAAATTTGTATTGAGACGGTAACACATATCTGATTCCGAAGTTTATGTCTTCTAGATATTGATAGTCAGAAAGGATTTTATCACAATCTAATTTATCTGATAATTGTATTTGTTGATTTTTCAAATTTGTAATAGCAGAAAGAAATTATATCATTGATATTTTCATAATTCATTATAAAATAAATATATCGTTAAAAAATTATAACAACACAATCTCCACTCCTTTTAAGGTGCCTTATGAATCTTATCACGCTTAGAGATATAAATAAACGACCTCATGTGAACTCCTAAGGTGTCATATAACATCTTAGAAAGTCCAGAGGTCACATATACAAGACAACACAAACTCCACTAGTTTTAAGGTGCCTTATGACATCTTATCACGCTTAAAGATATACATACATAAACGACCCCATGCGAACTCTTAAGGTGTCTTATAACATCTTAGAAGTTCAGAGCTCATATATAAGACAACACATCCCCATATAAGCCCCGAAGGTGTCCTATAACATCTAAGTAGGCTCAGGGGCAGCACGAAACACAATCTCCGTTGTGAACCTCTAACCTGTCAAACAACAGTCTAGAGGTTCAAGAGGGCGTGGTTGGTGAATTACGACACAGTTAAGACGGAATAACATATAAGGATGAAACAACCCTATATGAGAATACCTTGCTTGCCAAACAAAATGCTAGGATTTCAATAGGGTGGATGTATGATGATGAATCAGTATTACAGTTATATATAATATTTACAATTATATACAGGACGGCACATTTCCCGTATGAACCCATGGAATGTCATTTGCAATCCAGCAGGCTCAACGAGTACATATAGTATATACAATTATATGTTATATATATAGTATTTACAATTATATACAGGACAGCACAAACATGTAGACGGGGCCCTTCTCTACGTTCAACTAAAAACCACACTCTCCCATATAAAATCACCTTGAGAGAATGCAAAAACACATCCACGTCGTTGTGACAACGTGGGAGAGCGTGGTTTTCAGTTGAATTTCGATAATCGAAGGCTGGAGCACCAATGATAAAAGTGGCTATATGCTATACAAGTTAACTAATACGCGGAAATCAGCAAGAAGGGTTTGTGATTCGAATATTCTCCTTTACTTAATTATTATTGCCGAGAAAATCTAAATGAAGCAAGAAACCTGACAGAAGTAGAAAAGAAAAGATATTGTTTTGTAAATAATTCAGTCAGGGACAAAGTCGGTGGGGGTAGAGTCAATATCCTCCCGATCTTGATGATACGCGATTATTTCCCTTACAGGATTATATAATTATTTTCCTAACAATATTAATTGTTATTCCCCTTGCAGGATTATATATATTCCAGTTAGAGTTATCCCCCGCTGGTAAAGATTTTCATTCTATATAATATGTAAACTAATTTTTCTCTTGAAATAGTTGTGAAAAATCTGATTTATATACATTTTCTGCGACAAATCGAATCGAGGGTACACAAATATCAAAGTATCTGGTTTCTTCCTTCATCGATTGAAATAATTCTTCGTTAGTCTCTCTGTTGACAGATTTGACAGGTTTCGCAATTTTTTTATGCATTACTGTGCGACCGCGTTTGGTATTCTTACTGTAACAGCCTGAAGATTATCCAGTTTGTTTTTTCAAAACTCCGAATCAATGTAGTCAATTACAAAACCATCTGGGATTTTTTCCCATATACACTTCAAAGACAAACCTATGACAATATTTTTTCCCAGCAGAAAATCTAAGATACCCTTGATTATCAACAGTTCCCACTGGCTTTTTCAGCCTGCAGTGTCTAACTACACCATCGTGTGATGCTTCATAGTTGCTGATCATTGGATGCGGTTGAAATTCTTGGCTCATTTATATACATAAGTATTTATTTGTCTAATTGATTATTTGTGTTAATTATTATTTGTTGAGAATCTAGTAATATGGTCCTCTGGAGTTCTTATGACTTTATCGCTGTCAGGGTCATTCTTCCTCATCACACACTCTGTGAATGATATCCACAGAATTAGTTTCTGCACGATTTGTTACAAGGGGTTACTGATCCTATCATAAGCCATTTACAGTGAATCATTATGTAAAATACTTTTATTTAAATACTTCTTTTAATTATAATGTGAAGGAGTTCGAGAGATTATCCAAAATCAAACCCTGGAAAAATGTTAAATTCAATCTCGGTAGATGCACCAAATAAGGGTCTAATGAGTGAAAGAAGCATAATCAGTAAAATTCATGATGCGTTTAATGAATTTAAGAACGATGAAGCATCTCACTGTTGGTCAACATTTCGAATCGCTGGTAATGTTGATGCTACCATGAACGACAAACGAACAGCGAGTATTATAACGCATCTTGAACATCGAAAGTATTTTTTTCAGATTGAAATTTCTTATACTATCAGAAACAGGAAACTGGATTATTTGTGCTAAATACGACCCTATCCTAAAAAAAAAAAGTTCGTCATTGAGAGTCAGGATTCCAAATCAGGAATATTGACCGGAATTGACAAACCGTATTACGAGCGAGCTTATCCTGTGACCGCGGTTGTTTATGGGATTTATCCGATAAATGAAAAACCAAGTGTTGAGAAATTGAAACCTATGAAACTATCAGTAAAAATTGTGTAGCCGAACGAGTAATAGAGCATTTTAAAAATGCGTTGTGTGTAAACGGATTAACAGATCTAAGACGTAGCAAGAGAAACAAATGGGCTCTAACAGTCAAAGAATTTGGAGCTACAATAGAAAATGTGGTTGAGCTAAACAGGAAACATATGATACGAATCAAAATATAAATCAAAAGGGAGCTCCAATCAAGATCATTGTTCATAATGCACACACGTGGACTAAATCAGTAACAATATATCCACAGGATAGAACCGAAAAATACCTTCTAGTAAAGTTCTCTGGGTGGGGGATTTGTTTGATTTTATTTACACGCTAAGTAAAAACGATTCCGATTCAGTGTGGTTATTTCAGAGTTTTGAAGAACAAGATGGTAATTTTGATCAATTTGTAAGACCTAAAGGTGAAATATAACTTCACGGTGCGATGAAAAAACTGAGAAATTTTCAACAAATAATAACGAGTAATTACTAACAAACTGTTTTACAATCCCGTCAGTTGTAGCTCATTTTGCGAGAGAGAGAAATCTATGGAACCCAACACGATTTGAACTTCTCTCAGATGTTCAAGCTAGTTGTGCATTTGATGAAACATTTCAGTGGAATTATGGTAGATTGTGTGGATTCTTTACCTAAGACCAAGTCAAATCAATTAAAGTTAAAAATGAAACTATGGTTTGAGATAACTGAAAGAGAGAGAACTTTTGAGTATGATAATGGAGTTGTGTTACTCTTATTCATTCTTCTTACTTTACTTCAAATTAGATATTACGGACCTTACAAAGTTAAGAAGAAAATGAATTAGTTAAATTATAGTATTAGTGCTCCTGGGATCTAAATTAATTATAGGAGTACCAGTATTGAAAGAGATAGCCATGTTAAATATGTAATTAATTTAGTTGTGCCTGTCCCACTCGGTGAAGAAATATCATCAGGATTCGACTGATATTGGAGCTACGAATTGTTGGAATTCAGAAATTATAAAAAAATCTAGACCAGAAACTTTCACATTTGCAAGTGCAAGAAAGAAATGAACTGAAAGTTATTATTATATGAGCACTTATGTCCAGATATTCTTACCAGGACAAACAAAATTTTCATGACGTTGAAATTGAAAATTTCAAACAGCATCCATGCAGGATGAGTCCACTCAAACAGGAATATTTGAAAAAGGAAATTCAATATTTGCTGGAGAATGATTTTATCAAGCCCAGTAAAAGTGATTGGAGTTCACCATGCATACTTGTTTCAAAACCAGATAAAACTTTCCGTATGTGCACTGATTAAAGGAAGGTGAACAGTGACAAAAACAGATTCATTCCCATTAACAAGAAGTGACTATTCTATTGATAAAATTGGGAATGCCAAGTACGTCAAAAAATTCTGACCTTCTGAAAGGATTTTGGCCGATTCCACTACGGAAAGAGCAAAGGAAAACTCAACATTGCGACTCCAAAAGGACTCTACCAATATAAAGAAAGTCCATTTCAACGTCTCATAAAAATGTTCATCACTGGTCTAGAGATTTGTGACGTCATCATCTACAACGACACCTGGAGAGAACATCTAGCAACAATTAGAAAATTCTTTGACAGACTCACTAATACGTGTCTGACTTAATTTATTTAAAAGTGAGTTCTGCCTTGCTAGAGTGTTTTTTTTAGGACATTTTGTGGGACATGGACAAGTTAAAAATTTGAGGCTATTTCTTGATAAAATACTTGTAAACACTCTTTCCCGTGTATAATTCATTATATTGTGTAATTTTTAATTTCAGATGTAAATTGGTTTGTGATAAAAAGAAAGTTTTATCATATAAACCTTTCTTTTTATTTTATGGGGGAAGGTGTTACGGCTATTGGATTTAATTAATTTATTTTTTAATTGTTAAACCCAAATTTATTATTTAGGATTTAATATTCATTAATTGGGAAATTGTTCTAGAAAGTTCAGCTTAATCACTTTCTGTAAATAGGCTGACTTAGATTGTAAACAAGTTTTGACCTTGGCTTACAGTGGTCTAGTTCCTGACCTTGCTTTGAACATTGTAAACAGGTCTTCAATTTCATTGGTTAATTTTAGGGACAACATTCTATTTTTAGTTCTTAGGGGTAAGAAAAATCTAGAGTATGTTATTTTTAGTAAGGTAGTCTCTTTCTGTGACCTTCCATGACCTTCTATCAATTTCTAGAAAAGAGCATGATCACTTGTTTACTTCAGAAAAACAATATATATAGCTGTATTTTAGAAGCTGACAGTAGTAGAAGTATTGGGCTGTAAGTTATTGGTTGTGTATTTATGTTTGAGTGTTAATATTATTCTGGACTTGTGTGAATTCGTTGGAAAAGAAGAATTATTCTATTTATCTGGAAAAGGACATATGTTTCATAATTTCATCTGGATGATTTAAAAACAAGAACTGTACCACGTGACATTGTCAGCCATTTTGGATTATTACATCGTCAAGATTCGAACCTGGAACTATTAGAACATTTATTTATCAGGACTTGAAATTCCATTAGTGGATTATTTTGAAAATTCTATATTTGTTGGATTTGATTCTCTAAAACTAAGTTTTATTTATTTTATGAAAATAATTGTACTTAATAAATTCATTGTTAAAGTTATACAAGCTTGTTAGTTTTCGCTCTTTCTGTGTTGCTGTTTATTCGAGCCTAAGCACGTAACAATCCCACCCACGAGATGACAAGAGTTGCAATTAATGGACCACTGCCCAATTTTGATCTAACCGGATTTGCTTGTGTTGTATGTATCATTTGAATTCGCTAAAGGACTTCATCCATGCTGATGTTTGGTTTGGTAGACATATATCTGAAGAAAAAAAAAACTGGGTACCAATAGTGTTATTACGGTATATGATGAATTGTAAAATATTGATATCGCTGATTGTCGGTGAGACAATTATATCATATCGAACGCAGACTGAGGTTTGGTTACCACAACCCGATAGTCTTGATAGTATTATTGACGATAACAAGGAAAAATGTCCTGACCTCGACGAAGAATATATTGTTAAAAAATCCAAGGAGATTTTTTAAATAAAAAATAAAAATGCAAAGGATCTCGGTAGAAAGATAATCGGTAAATTCACCCAGGGTGATCACAAGCGACATTATTCACGATTAATTCTAAATGATGCTGAATACGATTTTATAATTGCGGATGCAACAACCAAGGATATACGTGTCGTGAAAATGCTTACTTGTCCGATGGAACAAAACTTGGTACAAGTGTTAGCTACATCGATGGCGACTCTCCTCAGTACACGCATCTTATGTCGTCTATGCTGGCTTATATTTCTATCAATTTGCTTTCGATGATAAATAGGTTTCCTGACACAGCAGTATGAGTCGCCACAGATTCAATTTACATAGATATCAAACATAAGAAGCAGTAACTCGTTTTACAAATTCTGATGTGCGTTCGGGGTCATGGAGAATAAAACAAGAAATGCTGCACGATTACTCGAAATCAGCAGATGTTACGATTGAAGATAATTACATGAAAAAAAAATGAAATATCAGAATTATCGAGTACTTAAACGGCTGAGGCGGGTCAAGGAAGACGACTCGTGTTATTGAATTATTTCGAGGGAAGTCAGATATGATTGTGCTAACACCCACACACTTGATAGATAAAACAACGATGAGTTAATTTTTGCACATATCACCGTTTCTTTCGGTATAAAGGCGACACATGGACTCTTGATCGAGAAATATATTCCAAAAATTATTATTTGGGATGAGATATGCACAGTGTTGTTAGATATATTTAAAATGTTTCTTGATTGGTTGTTACTGAAAAATACAGCTGTAATAATGTGTGGCGATCATGGTCAACCACCACCATTTGTCGGTTTGTCTCCACATATCTGGCTGAAGAATTTTGTAAATTATTATGAAGAAATTAATACTGATCATAGAGCACTTCATCCAGAATTAAATGAGTTCAAGAAATTAATCAGATTACAGCTGGATAAAATCCAGCGTGAAATAATTTCAGAAACCCCGTTAACTGAGTTTTGGGAAGCGTGGAGACCAAACGATTTGATAGTGGCAAGTAGAAAGAGAGTCTGAGACACACTTCAAAAGCGGTTGTTTGAATTACATAAAGAAAAATTCGCAACACTTCCAGTGCCCTTGTGTTATAGACCAGCTGATTCACGAAGACAGAATATTGTAGTCGATTCCTGGACAGACTGAAAAACAAACACTAGTGTTAAACGATATTGTTTTGGTCGATATCAATGTTGTCGAAGATACATTGCGCGCTGACAAATCTCCCTGGACGCTAGGGTACGCAACGACGATACACTCATCTCAAGGGTTAACCATATCTGATACAATTGTTTGTATCGTAGATGATCGCATCGAGTGGTCAAATTTAGTTTATCTCGCAGTGTCACGAGTTAGAAGAATAAATCAACTTCGTCGAGTAATTTTAGATTCTAATGACACCACAATCAGTGATATTGTCAGCGATGATATGAGAAAAATACTCGCTGGTTATAAACAACACAATAAGAAAAATAATACAGAATTTGAGATTGATGTAGGATTGATAATGATTCCAAAACAACAACAGAATAATCACTGCGCTAGCTGCAATTGTATAATGATATGGTGTTGGTCGGATAAAGATCCTCGCCAATATACTGCATACAGAAAAAAATAGCAGTCTTGGTCATACAGGAGAAAATGTTATGCTGACCTGTCTAAGAGTGTAAAAGATGCAGATGTGCTAGTTAAGTGATCGTGGCGGTACTTTTGTATCATCGGGTATCAATTGTAACTGTTCACGTGTAAATCCACGCTGAGGAACAGTTGAATCTAATCTATAGATTGCAGGTCTACCTTTAAATCTTGTTATGCTGTTGTTGTAGGGTTTAACGCCATTTTTGTAAGGACATGATAGGCTTTACATTTCGACCAGTATTATTCGTGGAGGAAGAATCCGGGAAAACCCCCGACCCACGAGAAGCTACAGGCAAGCTTTCTCACATAACTACATTAGCCGAATCTTAGACTCGAACCCACGCAGGCAGAGGTGAGATGGCAGTGATCTGTAACGGAAAGTGTTTTAGATCACTTGGGGCCCCCTTGTTATGCTAGATATCTTATGCGATGTGACACTGCAAATTGGATCAGTAGCTCATTTTTTTTACCACCTTGAAAAGTTCACCTGGTTCATATAAATATCTCTCAGTGACATTACCGAGTATTCGCCGTTTTGAAAAATCATTTCGTGTATTTTGTACGGGTATATACCTTGTTTTGATCGCGTTAATAGGTTTCATATTTATTGTTCGAATAATTTCATTATTTAGCGCAGTTATCACACTTGGTAATCTTGCAACCCATTCACGGGATCGTTTATCCCCGATAAATTCCTTCGCGTATTGATATTCAAACAACCGCACAGCAAGTGTTCGATTAAATTGTTCAACAATTGCCTTATCGCGATGTATTGCAGTATGTCCCCGTCTGATGGTGACATTATGATCCTTCATCATTGATAACACTGAAATTTCTTGCCAGGATCAACCTGAAATAGATTTGGCCACTGTAAAGGTCATCGTCAATAAAATGGTTCAAATGCAACAGATACCTCCTTGGTCAACAATGGTTCAGCTTCCAGTTAACGCATACTTGTATGTCCGTGTATTGACAGTATCATGCGGCACAAATAATAGATCAGCCTGATGACCTTCATTTGGAATGATGACATCAAAATGCGCAAAGTGAATTTGTTTAGGCGGTGGTAGATAAATCTGCCATATCGCTTGTCTTGATAACCAATCTGCTGCAGTAACTTTTTTTGACTTTTGCGGCATTGGAGAGTTTATTAATGGCTGATTTACCTCTGCAGTATCCTCTTGGGGAATACTAGATTCCATATTATATTAATTACCTGCACCTAATACCAGTTTACCGTTCATCGCAGATCTTACTAGCCAGTTAGCTAATGATTGCTTGCTTGAAAGATTTATTCGTAAAAGAATTCAACACATGAACCAATTTCACATCTGCGATATGTCTATGTTGCAGATTGTTACTTTTATAAGCAACACCATGAGCATGACTCGCCTTATCAATAGCGATAACTGGATATTCGCCTGGTTTTGGCTATCAAGTCAGATTTTGAGTATGGTTCCAGTGCCACAGCAATTATAACCTGGAAGACGTTTTTCTCCTGGATATTTGGCTCGTGATGTTCCTTGGTGTTTTGTTAACTTGGCTGCGATATCACCTTTTTCTTAAATAAAAAAAAAACAAACAAAAAACAACGAATCTAAAAAAATTATAACACATTGTGTGCACTTACCACTAATTGCATATTTTTGTGACAACAGGAGTCAGATCACTCGGTGTACGAGCTCTACATTTCACACAATATAAAGACATAATTTATATGTTATATATAATGAAAATAAGACTTTTCCGCGTAAAAAAACGAGAACCTATTAAACGTCATGCGATGTTACGGAATTTAGTTCGAATGATTATAATTGTACAGTCTGAAAGCGGTAAAACGCAATTACCTAATTTGATTATGAAGTGGATAAAATGGGATAAACTATATTTGACAGCCCCGACAGCAAACGATCAACATTGCTACGATATTAAGATTTTAACGAGAGTGCAAAATCATTAAGAGCGAGGTCACCGAATTTATAACCAATATATAAGCCGATCTTTTTTAAAATAAATAAATAAAATGTTTAACTTTGCCAATTTTTACAGGATCGGTTTAGTTTGCTTATATAGCTCTTGCCATTACTTTCAATTTCGTAAAACTTAAGTATAAACCGGACCCAATTACTCGACTGAACTGCTGAAACAGTCCAAAGTAATAAATTTCTATACCCGGAAAAACATCAAATATTTTCAATGCTGTGCGCAGATTATGTGGACCTTGCGCGAGTTATGGAAGTGGTATCCGGTGCGTCCAAAATTAATATTAATATAAACAGAATATTCTGATAAGTACCTCTTTTCAAATGGTAAGCATTGCAATATTTTATTTTCGTCAATTGGTATGCATGTTGCTTAAGTTTAAGAGACGGAAACCTCGAGTGCGCAAAAATGCCCGATGGCATTGTATTCCGTGGCACGAATCTTACAAACTGAAATTAACAAAAAATTAATACTTAGTGATCACCCATTAAGGACTTCCGCAAAACATACTAGAATACACGCAGTAGGCCTACAGCAGTTGTTCAACACATAATATCATAATAAAACATACTAACTTGCGGATGTCCGCAAGGTCCTCTACACCCCCTCGTCAGCATTGTAACAAACCCTCACTCCCCCTTCTTTGCGGACAACTCCAAATCACACTTATCCATGAAAATCATACTTGTCCTTCACCACTCCGGTGGCCTAGTAGTTTTGCACATTCGCCTCCACTGTGGGTTCGACAACTGGCGGACTCGTACCAAAGACATTTTAAAATGTACTAACAGCTATCTCACTTGGCACTCAGCATTAAGAGGTTGGTGTCAGAATAATGTGAATGGGTGGAACATCATGCCACATGTCTGCAGCACGATACCCGTATTAGACATCACTATTAGCTGCAGATATCATAGCGATATGACAGAAAAATTGTTCAAGCTACGTTAAAAATCCCAAATCGCTGTTCATTTAAATTTTCTTTCAGTATATTTATATCGCAATCTACAAGTTGTAGTAAAGTTTTAAAACCATAATGGTTGCCCTAAATGGTGAATGCAAGAATACAGGGCATCATATTCTTTGTCATTAGATCTGAAATGGTAAACCCAGTGTTTGTGGAATGGTACAGCAAAGTTTACTAGACTTAGAGTAAACAATTTACACTGGGAAAATAAGTTCATTTCGCAATCACAATTTCGTTATGGCCTATACGTTGATTTATACTTGTAAATACAACAAACAAAAATTAAAACAGACTTCTGTGAAAGTGATAGTCGAGCACCCCGTTTCTTCTGCAAGACATTTGTGTATGGGAGACTCTAGCTGGACCAATAACTAAGGTAAGAAGTCACAGCAATATTCTTATCAGCACTAAAGACCATTTTTAAAAAGTAAACGCAATGACATCACAAGATTTCGACTAGAATCATACTTTAGATGGTATATACTTGGGTATTAACAAACCACATAGTAGCCACTTTGGTTCCCATATTTAGTATTACTCTTTAATATATATATATATATATAAAACCTTAAAATATATCTCAAGCACGATGGAATGAACATCTTGGAATGTTTAACTCAAGACTCCTAAATGTAACAAAAGAATCAAACAAAATTCTTTCATCCATCTTTATTGAAAATTTTTACATTTATTTTCTTGCCCATGCATACAAGTTCATCTCATTCTTTTATATACATTTTTTCTCTTTTCTATTTCTTGCTTTTTTAAAAGTCTTTTTCACAATTTAAACAAGTCTTTTTTTTGTTGATTTTTTTTCTTTCAAGTATAAGAGAATGTAATATCAAGCAATTTCCTGAAAAAGACAAAAACACGTTATGTTATGCTGAAAACAAAGATTTGTTTCAAAACACTCACGCCTCTCACCAATGATAAACACCAAGAAGCCCCCTAAATAACACAAAAGCAGATCAACATATGAATTAGCATGCAGTTTCAGCCAGATTAGACACACAAAAAAGCGACCAACTGGTGCCTCTCATTTAAATAAGACGGCCAAGGATGTAATCAGAATGGATTCAGCTCATAATAAAGTATCACTTGCATATTCTACTTTACATCTGCATGAAAAACAAAAGCCAATATCAATTTTGAATGTTTCAAACCACACACTAATAGTTTAATACCATTTTGCAGTAGATGCCAGACTATACATGGTGGCCAGTATTTTTGGTTGGGAAATTATCTGAAAGACCCTTGGACAATCAGACACTGGAAGCCACACACCTAGTCAAAACGAGTCTTGAGCTCATGGAGAGGCGAGATGCAAATCATCTGTAAAGGTGAGTGAATTAGAAAACTTGATAATGTTACTTTAAGATAACAAGAAAAGCTCAGGTCTCTGATTTATATAACTCATAAATATTACAGGCATTGATGCTTTAAAAGTTTCAGTTATCAGGCATATTCTGGAAGGAATGCCAATGTGGACTCCAATTCTTTATTGAAAGTTTCACTTTCTGTTTGACTTTCAACTTAGTTTGCTAGGGTTTAAACAGCTTGTTCACTAGAATCATTAGTGATAATTTTTATCACTTTAGATTTAAGCATGGTGATGGGATAAAATCAGTTATCATTCCATAACTGTCTTATTTTTCAGATATTAGCAAAACTTTGACGTGTTGACATGACAAATGGAACCATACATTGCTCTTAAGAGAATTGCCAAGGCTACAAATGTTTTGGTTTTTTTCAGGTGAAAATACCGAGCACAACACGAGTAGAAATTAATTACTAAATTTCTTTCGATATATCTTTACAAGACTTATATTCAAGCTATTCTTGATCTGTCAAACAATAAATATTATAGAGTATAATGATCTGGAACTTTGCCATATATGGAATTAGGAGAATGAGGGAAAACAAATTGGCAGAACATTGTGACCAGTGCAAATGAAGACGATTTCTTTGTTTCCCAAAAGGAATCCCTGAACCATCAATAACATTCAATTGGTTGGCATGTCTGCATCAGATTTAAGCATAAAATATATTCCTTCGGTTGGCAGCATCTTTGGTCCATTAAATCTTTATTTTGGGGCATAAATCCTACAAGAGTGTATTCTACCTGAAACAATGAATATGTAATGAAAATTTTGTAAGCATACTTTCATACTAACTTACTTTTCAGTAAAAATAAAAATGTATATCCCCAAAATTTCAAAATGGGTAACAATGCAAAGTTGTTTTAACAGTCATCTGAAATACCAAACATGTCTATGTCAAGTTAATCATATATTTACTACTATCACTGCTTTCTGGGACACGTGCACAGTCAGACCGGGCCAAATAACAATACCCTGCTGCATCAGTGGGCAAATATGAAAATATAATCAATGGAACTACAGGTATTGTGAAATTCTCTATACTTGTTGACCATCCCAGATTTGAAATTAGGTTTTCCAAGCAACACTGCAGATCAACAGAAAAACAAATTTGACCATTTAAACTGTATTTACCAGTAACCACCTTTTCTCATTACCAAGATCTTGCATATCAAGCCATAACTTGTCAATAAAAGTGACTGTTGTATTACTGACAATCAGCTTCTCTGTTCTCTTTGTTGCATTCTCCAGATTTTCAGAGTTAAGGATAATTACATTTGTGAAATGAAATGTCAACAAATAAAGAATTTAAGGAAGTAGCAATAAAGACTGAAATAAAAACTTGAATAGCTGTCCAACAGTTTGAGATCTAGATATCATGAATATTAGCAGATGCAACAGTTGGTCAACAGTACAAAGAGACAAAAGATGGCCAATATTATACATCTAATGCTAAAATAACATGTAAATAGATCAATACTCTTTATAAATGTGATGCAACTTCTGAACAAGAAATGTTTCAAAATAAATTAGCACAAAGTACGCAATATAAGCCAGCCAGACATAAATATTAAATTTATCCCAAAAACTGCATATACATCTGGACCAACTTCAACCAAAAGAGATCACCCATTTCATATTATGAAAGCAAAATCAGAATCTTTTGTTTGTTCTATTGATAATTCCTGACAATCAGCACAGACTAGAAATACAAGAACATTGTATGATGGGTTGATGCAGTTTGCAGTTGGATTTAACTTTAAGCATGTATGAGGTACTACACACATTCAGACACATGAATCATCACCCAAACAACCTATAATATTAATGCATACATTCATAACGGATGTATCTAAAATAAGTTTGGGAGTCTTAAAAAAAAAAACCACAACACCAAATGTTCTAGAAGAGACCAATGTGGTTACTATGGAATATAACTTGCTTGTCAGGTAGAAATGAAACAAATGTATGAATAGGAATAACATGGGCAAAAGCTATAAACCTGGTAAAACTAATCACAATGCATCTGAAACTAAAAAATGCAAGCAAGAGCTGCATGGCTAAGATGGAAATGCTTAAGAACAGGTTCAGCATATGTTCAAAGCAGTAACTGAATGAATGGTCTAATCTTCAGAACGATTTGTCCAAAACACACTGAAAATTCAAAGGCTTTATGAAATATAAGCCAACTGAAGAAAAAAAGTAAAACTGTAAAACAAATTATCAACGACATTAAAACCCTGGTCAAATGAGCAAGCAAGCATGCAATGGTTAAGGTATTGCATCACTATGAAGAAATTTCATCAGGGATTCATGAATACGACTAAGAGAGCAAGAATTAAGTGAGCACGACATAACGAATTGTCAAAGCATCTAAATAATGCATCGAAAGCACAAAGGGTTTAGGAAATATAACCAAATAAAAAAAGAAATTAATCAAAATGAGATAAAACGTTTTTGTCCTTGACCCCAAAAGAAAACAGCATCATATAATAAATTGTCATAGTGTCATAATGATTCTTGAGAAGCATGATCATGGGGTTTAAAAAATACAATCGTATGAAAAGAGCAATCAAAGCATAACACATTTTTCTGTGACCTTGATCTCTTGGCAAATGAGCGAGCAGGCACACCATGGAATGAATGATTTTTGGTTTCAAAACAATTCATGCCAAATATAAACAAGAGTCGATAAAAGATTTAAATTTTTTTTATAAATGAAAACCTTGAACCAAATTCTTCTCACTTTCCACTAAAGCTTGCTCAACAAATACCTAGTATGCTCATATATACTGAAGGATGGAATGGATACAGACATAGCAAAATTGTAAAATCAAGGACAATGTGAATGGTTTATAGAATCCTGAGATGACCATAACAATATCCTTTAGAATTTATGGGTGTCCTCCGTATAATGGTTGAAATTGATGGTGAAATTAAGTAATTTTGTATTATGTAATTATGAGCAAATGTAAATAATATGGAATGCTAGCTTCAGTAGGATTCATGTATACTGCAACCTTCCACAAGTCACATACCCCAATCAACCAAACTTCCCACATCGAGCCTGCTTGGAGAATTTTGCTATTGCATGTTCCGTTTACATTCCAACTCCTTTCGACAGCCACTTCCTTATAACAGCTATTTTTGTCAGTTCCCAGAGATAGCTGCTTAGGAAAGGCTGTACTTAATAGTTTAGAAAATAATTAATATTCCCATGTTCAAACAATGGGTAATGTTACCTTTATTCATTTGCTTCTAACACAGATGCACACAAAATACTTACCACTTTAAAGTATAATGCATGGTCTCCTGGATTTACTTGGCTCATTAAAAAATGTCTTGTACATATCTATTACATTTTTTTCCATTTTTATTTTTCTGAACTTCATTTGAGAAAAATGCAATAGTTAATGAATTTGTGAGGGTTTCTTTTTTCTCTTTTTTATTCTCTTCCTCATAAATGTGCAATTGATCTTATTTTATTCAAAATTATGATGATTTTTCAATAAATATAATCCTGTTCATGAGGAGGTCTATCAGTTTCAATAAGGAGAGTAAAATGTGGCTCGCCTGTACCGCCTGAAAAAGAAAAAAAAAAAGAATAAAAACTTTTTTTAACTGTCAGATTACAGAACGGGTTATCAGTATTTATGAATAAATATGTATGTACAGGGTCTAATGTCTGTATACTGTTTCTAACCACAAGTTTTTGCATGGTGGACATAAATCATGACTGAGCATTGTCGATTGATACTACTAACACTTCCTGTTTAAATGTTAACGAAACAATTTTAAATAGAAAGAGACAAGTAACTTGTTTTATACCGATGAGAATGGGATGAAGCATTCGGTACGTCTGACATTTGAAATGATAAATATAAAGTTAATTTCATATGCTTCTAAACAAGAATTTTGTCTCAGACTTATTCACAATATATCTATTCAATAATGGGGCAAATACATTCCCAGATATTTTATAGTTGTAATCAGCCAGCAACAGAAAAAATGTACAAGAGACTAACTACCATAAAGAAACTTGACACTGCTTACACAAGAAGGATTCAAATATCTTCATTATTTAAATGTTACTTGGAATTTAAGTTTGTCCTTCTTTGTTTTTATCCATTTCTACTTTCCATTTAGTTATGGTTTTTATGCTCAGGTGGAAACCATGTCTAGATGTATTTTTTAAAATTGCAATTGATACATTTTGAATGCAACCATGAACAAAGAACAAAGCATCAACAACAAAACCATTTAACAAGTTCCATCAACCAGATAAATGACCAACAAGTTCTATCAACCCGATGAAAGATCAACAAGCTCTACAGACCAGATGACGGATCAAAAAGCTCTACCAACCAGATGAAAGCTCAACAACCTCTACTAACCAGATGAAAGATCAACAAACTCTACCAACCAGATAAACAATCAACAAGGTCTGTCAACCAGATGAAAGATCAACAAGCTCTACCAATCAAAGACAAGATCAACAAGCTCTACCAATCAAAGACAAGATCAACAAGCTCTATAAACCAGATAAAAGATCAACAAGCTCTACCAACCAGATAAATGATCAACAAGGTCTGTCAACCAGATGAAAGATTAACAAGCTCTATCAGCCAGATGAAAGATCAACAAGCTCTACCAACCAGATGAAAGATCAACAAGCTCTACAAACCATTTGAAAGATCAACAAGCTCTACAAACCATTTGAAAGATCAACAAGCTCTACCAACCAGATAAATGATCAACAAGGTCTGTCAACCAGATGAAAGATTAACAAGCTCTACCAACCAGATGAAAGATCAACAAGCTCTACCAACCAGATAAATGATCAACAAGGTCTGTCAACCAGATGAAAGATTAACAAACTCTACCAACCAGATAAACAATCAACAAGGTCTGTCAACCAGATGAAAGATCAACAAGCTCTACCAATCAAAGACAAGATCAACAAGCTCTACCAATCAAAGACAAGATCAACAAGCTCTATAAACCAGATAAAAGATCAACAAGCTCTACCAACCAGATAAATGATCAACAAGGTCTGTCAACCAGATGAAAGATTAACAAGCTCTATCAGCCAGATGAAAGATCAACAAGCTCTACCAACCAGATGAAAGATCAACAAGCTCTACCAACCAGATAAATGATCAACAAGGTCTGTCAACCAGATGAAAGATTAACAAGCTCTACCAACCAGATGAAAGATCAACAAGCTCTACCAACCAGATAAATGATCAACAAGGTCTGTCAACCAGATGAAAGATTAACAAACTCTACCAGCCAGATAAATGATCAACAAAGTCTGTCAACCAGATGAAAGATCAACAAGCTCTACCAACCAAATAAATGATCAAGCTCTACCAACCAGATGAAAAATCACATTTAATGTGTTGAGGTCACTCATAAATAATTGGACTCGTAAGATCGTGATGATATATGATAATAAACCATGTGAAATCAGAAACAACATTCACAACAAAATACTGATGGACAAATGAAACACAAATGGATGTCAGATGAAGGGCTGCATAGAAAAAATACTCTTGGCTTTTGGCTTGTGTGCTGAAAAGAGTAGCACCTGATACATACCCTCTTGATCTGGGTCTGGGTGAAAATCCATAGAAACCACCACGCCTTCTAAATCGACCTCGGGGTGGTCTGTTGGTTGTGCTCAGTCCTGGTCTATTAGTTCTCTTGGAACATACCTAAATAAACATTTTATGTACATATGAATAGAGGTGAAAAACAATAAGCACACTAGTCCTAAATTAAACAGAATATAAAATTTCAACCTGAAATGGTACCACATTTCATTGTACAAGTCAACTACATGTTGAAATGATGCAATATTAACTGTTTGATTCTATTTAGATTCAGGGTTAGTAGCAAATCCTGATCTATAAAATTCAGTCTTTTTTTAAAGGTTTTTTTTAAGGCCTTTGTGAAAAAATTTTAGGTTAAGAATTGCAGTTTTCAGGCTTTCACACACACAAATAATAGCAAACTCATCAATTTTACATTATTTTTAATAATATAACTTGGAACTTCTTTTCCACATCCTTAGCAAGATAAGATCTAAATGAACTTAATGAACAAGAACTGAAAGATTAAATCATATATTCACAAAAGTAGAGCAATGTACATTGCACAAAGTGTCATGCAAAATTCATATATTTCAATGCTTCAAGCTTATCATCGATCTGCTTGCCCAGCTTCAACTGTTTCTTCCAGGTTTTTTTCAGAGATGTTCTTAAGCTATTCGATGTGTTGATGAAAGTAAGGTTCCTCTGATGTTCTGCAATTAATGCATAGTCATTAGCTAAACTATTCATTGTTTCTATATAATAAGTTAATGCAGATTTTTTTTTTTTTTTTTTTTGGGGGGGGGGGGGGGGGGCAATATCTGGAAACATGGACTGGAATACTTTTGTTATTCCGGAATTTGATGAAAAGCTGCAGTGTCTATCTATTGTCTACAATGTCCAAATAATTTCTGCTTGCAATGTGTCTTCTTTTGCTACATGATCATGCATAGATGCTGAGGTAGTAGACACCAATGAACAGGATGGCTGAGAATTCGGAGTTTGTGGTGACGGTACTTTTCCTGAATCAGGCTGTTGACGCTAGAAAAGGAGAAAAAAAAAATTAATTAATTATGCACCATTAAGAATATATTAAATATTATTTATTGTAATATAATTCTAGCTTTTTCATGCATTATTAATTTATATGGAACCCACCATATAAAAGTAATAAAAGGTAAACATCTTGACTAATTATATATAAATTGTAAAATTAGAAATTAGGAGAGGTAAGCTTATTGTTACAGTTATGACGCAGTTGTTTCCCTTGTAACTACTTAGTCTGACCGGCTTCAAATTCAATGTAATTTCTGCAAAATTAAAAATTATTTTTGAAGCTATAGCTCAGACAGAGAAAAAAATAGATAATGTATAGTTATACTCACAGTCAAGATTTTCTTCAAGTCTAATGTGGAGGATGTGCTCTTCTCGTTCGCTTGATGTTTTATTCCTCATGCATGTATTTGTAAGCTGCTTTCACCCAATCTCTTAATACTAAACGATAATTTACACAATTTACATTTAGCAGAAAACACATCTTCATCTTTTTCCAACCAAGGAGTGTACTGCGGATTTGACAGCCAACTCATTTGAAAACGTGTCTTGCTCGCCATTACTGCAAGCCAGGATATACTGGATGTGCAAGTTACTAACAACCTGGATGTATGACAGCTGTAGTTGATTTCAGGTGCAGGTTACGTTTTTTTTCTCCTCGATCATGCAGTGCCGACTTTTTTCTTATAGAAACTTAAATTTTACCTTTTTACTGCTGACTCGTGTTGAAGAATTTTAAGGTTTTCTTTTAATTTATATGGTTTCTTATAAAAAATTTAAGGCTTTTTTAAGGTTATTAGGCTAAAATAAAATCTTAGGCTTTTTTAAGAGGTTTTTTAGGCTCCCTACGGACCCTGTAGATTCTGTTTTCCTTCCGTCCACAAGTCATAAACGTATTCAAATGAACTTTATTTATTATGTTCCTTCTAAATTCTGAAGGTTTCCCCTCCACTCTTCAATTCTGCTGTAATTAGTATAGATCAGTACAAATAGGCAATTTTTCAACAACTACTGTGTTTCACATCCAATATGCAACAAATTCTTGGTACAAATCAATAAATTCGGTACTCCTTATGACAACAACAGGACACAGACCAAGGTGGTATGATTTCCAAATTAGGTGCTGCTGTCCTTTCTTCCATGTTTTCACGAGAATCATCTTTTCAACATTTTATCCCTCAATTGACTATATTGTTCTTTAGTGAAATTTGCAAAGCCGAATTTTTGTTGCTGAAAGTCTGCAATAATTCCACAAACTGTTTTAAATCAGGTTTGGCATGTGGATGAATTGTAACAAGCTGCAGATGAATGATGATGAAACTGGCCATTTTGATCACAAAACACTTTCTTATTCACATCCTTTACCTCGAACAATAAAGAGCAGCAACATCAACATTAAATTCATACAGACAGTACAAAACCTATGTGTTATTCTAGATAGTACTCTCATATTGCACCAACATGTCATGAACATGTGCAACGCTGCATATCTTGAGCTGAGATGCATCAGCTTCATTTGCAAAACTCTTTCAGCTGATGCCACTAAAACACTTGTGTTCATTTAGTACTTTCGACTAGAATCCATCTTAAGACATTTAGCGCCAAATTGAAATTCTTTCCACACAGCCTGAAATAGATACATGATGCCGCACTTTGGATGATTCTGCTTCTTTTTCCTCATTTTTCTGGGTGTCTTTTTCTAATTCATCTGTGAAATTATTTGAAAGGAGATATTTTTGCTCTCATATATGCATAATAAAAAAATACATTTTAGAGCCAAATACATTTAGAGTGGTCCTGCACTAAATATCAATTAGAACAAAGAATCTGTGCGTAAAGATTAAAATTAGAAAACCAGTGTTCTCTCTTCAACAAGACATACAAATGGTATAAATAGAATTTGAAGTCGAAAGTAGAACCTGAATGTTTCCTGGTAATAGGATAGTTGCTATAAATAGAACATGATACTGTTAGGAAAGTGCATGCAAGTCCACAGACAAGTTTACAATAATACTGTAGTTACGAAGAAGCAGTCTTTTCTAAAATACAGTCTATGGGATTAATGGAATGTTAATAAAAACAAGAAAAAAAGATTTTTTAAAAAGGTGGATATATCGAAAAAGTGTAATCAATATACATTTAAGTGTAATGCATAGTTTAGTGAGGAAAAAAAACCAAAAAGGTAATGGTTGGCATGTATGGTAAATGCAGGCTGATAAATGATTTAGATCCAATACCAAAAGCCAGAGTGGAGTACTATGGAGATTTAATGTATTCCGTATAGTAAATTATCTGATTTATGTTAATAGGTCCTATACCTTAGAAGAAATGAAAGCCTGGATGAAAACAATAAATTTACTTCTGGATCGGTTAGAGAAATTGCTATGTGGGTGAAAAATGGATACCATGTTGTTTGGGGGAAAGTACACATAATCCTTCTAACTTTTGTCCACAGTCCCCCCACCCAATCGTGCTGGCATGTTGACATTTCAGTTGATGCAGATAGCTTACAAGTGCACATATATTTTACACCACCTACAAGAATAAATTAGTTAAATAAATTTTCATGAATGATGAGCTGTCAGAAACATGCTTCATATGCAAGCATTTGCATACCTAATTGAAATACACTCCAGAATTTCAGATTGTAATTAATCTTGTGGATTAAATAAAAACTTGTATTTTTCACTTGTGGCTTTACAATTTGACTTTTTTTCACCCACTGGATCAAATGTATCTCTTGTGTATTCCATGCAAGCAAATATCAAATCCACTTTAATTCTGAATTCGTGCTGAATGGAGAGAAAAAAACAACAAACTTCTTGTAATTAGGTATAATTTTTTAAAATATTACAAGTACTCAGAATGTCCAATACTTTAAAGCCGCAGCCTTTCCTCCTACTACTGTTGTCTGTTACCATGTTTCTTCCATATGGTAGGAAGTCTGAAGAATGACAAGACATTCTCTCAGTCAGCACAATTCCCACACCTGAACATGGCACAAAAATGTACCATTGTTGCTGAACTGAATTATGTGAAGAAACATTTTAGTAGCGTTTGCCATACACATGATGCTGTAATTAAATATGGCATACGCCAAAACTGATGACATCACATGAATGGTCTATAGCTTTCGATGTGTGGATTTGCAATGTAACAAATAATCTTAACACCCAAAAAAAAAACAACTCCTGGAAGTCAAGTACAAGATGTCCTGCATTTTTGCAGAAGACAAACAATTTAAGACTCTGTAGTCTGTACAAATTTGCAACAAATGTATTTGTCTTTGTTACCTTTATCTGCCTTCCTCTGAATAAGGATTCATCCAGGGCCATGGCTGTTGCTACAGAGTCTTTGTCAGCAAACTCTACATAAGCAAACCTGAAGAAAAAAAAAGAACAAGAAAATGACACATTATCGAAAAAATGGTTTCTTGTAACATCTGCATGAAGACCATTTTTCTCATACCGTATCTACTGCATATGTTGGGACACAAAAAAATAATTAATTTGGGTCCCAGAACTTATGGTGAACTTTTTTAAAAACGTACATCATGTGTCCCAAGACTAACATGTTCAATCCCTCCCCCCACCAAACAACTGGCCACACCGCATGTTACAATAAAATAGATAAATAAAATGCGTAAAAGAAACAAACAATGAAAGAAACAAGAAACTAACCTTGTACTGTTATTATTTATTCACATTTTTTGTCGACATTAGCATTTTATTAAAGGAAAAATATATCCACAAACTCCGTATGAGTAGCGCATGAATCCATAGTGTAATAGCTTTCGTCAGACAACGCAACACATTAGTCGTTGACGTGAATATTGAGAAACGAATCATGTTAGTTGTCCTCAAAGGTTTGAATGTTATGAAAATGAAAATTGGATTCCGCAAAATCACATATGAATGAGATATAGAAAGAAAGAGTGAGAATTATCAGCCCTATTGGTCGAAAGCAACTGACATTTACGCGTGATACGGTGTAAGGTACAAAATAACCAAGTGCATTATATCCAGGGTAACAATATGACAATATCTCGCAAACTAAAATCATTATTAGAAATACATTCACTGTGAGTACAAATGACAATCTTTTTGATTCCATGGGATACAAAAAGTATTATTAAAGCAAGTTAATGCTGTATATACTATTTACCGAATAACTAGAAACCAGTTTGCATCAATTATATGACTGCAGACGGCATATAAATGAAAGCCCAGGTGTTGAATAAACACACCTTGTAACAGCCATAAACTCATTGTTTGAACTTACTGGCAGGATATCAAATACAAAGGTTAATTTATTACAAAGCAAGCCGACCCCGGAAGCTGACATTGGATTCCTATTAGCGTGGAGATTTTTTTTAACTATCCATGAGTATACAAAGTCGGCCGACATAGGGAAGCCAAGGAAAATGACAACACGTCTCGTATTAAGTTTGTTTGATTAGGATTTTTAACGTAGCTTTAAAAAAATTTCAATCATATCGCTACGATGTCTGCAGTGAGGCAGTTTATAGTGATGTCTACCACTGGGGCATCATGCCGCAGACATGTAGCATGATGTCCCACCCAGTCACATTATCCTGACACCAGGCCGACCAGTCCTAACACTAACCTCTTAATGCTGAACGTCAAGCGAGGCAGCTGTTAGTACAATTTTTGTAAGTCTTTGGTATGACTCGGCCGGGGATCGAACCCACGACCTCCCGCTTCAGTGGCGGACGCTCTAACCACTAGGCCACTGGAGCGGTACGTCTCGTATTAAGAGTGCAGATAAACAAACAGTTGTGGACTGTATTGTGAAAGCAGTCGAATCGCTTCAGGACAAGCCAGATCTGATCTGAAAATCATTTAAAGTTTGTGGGTAGAGTCCTACCCATTTATCCCGTTATCCTCGGGCCCGAGGATATATTGTCGACATAGGCGGATGTTGAGATAAGTGTTGGGGGGGGGGGGGCCTGAAAAAAAGATAACATGAAGACAGTATCAGTGTGAAATACACTTGTATATTGACAAATTACATTTTGGCTACCTTTGTGTAATAAAATCCAAATTAAAATATTGCAATGATCTCATCCTGATACGAAAAAACATTACGATATTCAACGTTGGCATTAACACATTATCAAAAAATTTCACAGACCTCTTTGCGAGATGTTCATCCCTTAACTTCCTTACAAGCCAGATATTTAGTTTCCAGAAACTGTAAATTTAATTTGCATTTTAACTTGCTGTTGGAGTCATCGTAAATGTAAATGAAGTTAAAAACGAAACTTTCACAGCAAAAAAAAACTTGTTTTAATCACCGATCACTTTCAAATGTCTCGGAAACGCATAATCCGTATTTTCACGCAATTTTTATATACCGGATTTAGAAAATCACGTATACAGGAGTCCTCTGTACGCATCAAGTTCCTGGACGGCAAATTTAAGGGCTTGCTAGTCCTGCTTCGACCACCTGTTGATTGTAAAATTGTGTTCATCAATTGATCCTTTTAGCTGTGCTGATATTTACAATCAGAAAATTCAGCGGCTGAATGACCCACAGATGTACATGCTGTCATTGTAAGAGCACATCTGAAGAACATGACCCACAAGCGAGGCGGCAAGATCAAAGACTTAACTAGCTGAAGAGTGGTGAGAAAATGTGCTGCTATGTTTTATTTTATCCCTCCGCGACATCAAAAGCCTGGCGGCAAGATCAACTAATTGTTGAACATATGGGTCGGAACTGGCAGTTTGTCGACATAAATTATTAGAAAACAAAGTACAGTCACTATCTACTGTTATATCTCTCTGTCTCTTTCTTTTTCTCTCTCTGAATATATTTTTACGAAAAGTGAAAACAAACAACACTCAGAGTTTTCTTTTTTTAAAGTTTTACTTAATAAAATATACGTTTGAGTACATTTTCTGACATGTACTTTTCGAATGATTTAAAAGGCGTCCCACAACTTACGACTCAAAAAAAAAGATACAGTGCACAAAACAATTACTTTTAAAATAGAAGTATAGTGTCCTAACATATACGGTAGATAAGATACCTTGCAGAATTAGTATTCTTATTTGCAGCTGAGGATTAGGTTTGAAGTTTTGCCGCAGTAAATGCATTAGCTATACCCAGGATCAGTAGGACTTGTAATCATATAAAATCAGTAGTCTAACATGTATTCACATCATTTCCTGGCTGCAGGGTTAATGGTTGGTTTTTTGTTAATAGAAAGCAAGTGCCACCTTCTTAACTTAAATAGCAGTTTTCCTGTTATAACAAACATCAGTCCCTCTTCCCATCATAATGGAGACTGAGTAATGTTTAAACAATGCTATGCGGACTTAAATCACAAACAAGACATACACGCAAGTATTTTCTTATAACTTAAGTCTGGCCACATTGTGTGTGTGTGTGTGTGTGTGTGCGTGTATATATATATATATATATATATATATATATATATATATAAAACAAACCTATCTGGTATTGCAGTTACTGCTTGCTGGTCATGCAGCTTTGAATCCTACACTCAGAATAAACCAAGGATGGCTGAATTGGTGTGTTGAGAAAGGCTGTTTACTACAATTGCTTTTGTTGTTGTTGTTGTAGGGTTTAATGCCATTTTTCATCACACGATAGGCTACATGGCGGCCAGTATTAATGGTGGAGGAAGAACCCCCGACCCACGAGAAGCTATTGGCAAGCTTTCTCACATAACCACATTGGCCGAATCAGAGACTCAAACCCATGCAGACAGGTGTGATGGCAGTGATCCATAATGGAGAGTGCTTTCGGCCACTCAGGGGCCCCCCAATTGCCTTTGTACTAAAAAATCTAATCCAGTGCAATAAACTTTAACCTCCTGCAATAAAAAGGCAGATGCTTCAACTTCTAGACCACAGGAACATTCAAGACTATAACTATGACTTGTCAGTTTACCACCATTGCCTTATGCAAAAAAGAAATCTGAGTTAGGAGGATGCATTGTTTAAATTTCTTCTAATAGGTTTTTTTTTTTTTTTTTTTTGGGGGGGGGGGGGGACACCATTTTGTAGCACATGATAGGATATATATGTCAGCTATTTCAACTGGTGGAGGCAGAACTCAGGGGATGAACCCTGGCAAGAACTACTGACCAATGGAAGGACCGACTAGCTTTCTCATACACCAATATTGGCTGAGACTGAGTCTCAAATCAACCTGAACCTGGCCTGGCTTTCACCATACAATGTCAAGAATCCAGAAATCTGTATGGCTGCAAGTTGTCTTGATTTAAATTAATTGATAAAATAAGGCATGACATTTAATGCTACAATGTTTAACACCAGAACTGGCAACAATGTATCAATGATGAGTGCATGTCTGGGTAGGGGAATGAATAAAAAATTTTTTTTTTTATGATGAAACGATGAAAAGCAATTATTGCTACCAAGATTGATTAAAATGTGCATTTTCTAATTTTACAAGTCTTTGGCATGACTGAAAGGGACCAAGCCCACAACCACTTGCATCCTAGGCAGATGCTCTAACCAATTAGGCCAACGAAAACACAGGCACTTGATTCTGAGTAAATTCATGTATACACTCACCATATAACACAAGGTACCTAACTCTCGCCCGTCACAATCTGACCCCTCGATGATTCCGATTTAATTTTCTGAATCTATCTGTGCAGTCAATCACACATAATGTACACCACTGTAAAGAAGACACTCCAAATATTCCATCCATTACCATTTACGTAATCGTACTGATTCTGAAGGGTTGATTTTGCGAAAAGTTTATCCGTTGCTTCGTGTATTCCACTTAGTTTATACAATCTTACTGGCTCAACTTCCGGTCCACTTCGGAGTGAATGCGATTTGATCGCGATATCTTCAGCGATTGGTTCTTTTGTTGAAAGAGCCTTTTCAAATTTCGCTTTCAGTCGCTACATCTCGGCTTAACCCGGCAAATATGTAATCGGAATATCCACGGTATTTTCTGTCAAGTAATTACGCTATTCCGATCGTTACATGTGCTCAAGACTATTGACATTTTCCGGGAAAATAGTTGTAAACAATACAATTTAAAAAAATATAGATTTATTTAATTAATAGTTAAGTTATTACCTGAATTTCAGCTGACTTGTTATATATGCTATTGCTTGTGTTGTAAACATTTCTCAGTACCTTGAATAATAATCAGTGTAAAATGAATAAAGCACAATTATTTGCTGTTGAAAAAGCTGTTGAGGGTCACAATATAATTTTATTAGGCCAAAGTGGGACAGGCAAAAGTTTTGTGGTTAAGGAAATACAAAAGAAATTGTCAGGAGCAGGTAAAAATGTCAGTGTAACTGGCACAACAGGCATCGCAGCATTGAATGTGAAAGGATGCACAGTGCATTCCTGGTCCGGGATTGGTGATGGTAGATATGACGGTGATGAACTATGTCGAAAACTTCTCACTGATGAACATTTTGATTCCTATAAACAAAATATTTTGAAAGCAGACTGTCTGATAATTGATGAAATTTCTATGCTTTCACTTAAACATTTTGAACAAATTGAATATGTATGTAGAATGATAAAACATAAAGATTTGTATTTTGGAGGTATACAAGTTATTGCAAGTGGAGACTTTTTTCAGCTTCCGCCTGTACCTGACCCATTGACATCTGATTCAGGTGAATATTGTTTTAAATCCACAATTTTTGCAATGGTATTTGGGCATAAAATTGTCCTTGATGAGGTCATAAGACAAGATGAATTAGATTTCATAAAGGCTATTAATGATGTTTCAAAGGGAGAAATCCCTGAAGATACCAAGAACTTGATCTTGAGGTTGCAGAGACCTCTCCCCCCTGGAGATGACCCAATAAGACTTTGTGGACGGAACTTTGATTGTGATATATACAATGCATGCAAACTTATGGAAATGGATGGTGTATCAAAATGTTATCAGTCGATTGATGAGGATGACAATAAATGGTGCAATAAGATGTGTGTTCCAAAATTGTTACACTTGAAAATTGGCTGTCCAGTTATGCTGGTCAAAAACATAAGCTCAGCACTAGTAAATGGTTTACAGGGAAAGGTTGTGGCAATGAAGGAAGACTCTGTGACAGTTGATTTTGAAAATAATTTAGTTCAGTTAGGAAGAGAAACTTTTACTGTTTACAGTAGCATTGATAAAAAGATTGTAGCCACAAGGAAGCAAATTCCACTCATTTTGGCTTTCAGCATTACCATTCACAAAGCACAAGGATTGACTTTAGATAGAGTTGAAGTTGATGCATCAAATATTTTTGCACCAGGCCAGTTAGGTGTGGCAATGGGTAGAACTAGAAATAAAAAGGGACTAAGGATTATCAGTTTCAATTCCAACTCTGTTATTCCACAAAGATCATGCATATATGAATTTTACAATACAAGTTTTGTACAGTTTGATTCAAGTTTAGAGTGCTGTAGACATTCTGTTTCTTTATTAGAGAACCTCAACTTTGACTTTGATTATGAAACAGGTTCTGATTCTGACAACTCTGACTTTTCTGATGGAGAAATTTTAGAAGTTGACGAAATGTTGTCCATTGGGGAAGACATGCCTGCTTCATCCAGTGAACCAGAATGTAGGTTAACCACAGTTGATTCTGACATTTTTGAGCATCATGTTGACCATACAAGAATGAAACAACTTATCCCACATAAAGCAATAACACCAGAGCAAATGAGATTAAAAGTGACACTAACAGAAATCTTCAAAAAGTCAACGAAAGAGTTGAATACATTTTTTGGACTATTGTACCAAAAAATTCAAAGTATCTTTAATAAAGTATGTGGCAAAATAGAAGTCAGAAAACCTGACTCAAAGACATGGACTGAATATTATTCTGAAATTTACCAGTTTTCAGTGTCTCAAGAATGCATCCAAATTCTTGAACATTTCTTAAATTCTGTGCCAAATGATGATACTTTTTTTGCATTTGGAAAGATTTTTGACAGAATTTGTGAAATTGTTTTGGACAATAATACTACTGACATTTTCAATACCACACCAGTTGTACATGCACCTTCCATACTTGTATCAGAGCCAGGGCAAGGAAAATTAAGGTATATTGCAGGTAGATGTATTGCAAAGAGTAGATACCATAACATGAAGAAAGGAAAGAACAGCTTGTACAGAAAGGACAAAATTAACTTGGTCAGTCAATGCTTCTTACAAGTAAAAATGTTAGACTACCTTACAACTTCAGCTCTTGATTTGAAAAACAACAGCAAGTATAAACATACTTTGCATGAGACTCAAAGAAGACAGAATATTAACCATGGTCTAACTAACATCAATGACTCAGTATTTGAATTTTTCTTGCAAGTTGATGATAAAAGGAGGCAGTATCAACATGTAGATGCATTAAATTGGCATGGTGCAGGAAGTTTACAGTATTGTAAGACTGTATTACTTAAGGATGAGACTCTTTTTAAAACTTGGAAGTTGCTATTCATAAAGTTTGATCCCAGAATAAGTGCCACACAAGTTGATGACACCATGATTGCTTCTTGTACCAGAGATCTATATGAAGATTTGATAGGGCGTTTCAGCAGAATAGGTGACAGTCAATTCAGAAAAGACACCATAACCAGTCTTGGAAAATTGAAATCAGACAGTTTCAGAAAGAGGGTGGTCATGAGATCAAAGCACACACACAGTAGTGATGTCTTAGCTTTGAACATGAAATATATCTTGGAAGATCAATCAGAAAATAAACTGTATTCGCACTTAAAACTGAAATCACAGATTTATGATCTGAAGGCTGTAGTATTTACTAGCTTCTTGAAATCAGATTTGATTTTGCTGTGTAAAGCCTATGGCATAGAAGCAGGAAATGTACAGAAGAGTGGTCTAATTAATCAACTATGTACAGTAATACCTACATTGAATGAAATGCCAATGCCTTATTTTTTAGTACAGAATAATCCTGTTGTCATTTCTTTGAAAGATAGTAGTAATCAAGACACTTCCAGCTGTAGCAAAAGTCAGCCATGTACTAGAAAAAGAACTATTGTGGGAAAAGGAAAAGGGAAAGGAAAGGGTAAAGGAAAGAAGAAAATGGAAACATATGACAAAAATAACACTGATACTTCAGTTTGCTCTGTATGTAGACGTCATTATGCAGAGGGTGAGTTGTGGATCCAGTGTGATTTGTGTGATGAATGGTTTGATTGGTTTTGTCAGGGCATTGATGAAAAGACATGGAGTAGCACAGAAAATGAAAAATGGTTCTGTACCAAATGCTCTTAGAAAAGAAGTCTGTGCTATATCAAACTTCACATATTTAAATATGGCAATATTGTCCTTTTTTTTACTGTGCTTTTGGACTTCGATTACATACACTGAATTCACATGCACTTGTTTTTATCAGTAAAAGGTGAAAAAATCATTTGTATTATTTTACATGTTAAGTATGTGATCATAAATATTCAAGCTGTTGTATGTGTTGTTCGTGGGTTTATTTTTGGATTGCATTTCTTTCACTCTTGAGACAAATACAATCTTGCAGTCATGTGTTACAGCTGGATCTGTTTTTGCAAAGAACTTGTTTATTGAACACTTATGAATATTGTTTTATGAAATCAAAAAGACTACAAAATATTTTATTGTTAAAAAGGGTGATGTACAATTAAAAATGATGTCAGCATGGTTATAGTCTCATATAGTAAAGTAAGATACCTGAAATCTCAGTTACACATTGTAGGTATCAATTCCAGTAAACTACATAGACTGAGCAAATCTGATGAACTTCATTGCAAGGCATTGATTTCCTCTTAGAGTCTAGATGATCTTGCCAAGATATAGAGTAATGTAATGACATGGTATTATTTGACTTGGAACATGTGATTTAGGAAAAAACCCAGATGGCAATTCATTTTCTTTTGCACATAACCATTTCATTTTTTTTTTTTTTTCAAAGTGCAATAGAAATATTTGCTATTAATGCTTTTGAAAAGTATCCCAAAATTAAACTTGGACTCCTTGAACATCCTCCTGTATTTAACGTATTTATTAATTGGACTTAATGAGAATCTGGAAAAGGAAATCTTAGATGAAACTGTATTGTGTCTGTATTCATTCAGTTTTTATCTATTATTGTATGACATACATCCAAATCCAGGATAGGTTCAATATTGGTTATGTATTATTTTAGAATGCCATTGCAATAATTGATTGTACAAAGATTTTGCCATGAATATTTCCACGTTTTCTTTTCTGTTGTCACATTATTCCTTATATGTCATACTTTCTTGATTCAGACCTCTTTCCAGTTAGACAAAATGTTGTATGCCTTAAATATTGTTTTGCACTTAAGTTTCTTATATTATGTATCCAGTGTAGTGAACGTGAAGATTAAGATAACAATTTACCTGTATTCATTAAGACAGTAATTTGATTTTAAATGGCACATCAGCACACTTAGGCTATTTAGCGCCATACAATAGGTTCTACTTATACATGTTTAAAATATTAAAAGGTTTTATATTGACCAGCAACATAGAAAACCAAATAGTTCAAAGTAAAATGGTAAGATGTTGGTAACAGTAAAATATGAAGCTTGTATTTTGAAGAATATAGCACAGTGTCTTAGTTTTTGTATTCTTTGTAAATAATTGAAAAGATGGCATCATATACATTCATTAGTGTTTGGGTAATAAAAAATACTCTAATGATGTTTTACACAATATTAACTAATTAACTATTCTTCTTGAAAATTACTAAGACATTTATACTTAATCATGATATAATGATTCAATTGTTTTATGTAAAGACATTATTTTTGTGATTACTGCCTGTGTTGGCTATGAATGTTTAGAATGTAACAATCCAGAATTCTATTGTATTTGTGACCATGTTGTAATGAGACCGAGATGGAAAACAGGGTGTAGCCATTGGAACAGAAGCAAATGGACAAATATCTCCACTTAGTGGAGCAGGTTGTAAGGGTGACACCAACTATCTCTGTCACAAGTCATAAATGCTCCCACTCACTGCATTCATTTAACAAGGAAATAAAAACAACATATATTCTTTCCATGAATATGTATTATTATGTATGTGACATTTAAATGACAAGATATAGCTGAATGTTTTTAAATTACAAACATGATGTTTATGTAACAGTCTAGCTGTATTAGGTAAGCAAGTAGTGTGATGAAAGACTTTGTACTGCAAACATGGAGTTTAAGATGACAAACTACCTGTATTCAGTTAGACAGTACATGTATTATGCTGAAGGACTACATATAGCATTTAAGATGAGAATCTACTGGTATTCATCAAACCATTAGTATGATGTAAAACATATTGTGAATATGAGGTTTAAAATGAAAATCTACTTGTATTCAGTTTGTCAGTATTATGATGAACAAATGCATATTGTGAACATGAGGTTTAAAATGAAAATCTACATGTATTCAGTGTGTCAGTATTATGATGAAAAAATACATATTGTGAACATGAGGTTTAAAATGAAAATCTACATGTATTCAGTTTGTCAGTATTATGATAAACAAATACATATTGTGAACATGAGGTTTAAAATGAAAATCTGCATGTATTCAGTTTGTCAGTATTATGATGAACAAATACATATTGTGAACATGAGGTTTAAAATGACAATCTTCATGTATTCAGTTTGTCAGTATTATGATGAAAATATACATAATCTACATGTATTCAGTTTGTCAGTATTATGATGAACAAATGCATATTGTGAACATGAGGTTTAAAATGAAAATCTACATGTATTCAGTGTGTCAGTATTATGATGAAAAAATACATATTGTGAACATGAGGTTTAAAATGAAAATCTACATGTATTCAGTTTGTCAGTATTATGATAAACAAATACATATTGTGAACATGAGGTTTAAAATGAAAATCTGCATGTATTCAGTTTGTCAGTATTATGATGAACAAATACATATTGTGAACATGAGGTTTAAAATGACAATCTTCATGTATTCAGTTTGTCAGTATTATGATGAAAATATACATAATCTACATGTATTTAGTTTGTCAGTATTATGATGAACAAATACATATTGTGAACATGAGGTTTAAAATGAAAATCTGCATATATTCAGTTTGTCAGTATTATGATGAACAAATACATATTGTGAACATGAAGTTTAAAATGAAAATCTACATGTATTCAGTTTGTCAGTATTATGATGAACAAATACATATTGTGAACATGAGGTTTAAAATGAAAATCTGCATTTATTCAGTTTGTCAGTATTATGATGAAAATATACATAATCTACATGTATTCAGTTTGTCAGTATTATAATGAAAAAGTACATATTGTGAACATCAAAGTTTATGATGACAATGAATACAGTACTCGTGAAAGCAATGGTATCATAAATGTCAATTTATTGAGAACATGAAGTACATGAAGTTTACAATGACAATCTACAGCTATTGAATAATCCAGAATTATGATGAATGACTACAAATTGTGAATATGGAGTTCATTTGAGTTATACATGTATTGAGTTAGCCAGAATTATGATGAATGACTACAAATTGTGATTATGGAGTTCAATTGAGTTATACATGTATTGAGTTAGCCAGAATTATGATGAATGACTACAAATTGTGACTAATGAGTTCAATAGGACACTCTACATGTATTGAGTTAGCCAGAATTATGATGAATAACTACAAATTGTGAATATGGAGTTCAATTGGACACTCTACATGTATTGAGTTAGCCAGAATTATGATGAATGACTACAAATTGTGATTATGGAGTTCAATTGAGTTATACATGTATTGAGTTAGCCATAATTATGATGAATGACTACAAATTGTGAATATGGAGTTCAATTGAGTTATACATGTATTGAGTTAGCCAGAATTATGATGAATGACTACAAATTGTGAATATGGAGTTCAATTGGACACTCTACATGTATTGAGTTAGCCAGAATTATGATGAATGACTACAAATTGTGAATATGGAGTTCAATTGAGTTATACATGTATTGAGTTAGCCAGAATTATGATGAATGACTACAAATTGTGACTAAGGAGTTCAATAGGACACTCTACATGTATTGAGTTAGCCAGAATTATGATGAATAACTACAAATTGTGAATATGGAGTTCAATTGGACACTCTACATGTATTGAGTTAGCCAGAATTATGATGAATGACTACAAATTGTGATTATGGAGTTCAATTGAGTTATACATGTATTGAGTTAGCCATAATTATGATGAATGACTACAAATTGTGAATATGGAGTTCAATTGAGTTATACATGTATTGAGTTAGCCAGAATTATGATGAATGACTACAAATTGTGAATATGGAGTTCAATTGGACACTCTACATGTATTGAGTTAGCCAGAATTATGATGAATGACTACAAATTGTGAATATGGAGTTCAATTGAGTTATACATGTATTGAGTTAGCCAGAATTATGATGAATGACTACAAATTGTGACTAAGGAGTTCAATAGGACACTCTACATGTATTGAGTTAGCCAGAATTATGATGAATGACTACAAATTGTGAATATGGAGTTCAATTGAGTTATACATGTATTGAGTTAGCCAGAATTATGATGAATGACTACAAATTGTGACTAATGAATTCAATAGGACACTCTACATGTTTTGAGTTAGCCGGAATTATAATGAATGACTACAAATTGTGAATATGGAGTTCAATTGAGTTATATTGAGTTTGCCAGAATTATGATGAATAACTACAAATTGTGAATATGGAGTTCAATAGGACACTCTACATATATTGAGTTAGCCAGAATTATGATGAATGACTACAAATTGTGAATAATGAGTTCAGTAGGACACTCTACATATATTGAGTTAGCCAGAATTATGATAAAGGACTACAAATTGTGAAAATCAAAATTTATGATGGACAATGTACCTGTATTTATGAAACCAATAGTATGATGAAAGACTACAAATTGTGAATATGGAAATCCTTATTGTAAATAGTGACTTCTCGGGATTACAATGTTTCTGTGATGACTTTTCCTATGCTAACTAATAACGTATGTAACATAGCTCTCCTTTATCATGCTTGCATTAACAATATTATAATAAAAAATGAAAGTATTCTGTCTTATAAATAGTTGTTGCCTCATTTAGCAGAAAAAGTATTTTTTCCATGTTTCCCAGGTATCACATTCATGATTGGCTTTTTAAACTTGAAAGTAGCTTAAAAATGTGTTTCCCTTTACCAAATTAGATTAATATTCTCTTTTCAAGTAACATGCCAATTTCTAATTATTTGCATTATGAGTGAAGCCCTGGAAAACCACTGTGGGACAGCCAGCACTGGCGGGCGTAACATCACCAACCTACGCTTTACAGACAACATTGATAGGCTGGCTGGCAGTGAAGATGAGCTTGCCACCTTAGTGAAGAACTTGAATGAAACATCTTCCAGATTTGACATGGAGATAAACGCAGAGAAGACAAAACTGATGACAAATTGGGGAAAACAAATCTCAACCAAGATTAAAGTCATAGGACAGGAACTGGAAACAGTGGGCCAATTCAAATATCTTGGTTCCATAATAACCAAAGAGGGATCAAAAGCAGAAACTTTGTCAAGTGCAGCAAAAACAATGGCAGCTGTGTCAAAGCAAAGACCCATCTGGAGAAAAAAGAATATGTCTGAAAACTAAAATCAGACTATTGAGAGCACTAGTCATCTCAATCTTTCTTTATTCATGTGAGGCCTGGACCCTGAGAGCAGAATTACAACAAAGAATCCAGGCACTTGAAATGAGATACTATAGAACCAACCTTGGCATCTCTTACATGGACCACATCACAAATGAAGAAGTGCGTAACACCATCAGGCACAAAGTAGGCCATTATGAATACTTCCTCACCACTGTGAAAAAGAGAAAGCTAAAATGGTATGGCCATGCCACTAGAGCCAACAGTATATCCACAACAGTACTGCAGAGCAGTGTCCAAGGTGGCAGAAGGAGAGGTAGACAGAGAAAAAGTGGACTGACAACATCACAGAATGGACCAGGAGTAGTTTTGTGGATACACAGGCATTGGCACATGGTTGAGACAAGTGGAGGGAACTGGTCAGATGTTCAGCATCCCAGTGCCTCAATGACCACATTTGGCATCTCTGACTTGACAGTATTTATGCATTGTCTCACTTCAGTCACTCATTATTCAGTGATTCAATTACAGAAATCATTGCAATGAGTCAACATTTTTTGGAAAGTTTAGCTGACCTTGCAGCTGCATAAGGTTCAGCATGCATTCCACCAGAATTTGATTTCCGTGAAATTGTTGCTTGTCCTAGCACTATGGAATTTATTCCTGTACGATAGGAATTGTATGTTGGGTTAGTAGCAGCACCATGATACAAAGACCTCTGTTGGCAGAACACATTTTCAACAATGTCACTGTTAATTCTGGAAGGAACAATGCTTTGACCGATTTTTGAAACACACAACTTTGTTAATGACATGAAACCATGATACAAGAAATCAAGATCCTCTCTTGTTTCCATTGTCATTAAATTCTTGTGTCTCTTACTGACACTGTCTGACTTGGCAACTTGTTTCTCCCAGGACTTGAACCAGTCATATGCTGAAGTGAGCCTTCTTAACCTTTCATCTGTTAAATCTTTTACACGTCTACTGTCATTGAAGAATGAAACTAAAAAACTTGTATGCTGCAGAAGATTAAGTGCTGCTGTTAGTTCCTTCTGTGCTGGCTCAGGCAGACTTTCTTGATACATAGTCATCAAATTCAGCATGTCCTGGTTTAGAGCTTCAAAAGCCAGTTTGTTCCTCATCTTTTGAGCATCATTTGGAAAAATGTGCTCATCAGAAAGCTTCTGATGAACTGGGAAAGGATTTGTGTTGTGGTCCCACTTATAGGCATCTATCCACATCTTCCAAATTATAAAGAAGCCATCAACTGTGAGAAGTCTCTTATGAAAATCCTCAAAACCACTACTTAGTATACTATTTCTAATCTTCTTGAGTAAATGGCATGGGTCCATCATGAAGATAATTTCTCTCATTGGATTTCGGTAGTGTTTGGCAACCATCTGTGTCTCCATGGGATTTTCATGCAAAAAGTGCATTTTTAAAAATGCACGGTTATTGCTTGACCCATCCATGCAGCAGTATATTGCCTTAAAACCATATTCATAAAGGGCATCAACACATTTCCAGGTTGTAATAAACAGGTCACTTGGTGATGCCTGTGTATTTGGATAATTGGCAAATGGCCATCTGAAACCTGTTATACCATGAAAGATGTATTGCAACACGTGATTGGCCATTTTAGTTTCAACTTTACCCGTGCTGGCTGCATGCATCATCTTTATCTCTGGACCAGAATCAGTTAGACCAACCAATGAGCTACCAGATTTATAATGAACAATTTGTATGTCTTCTTGAATTGACATTTCATCCAAGATTAAACCTCCAAAATAGCCCTCTTGTGTCAAATTTTGTCTTTGTGCCTCATTCAACATCCATTCCATCATTTGTGGTATTATTCCAGGGCCCTGACATACTGCATTTTTATACAGGGATAGTAGCTGCTCAGATGGGAGATGTAACCAACCATTTTTAGTCACATCTCTGTAAGCTGAGGGATTTCTGTTATACAAAGTTATTGCCATACTGATTACTTCCCTTGGCCATCTCATACCTTTACTATTTTGTAGATTAGAGGCCATGATTTGGGAACACAAAAGTGTAAGTTGATTGTCAGTCAGATTTGGTGCAATGTTTCTCAAAACCGATATTATATCTTCAAACTGATTGCATCCAGACAAAGGATTTTCATTTTCTTTTTTTTCTAATTGCTTCTGTTTCATTCTTTGATTACTTGTGCTTTTACACATAATGCACCTCTTACATGTATGAGAAACACTGCCTATAGGAACTACTTTATAGCAATTGATATGCCTGATAACAACTTTTGGTTCAGTATCCTTCTGCACTATGCATACCTCTTTCATATATTTATCATTGAAAAATGTAAATGGCTGTTCTTTATTCTTGTCATGGTATCCATGACATACAGAAATAATTTTGAGACAACGAAACAAAGCATTTATAGAGTTTGCATTGAATACCAGTTTTGAACTGATGTAGAACTGAGAAAGGTCTATCATTTTTCCAGCTACAGACAATTGTACAATGCCATCATTACTGATGCTGATTTCTATCATCATTGGGTTACCATTAAAAGTCTCCTTTGACATACAACCAAGCTTGCAAACACTTTCAGATTTATCAAGCAGAAACCATTCTGATGGCTTCATGGTATGCACTGCTTCAAATGGAATAAGCTGACTTTTGCCATTTGATGAATCTAAAGTTATACCATGTATGCTCATTATCTTTATGCTGTTAACTCTAACAAGAGACTTCTTCACATTTGGAAATATTTTCATTATTATGTTATTCAACATTGTTGGATTGCACACATCCTTAGCAGCTGGAATATCCTCTGTCAACCTAGAAATAATTTCATCAAGGCTTGTGTTTCTGTTCCAGTCAATCAGGAGATTCTCTGACAGCCTTAAATAAAATGGAGTACTCCTTTAAAAAGTCTGGTCTGTTACTCAGGAAGAAGAGTTACTGTCATAAAATGTATTTATGGGAATATACTATGAAGTAATGGAAGGACTGGTTATATAAGTACACACATATACAAACATACACACACACACGTTTCTTGCAGTTTTCAGTTTAAAATTTCATATTTTACTCAAAGCTATCAATTTGATTTTCTTTCTGGAAGGCTGTTAATGTAAAGTTCTAATTATTTTACATGATTTCATAAACTCATTCATCCTCTATCCTTTTGGTATGAAAATATATCATGTAGGTTATCTTTGTCTACATAGTGATTTGATGAAGTAATTAATAATGAAAAACATATAAAGGTTATTATGTCCTGAAAATATAACGACACCGTAGAAATATGCATGCCAATGATAATTTGTCTACTCTTGTTTATTTTGCTAAATTAAGGACACTATGTATTCATTCAAGAATAATACATTTCCAAACACGTACACTTGTGCAATCTTGAAATTTAACTTGAAAATATATTAATAAAGTCATATTCACATGCATAGAAAATACCTGATTTTATCTTAATCATGATAATTATACTCTGTAAAAAAAAAAAGAATTAAATAAAAGTCGTCCAAAAGTAATGAAATATTTTAAAAATATGTTAGAAAACTCAAAATTTCATTACAAAATGTGAGGGTCTTGTCCACAGACACTTGATTCTGGGTAAAGTAATGTATACACTCACCATTATGTTTTATGGTGAGTTTATACATGAATTTACCCAGAATCAAGTGTCTGTGGCCTGTGGGACGGAGATATAAACTTAAATACAAATGTCTAACCAGAACATACCATGAAGTAATTGTAATTTCTGCCATTTTCAACAATATTACACTGCTTTATTTTTAATACTGTTAATTTTGAATTTCCCTCCGGTCGTGATTTATCTCATTTGGAATGTTTCTTTTCTTATGTAAATGTTTAAGGGTCATGACCGCTACGATACGCATACAATATAGTAAATGAGCATATTAGTTGAGATAACGTACGTAATTTTATTTTCCAATGAGCGTTAAAGAAAATAATAATTAAATCTTAATTTTTTAATGGATAGTTCTTACTTTCGGTATTCACTGTTTGCACATGTAATGCCCAATAGTGACATTCACTCCGAAGTGGACCGGAAGTTGAGCCAGTAAGATTGTATAAACTAAGTGGAATACACGAAGCAACGGATAAACTTTTCGCAAAATCAACCCTTCAGAATCAGTACGATTACGTAAATGGTAATGGATGGAATATTTGGAGTGTCTTCTTTACAGTGGTGTACATTATGTGTGATTGACTGCACAGATAGATTCAGAAAATTAAATCGGAATCATCGAGGGGTCAGATTGTGACGGGCGAGAGTTAGGTACCTTGTGTTATATGGTGAGTGTATACATGAATTTACTCAGAATCAAGTGCCTGTGAACGAAAAGGAGGAAATACAATGTTTATCTATGGTATTGTATAACTGAGGTAACAATGGCTTTTTTGCTTAAAATTTAATAGGAAATCATTCAGTTTGTGATGTTAGTGTGCACGCGAAGAGAATTTTTAATGAAGCTTTAAAAAAAACTTCAATCATATCGCTACAATGTCTGCAGTATATTTTATAGTGATGTCTAGCACTGAGGCATCTGACATGTAGCATGATTTCCCAACCAGTTGCATTCTGACACCAGGTCGACCAGTCCTAACACTGTTCTCTTAATGCTGAGCGTTAAGTGAGACGGCCGCAAGTACCATTTTTTTGTCTTTGGTATGACTCTGCCATGGTTTGAACCCATGACTTCCCGATTCTGACGCAGGTGCTCTAACCACTAGGCCACCGAAGCGGTCAAGGTGGAAGTTGGCTCTGGTTTATCATGGAGTAATGTTTGTAAACATTTTTCTGTACAGTGAATATGACTGCATACTATATTCTGAAGTAATTTCCTTTTATGTCAAACAAAAGAAACATTGCAAAATCATAATCCTTGAAGCAAGTTTCAAGGCCATGAAGAAACAAGAGATTATCTCTGCTGAGTATACATTAAATAGAAGAGATACCTTTAAATACTATATTGGCCATATGAAGTTAAAACTACAAATTTCAAAATAATGATGCCATTTTCCAAGATCAGTTTCTTATTGTCATCACTTGAATTCAGTAGTCATATGCAAGCATCACGTCTAGGAAGAATGGCAATATGTCAAAGATGACAATAAATAAAAACTAGTGGCCATCTTTTTAATATAGACAATAAATTGCTTTTGTTGTTGTTGTTGTAGGGTTTAATGCTATTTTTCAGCACATGATAGCAAGGCTTGAATTCAACACAAATTTCTTGGTAGCCAGAAGGACTAGTGTACTGAGAAATATACTAGTCCTGCCGAACATTTACTAGTCCTGCCAAACATTTACTAGTCCTGTCCACAAAACTATGTCACACACTTGTATTGAGATTAACAACAATTTTCTTTCATAAATAGCATTATCATATGACATGCAGAGGTATAGAAGTTTAAAACCTACTTTAAATCATCAATCAGTCAGTTAACATTTCTTGTTTCTCAAGATAATCTGGATCCAATTCCAGAAAGGGATCCAAATGTCATTTTTCATCCTCCACCTACACTCTGGGTCCATATGGGGTTTGTTCTGGTCTTCTTACCAGTCTCTCTGAAACATTCCACAAACGTATTGCTGGTGACGGGTCATTTGTATGGAAGATTATAAAGAGTAGGTTGGACAGAACCCAAGGTCTCAAATAAGATCTCCAGTCAAGGTCTCAAACAAGATCTTCAGTCAAGGTCTCAAACAAGATCTCCAGTCACTCTTCGTCATTTTCATCTCCGATTCAATTTTAAAGTTCGAGCAAGCCGCAACAAAACTGGACGTTTTCTCTGTTTTTGCGAATTCCATACACCAGTTACACTGCATAACGTTCTTCTTCTCATCATAATTCAGCCATTCCATGTCTTTTGTCCATGTCTTCTGAAACGTCCGATTACGCTTTTCCCTATCATAAGAATTATCCCTCTCTTTTTCTTTCATTTTCATTGAACTTTTGCTTTTTCCAGAGGCTGAACACCTCATTTAAAATGCCACATTTTGCAAGTCTTGTAAGGCAGGAATTGTGCCTCTCTTTGAAATATGAGATGTTACAGTATAGTTAGCACGAATTATTTAAAGTAAGAAAAGGAATGGCAGTGTCATTTATATAAGAAAGTCCAAGAAAGACACGAGTTTCAAAACACGTGCCTTTGCCCCCCTCCCCCCCGCCGTAATTGGTCTCTCCCTAAAAAAAAAAGTCTTGACTTCTGCAGGATCAAAGCAGTGTCTATTGTAAACACTTATAAAATATTAACATCAAAAGATAATGTTAGTTTCACCTTGGAAAATGTGTGTTCCCATCAAACGAAGCCATCTGACTTGGCCCGTTGCATTCAACAGCGCCAATTACGGTCTCATCATTAATAGTATAAGTTTAGTAGGTGTTCCTAATTAATAGGACCTCAATGTATCGTTTAAATTAATAATAAGCAGAAATTTTTCAAATCTTATATGCCCATGCTAAGAGATTTTAATTCCCAACAAATGTACTACATTCTGCTAGGATATCTCCACATGTATTCAATTATTTGTTCAGTCTTGTATGGGAATAATATTTTTTTTAAAAAAAAAAGTTTTATTGACATAGAAAAAGTAGTTTATGGAAATGATTTGTCAGTAATGTGATCATAATAAATTGATCTAATTCTTATAATTATTTCGATGCAAACGTAAATTATGCAGTTTCCCATTTGTGACTGTTAGCGCGTTTGGCTAACAATCTAAAAATAAAAATAAAAATAAAGGAAACAAACAAGCGAACGTGCAAACTAATTTCTTTGAATAGTTGATACTATGTGTTGTAGTTTTTGTTGTTTGTTATTGGTCGCGTGAATAAAGTATGAAACCAGGTTATTTTTCATTGAATTCGCTGTCAGATTAATTAGGATATAAATTACCAAACTTCTGTTGTTTATTAATGACGGGACCGTGATTGGCGCTGTTAAGCGAAATGCAGTCAGATGGCTTCTTGAAATAGAAACACATTTCTGTGGAAGAAATCGACTTCATCTTCTCATGCTAATATTTTATGATTGTGTTTACAACGGTCACTGCGCTGATTCTACAGAATATATGATGAAGTCACGTCATTATTTGGGTATTGAGTAAACAAACGCAGACTGTTGATAAACAAAACTTACTAGCCCATCAGACTAATAACATGATAGTTACTAGCCCAACAGGAAATCTAAGAGCCTCGGGCTAGCCGACTACCGCTAATTTCGAGCCATGTGATAGGCTATACATGGCAGCCGTGGAGGAAGACCCCCCCCCCCCCCCAAAAAAAAGAACCACCGACCCACAAGAAGCTATTGGCAAGCTTTCTCACATAAACACATTGGCCAAATCGGAGACTTGAACCCATGCAGACTGAGGCTAGATGGATGTGATCCGTAATGGAGAGCACTTTCAGCCACTCAGGGGCCCTCCAATTACTTTTGTACTAAATAATCTAATCCAGTGCAATGAAACATCAAAGCAAAGCAAGCCAAGTGTATTCCTATCTCTTGGAAGTGAGAAAAGTGGATTCTAGATAGGCAGTTTCTTAAACAGGTTTGTTTTCATAATCCATATGAACTTGGACGAAAAGGACCATTTTAAGACTGAAAACTGTATAACTGAATTTTACTTTGTATGATTGGTCAAAACAAATAATTTCAAAATGTTCACATGTTACTGCTGTTCTTGGAAGTGCTCACTGTTCTGTACAAACATAAGGTCTCGGATAATTCGCCTGGGAAATTGATGTGTATCAGCACCCCAACCACCGCCGATTTAATAAATGGAAGGAGACAGAGAAGTGTGAAGTTGCTTTAAAGTTGCTGTCCTATATCTTCTTTCCAAGACAGTGTGTGAACTGGATTTTTAATACAGCTAAAAAAACAAACAAAACAAGTCATATCGTTATGATGTCTGCAATGTGGCAATGTGATGCTTAGCACTGGGGCATCATGCCGCAGACATGTAGCACAACGATCCATCCTGTCACATTATCCTGACACCAGGCCGACCAGTCCTAACACTGTTCTCTTAATGCTGAGCATTAAGCGAGACAGTCGCTAGTACCATTTATATGTTTTTGGTATTACTCTGCCAAGGTTTGAACCGATGACTTCCCATTTCTGACGCAGATGCTCTAACCACTAGGCCACCGGAGCGGTCAAGGTGGAAGTTGGCTCTGGTTTATCATGGAGTAATGTTTGTAAACATTTTTCTGTACAGTGAACATAACTGCATACTATATTCAGAAGTAATTTCCTTTTATGTCAAACAAAAGAAACGTTGCAAAATCATAATCCTTGAAGCAAGTTTCAAGGTCATGAAGAAACATGAGATTATCTCTGCTGAGTATACATTAAATAGAAGAGATACCTTTAAATACTATATTGGCCATATGAAGTTAAAACTACAAATTTCAAAATAATGATGCCATTTTCCAAGATCAGTTTCTTATTGTCATCACTTGAATTCAGTAGTCATATGCAAGCATCACATCTAGGAAGAATGGCAGCATGTCAAAGATGACAATAGATAAAAACTAGTGGCCATCTTTTTAATATAGACAATAAATAATATCTTTGTAGATGCAAGCTGTTTTGACAATAAAATCATACATGCCAACCCCTGATGAGGAAAAGGTGTAATCCAAGTGGTCAAAAAGCATAATCCACATATAACATGCTGAAATTTCAATAAACAATGATTTATTTGCCCCTTTAGTCTTTTAACATTTTTAAGTTTTCATAAGTAGCACTTTTAGCTTTACACATAGATTAGATCCATCTTAAGACTTTTAGTGCCAAATATTACAATTCTTTCCACATGAAACGGATGTCACGTGATGCTGCATGTGTCTTCATATTTAGGATTGTTATATTTATAAATTTTGTTTTATATTTTTCAGTTTTCTAATCCATCTGTGAAATTTTTGAATGGAGATTTTGCTCTTGTATATGCAGACTAAAATAAAATATACTTTTAGCATCAAATACATTTCGACTAGTTCTGCACTAAATATGAATTAGAACAAAAAATCTGCATGTAAAGATTAAAATCAGAAAACCAGTCTGTTCTCCCCTCACTAAGCCATACAGATACTATAAATAAAACAGCGAGTGCACACAAGTCCATGGAAAAGTGTACTCTTATAATGTAGTTTCGTAAAAGCAGACTTTTCTAAAATACGGTCTGTGGGATTTATGGAATGCTAATAGAAACGAGAAAACAAATAAATGATTTGTTTTGGGAAGGTGGTGATACCGAAAAAGTGCAATCTACATACGTTAACGCGTAATTTATTTAAGAAAAAAAAAAACGTAATGGTTGGCATGTATGTAGAATATGCAGTCCCACACCTTTCACTGTAATGTATTCTTAGAACAAACTTTTAGATTTGCAAGAAAAACTCTAGGGGCATCCATTGAATCAAAACCCTGACTGCCCATATACTTTATCTGTGCACTAGTGTCAAAGTTAGATTTTCTCTCTGATTTAGCAAACAAAAGCCATGACATGCTTAACAATCAAAACAAACAACAAGCTAGAATTAGATCCAAACAAGCACCCACATTTACCCAATCATTCCTTTTATTACATTAAACATTTCAAAAGACTTTTGTGTTAGCTCATTAATCCCTGGAGTTTTTTGTGTGCAGTTTTCTCAAAAAATACAAGTAGGAAAGTCATTTTGTGGGCTTATTCTGAATACATCATAACACACAGTCTTCCAAGCAATTTTTCATTAGCCTAATGCCTAGTTGTGTTGAAAACATATTTTTATTGGTTATTTTGCTCGCATATGAGCAGAAGTGGAAATGTTTGAGATCTTTTTCTTCTTTTTTTTTTTGCTTAATGGATGACCTGTCATTTTTGTATGGAGACCACTACTTATTAAAAATGCCCACCTTATCCTACTGTTTGAAAAGGTTCACTTGTCTGTGCAGTTCAGAAAGTCTAAAATCTGGACATAAAATCGGATTCTGATCAATGCCGAATTTTGGGTATAAAAAAAAAAACTGTACCTCTCTATAATACCACCCACTTTAGTGTATCGTACATGACCTTGATGCTACAGAGCTTGGCAGTAGGATACTACCTCTTGCTGTGTAAACGCAGTGCTATGGGTTCATGTGTTAAACTTGTTGACAGTTTTTTATTTCCCTGCGAATAGCCAACATCCCCTTGGTATAATCAATAAGATGGTAAAAGACTGATCAAAATCCAGTCCAATTTAAGTACATGTACTTGAAACATGTACATAACTATGCAACCATGTGCTAATGCCGACATTAAATATTGTTAAGGTTTTTTGTTTCAGGATGTGACTGATGCAATATTTTATTGTGTATTTTATTACACAGGTAACCAAAATGTAATTTGTTAATATACAAGTGCAATTCACACTGGTTTTGTCTTCATGTACTCAAAATTTCCATCGTTTTCTCAAAGTGTAAATGTTACTCACTGATGACAGGTTACCCTTTGATGATGAATTTAACTTTCTTTTTTCAGACACCCCCCCCCCCCCGGTAACAAACACTTATCTTGACATCCGCCTATGTCAATTTAAACGGGTAGGACTGAATAAGGGAAACGGTGGACAAATTTAAAGATGCAACTTTAAAATGACACAAGTTTACTTCTAGCAGAGATATTTTAAAAATTTAAGCTTTTATGCTGCGATCTAAAATTTAACAAGGTTTAAAAAACAATTAAATAAAATGAAAACTCTGCTGGGGTTGCTACTATAAATTCAATATTTGTTTTGAATATAAAGTTTAGCTTACTCGTTAGTAATTTCCCCACTAGCATAAATGTATCAGGTATAGCCAGGATCAGTAAGACTTGTAATCATATAAAATCAGTAGTCTAACATGTATTCACATCATTTCCTGGTAGTAGAATGAATGAATGGGTAATGTGTTCTGATATCTCTGGGAATCAAGAAAAGAGGCATTCTTTATGATTGCTAAACAATTTTGTTTTCACAATACTTTAGTTCCATGGGTCTTGAAAAAGAAAAGAAGATAATTTAAAAAATGACAATTGTTTAATAGAGGTGGACTTTGTATAATTGTTTAAAACAAATAATTATACAATTTTTGTGTTGCTGCTGCATTTTGTCTTGGAAGTGTTCACTGACCGTCCTGGACAAACACAGTTACAATGGGGATACCTGCATAAAATCGATAGCAAGATGATTGAATTTTTAAAATATTTTTTCAGAAATTTTACGTATAATATTATATTTTTAATCTGTTGACCGATGAGATGAACTACAGTGTTGAAGAAACCATCCGCATTGTTAGTCACATTTATTGCCAAATACTGGCTTATGATGACAATAATTTTTTCAATCATGAAGTATATCAGATTACTGGAGCTGGGAAAAGTGATAATGGTGATATGAGACCTATTTTGACCATGAAAATTTGTTTTATAAATTATATACAAGGTTCTATGTACATGGTGGTTGGACACACAAAAAAAAAATAAACAGATGGCATGCAAGTCAATCACTCTTTCTACAAATATTGAAAGTCTGAATATAAAAGCATTAAATAAATTAAATTTAAAAGCAGAATACAATTTTCCTTTCTTTTCTCAAACAATGTAGCTCTGCATATATCAATCATCTGAATAAATACATGTCTGTAATCTGAATACTGGAAATACATACAGTATACATCGCACACAAGCCATAGACATACCTTCTAGAGATGGAGAAAAAACACATCATGTTATCACCCACCCATGTGGTGATACCACAATACCTATCCACCTATTACTGAGACTGGGCTTAAACAGCAAAACATTAAAAAAAGAATGTTCTTTCATATCAAACTTATTTGTTTTGAATTTGTTTTCTCAAAATCATTGTTCTTAAAATATGATGCAAAAACTATCATCATTGCTCAACCACCTCTTTGAGTAACCTCAACCACCTCTTTGAGTAACCTCAGAGTTATAGTCAGCAGTACATAGTTCATTGCATCAATAATTAACCTGACCTCAAGTCAGTATGCAGTCCATTCCAAGAAAATAGTATAGCAACAGACCTACTTCTATGTGATGAAATTGTTCCTCAATGCAGAAACTACCACTTTTTTCTGATCAATCAAGCCACTAGAACAAGTCAGTGATGCACAAATACAGTCAAACTGACATACATTTGGATAGTACTACACATCAAGATGCATTCCATTAGAAACTATCTATGTGCATGTATAATAGTATATATACTGAGCTGAACAAAAAAACCTAGAAATATGTAATGTGTAGGTCAAAGTGACCACCTTTTTTGTCTGGTACAAACAGAAATACATACAACTGTCAAGCTTGAGATGTAAACAAAATCTAAGTCAGTGATCCATGATATTTAGGTCAAAGTGATCTACATTTGTTGGACGATTCTACAATTCACCAAGTTTACAGGTCCAATGGTATTTATTCAGTGTGCCAAAAATGCGTTGAGCATGTAGATATGTACATGATCTCATCAGTGTGAACAATAAAGACAGCAATACAATGGCTGCCCTGTACTTTGTCAATAGAAGAGTTTATTCACTGACCACAACTTGTCAGATCATCATGTCCAAGTGTATACAAATTTGTCTTTTTCATTTATTAATGTAATTGAACACCATAAATATGTTCTAAATTTATTGAAAGCCGCTGAATTATCCAAGATCAGTGTATACTGTAATCATTAGATTTCATTGTCTAACATGTGAAACATCATTTCTCAGATTCAGCATATAATAGTGCATATGCTTTGAAAGCTATTAAAAACTGATGCTGTACTTTGGTTTCAATATTGTATACAAAACATTGTCCATTAAACCAAGAGAGAATTGTTTTGGGATTCCATTGATAGTGTGTAAGGTATTTTCCTTTTTCAGAAATGGCATGAAAACTTGAGGTGCCATTTTTTTCTTTCTCCAAAATATTTAGAATATGTTGGCAAACATTTAAAATGGATGAAATTGCAAAAATGGAATGTCAAATGCCATTATTTGTAAATTACATTTCCCTTTAAAATTAGCTCCAAATATAGAAAATATCAGCAATTTACAAGTTTTCTTTAGAATTTAAGGACCTAGGAAAATGTTATTTAAAAACAGAAAAACCAATAAAATAAATGAATGTACAGAAAGCCATATGACAAGGATTCACAAACAAAATGATAACATGAATTAACATACACATCTTTGGGATGAAAACTATTGGTTGGATGACCTGATTTGTCCCTTAACATGGTATATACTTTAGATAATAAAAGCATTTTTCTGAGATAGCAAAAGGTATAATCATACAGATTTCATTGTCTAACATGTGAACATCATTTCTCAGATTCAGCACAGAACAATAGTGCATATGCTTTGAAATTATCAGTTATCTACTAACAAATCTGCAAAGTACTATACAAATGACAATAACTTTGAAAGCTACTGAAAAATGATTTACTTTGGTTTCAATATTGTATACAATAAAAACTGTCATGAGCAACCACCTGTCATTTCCTACCACAATCACAATGCACAGATCCATTTTATTACAAACACTGTTACAAGTGACCACCTGCTCAACACGACCAGCAAGCGCAACGTCTTGGCAAAATATGCATTCTGACACTGCTATGAACGACATCACAAAAGCTAGGATAAACTCAGTATATACATGTACTCGTGTCTAATGTAAAAAATCTGAGCATTATTGGAAGAATATTAAATGGAATGCAGTAATAAGACTGTAGCGTTCTGCAAGGTTGGGGTGGTGTACCGTATTTTCCGGGGTAGAAGTCGCTACTTTTTTTCTCTTTCAAATGACGTGTGCGACTTATACGCAGGAGCGACTTATACGATAAATAAATTTTTTTAACGACTGATATGACTGATGCGCAGTTATGCTGTGTTATAGCGAAATGCATATACGGTATACCGGCAAGCCAATTGCTCGAAACTTACATACACGTAAGTATTAGACTACAAGAATATCAAATTAAATAATCAAATAATATTTAGTTATAATATATACGTGTTAAAATTTTTTGTTATTAATAAAAAAAATATTGAAATTACGATTGCCATTGTTTTCCTTTTATTATTCACCACGTGCTTCAAGCAAAGTGTTGGTCAGATGTCGCTACAATATATGTATTTAAATGTACCGGTAGCGCTTCATAATTTACTTCAACAGTTTATAAAAACTCTGGATTAATCCGAGACTGGCTTCATTGAGAGAACTTCAAAGTAATTAATAAAAAAAACTGGAAGGCTGGCGAACAACTTCAATTGTTTTATAAAGTGCCTTTGAAGTTCGCTCGGGTTGCGGAAATTGACCGGAATACCGAGACTGGGTTCATTGAGAGAACTTCAAAGTAATTAATAACAAAAACTGGAAGGCTGGCAAACAACTTCAATTGTTTTATAAAGTGCCTTTGAAGTTCGCTCGGGTTGTGGAAATTGACCGGAATACCGAGACTGGCTTCATTGAGAGAACTTCAAAGTAATTAATAAAAAAAAAAACTGGAAGGCTGGCGAACAACTTCAATTGTTTTATAAAGTGCCTTTGAAGTTCGCTCGGGTTGTGGAAATTGACCGGAATACCGAGACTGGCTTCATTGAGAGAACTTCAAAGTAATTAATAAAAAAAAACTGGAAGGCTGGCGAACAACTTCAATTGTTTTATAAAGTGCCTTTGAAGTTCGCTCGGGTTGTGGAATTGACCGGTATATAAATACGGACCGTTCATTCCATGGAGCATTAAAAAAGATAGTTTCAAAATAACGTTGTATGATTTAAAATAGTTATATTAGCATAAGTCAATACAGTTTAATCATGGCACCAACAACTACCACGCGAAAAAGTTATGATGCAGAATTTAAGTTAAACGTCGTAGCATTTGCGAAAGAAAACGGAAATCGTGCAGTGGCGCTATCATTTACTTAATAAACATTATTTATAAATCTTATTTGCTTATATTTCTATTTTTAAAATTTCAAACAAGAATATACTTACACGTTGTTGGAATTATCAAGTCGTATGCAATGGCCGGCGGTATAAAAAACGTGATTACGGTAAGTGCGCAGGTGCGACTTATACGCAGGAGCGACTTATCTGTTGAATTTTTCAAAATTATCTGGATTTCCCCCTCCCGCGACTTATACCCAGGAGCGACTTATAGGGCGGAAAATACGGTACTTCCAAAATATTAATTAAAATATTATAGAAGTTCCACCTGGATCGTGAATTTAAATTTAGATTAAAGACCAAATAGGTATACAGCTCTGAGCCCCCAGTTATATATATATATAACACGAAGATGAAATTCAACAATAACAATTTAATGAAACCTATAAAGTTAAATGTTACATAATCACTTGTCCTCTAAGTGATAGCCTATTTCATCTTATGATTTTCAGTGTGAGTTCGATTTTCCCCCGGGCCTTTGGTTGTACTCATCTATTATCCTATCCTTCCGCTCTTCCTGAATTTCACCTCTCCCGATTTCTCTCCTCCCTTCACTTTCCTTCCTTTCTTATCACAACAATTGGGGCCACTTTTCCTGGTCTGTCCCCTGAAACTTCCTCTTCAGATTTCCCTCTTTCCTTCTCTTCCTTCCGTCTATAACGGAGACACTGGGACCACTCACTAGTCTGTCCCTCGAAGCTTCCTTTCTAGAAGCTCCACTTAGAATTCTGTTCTAAGGTTTTTCCGCCAATTAACGTAAGGCTACGGAGTTCCAATTATTTACAGACAATCCTCCTTAACGGGTAATCGGAAACTAAAGCTAGCCGGCCGGTTAAAGATACTATATTTTAAAATAAATCAGGGTCCCACCCCTTCCTCGATTCTGATTGGGTAGCGCTGGGACCCTATCCATGACTTATTCAATCTGGCGGTCAGTCAGCGTATCCAGAAGATAAGGCACGCCCACTCCTTCAGGCAGCTTCATTGATGTACAAAACATCCTTCCAGCCCAAGGTGCTAATTACACTTCTGACGGGCTTTTGGTCAGCTTCCTCTTTTAACTATGGCAAACTTACGGAAGGGATAGTGTTAGCCTGCGGTCATGTGTAACAATAAATAGTGGCTTGTCCAACTTACTTGATAACACATGGTTCTAATTTAATTTTGGGTCGGGCAACGCCACAAAGACTTATTAAAAAAAGTGGATGGATAATATATTTATAGGTTATTACTTTGCGTTAGATAGTTTTACTAATTTATATTGTTTTCCCTCCGAAAATACACGTTGATCGATAATACCATGACTGAAATTAAATAATGAACAGGGTATTAACATTGTTTACTGTTGTGCTATTGTGGCATGCAGTTCATTCACAATGCATGTAATTCCATTGAAAAATTGCGCAGATTTCAAATATTCAATAATTTTGTTCAAGATCATTGTCTGAATTTAATGTTTATTATAAATCATGAATAGAGTATAAACACCGTTTACTTACCATCTGACATAGTACCATCATGCTACAGCTAATCCACAATACCTGTAATTCCATTGCTAAAATTGCAAACGTATTTGTTTAATTTTGTCGCAAATCATTATGTCTGAATTCAATTAGAAAAATTAACAGAAAATTAGGTTATGAAAGATGAAGCAAGTGTACATTTCAGGGTCTATGAATGATGTCTATATAAACTGTAAACTTGATTTTCCATAACGGTATATTTTTTTTAATATCCAAAAATTAGGAAAGTAATGACGAGTTCATAAACAAACACCATACACATAAAATCAGAGAACTAAATCATACAATGCATTGAGTATGCTTATGGTCAATCACCACTGATATAAAGATCAACCACCACCTTGTCGGCTGCTTGGTTGTTTATGCAGTTAAAGAACACGTGTCTTTACTCTTGGATTTTCTGAGATCGGCAAAACATGTGAAACATAATTTCTCAGAATATTTTGCATAATCAGAGCAGCCAATTTGAAACTTTCCTTCATCGTGTGTCCTTGGGAAAAGCACTAAGCTTCCATTTGAATATCACAAGACGGTCTATAATATGCTAATAGTGCTGTTAGAAGCAAGCTACCAATTGTGTATGTGTGTGGGGACAAGATCAGTTTTGAAAGCAATCAATGTTTTTATTACTACTTCTAATGGAGAACACCAAAGGACCATGTTTATTGATCATTTATCCTGGTTTTGTAATAACCAAATGCACCATCCATGGCTGATTTGAGAGTTTACACGTATGAAACTTTTAATAAACTTTTGAGATTTTTAAGCACGGGAATTATTCTTTGTCTCTTTTACATATAAAGAACCTCAACAGTTGAAATCCCTAAAGGACTGGTAAATATGCTTATCCACTTGATAGGCAAATCTACCAGCTATCCAAGTAATCCATGGGGTTCGTTTAGGGTACGAGGCAAGAAAATTCAAGTGTAATTAATTACAAGACTCATCTTTATTCATGCATAAAAAGTAATTAATTCTCTCCCAGGGGACGTTGCTGCTAGCAGCGATTTATGTGCAGGAAGTTCTTTTTTTTTATATTAAAAAATAATTAGTTTTGTTGTTTTTAAAATCGTGTAAAGAGCAGCACTATTGTATCATCTTGACAATAAAGGCAACAATACAAAAATGTTAGTTTCCATCATAGCCTGTATTCTTACCCTTTAGGATGTCCAGAAAATTTATCACATTGGATTGTGACCCTGTTAATTGAGCCACAGCCATGAAAATGCTGCTCTAACTCTTCTGCAGTTGCTAGATAATCTACATTGCCAACATATATGGACCTTCCATCTGCTTCAATCTTCTCTTCCACTGTGGGGAATGCCGCTGAAATTATACAGCATTGTGTGACGGCTGCCTGCTTTTGTCAAATTAATGCTTACTGCATAACTCAAAAATGATGTACGGACACTTGCTTTCCAAATGTGAAGAACTGGATGTAAACTGACGATGTTGTAACTTCAGTCTATAGTTTATTAAATATTTAATAAGAGGCTGACATAATTTTAACAATGACAATAACAGTCATGTGGACTTCTCGTGGTTAGAGCATCTGCCTTGGATGCAAGATCTCAGCTTCGATCCTCTACTAGTAGTCATACCAAAATTGTACTAATAGCTTCTTTACCTGGCACTCAGCATTATGAGGTTCCTGTTAGGACTGGTCTGCCTGGTATCAGGACAACGTAACTGGGTGCTAAAGCTAACCAATGGAATAACATTGGCATCAATAATTTGTAAAATGAACAAATTAATGCATCACCATACTTTCCTTTGTGTCTATAATAATGAGATTATGATTTTGATTCAACCTAGATCAATTTGATATTCCTTTATGTAATTATGAGGAAGTGCACAAAAACCCTTCCAAATAAATGTGATTGGTTTTGGATTATTTTGGAACTTTGTAAAATATCACCAAAGGTAGGTCATGTTGTGCTTTGTCTGGACACCTAAAAGTAGGATTTAAAAAAATTTCCCTTGCAAGTATGCCACTGCACCACCATAGCTTTCCCCAAATAAATATAGACATGAACCATACAAAATATAGTACAACGGTACCGTATTTACCGCATATGTTGGGACACGAAAAAATAATAATTTTTTTTCGTGTCCCAGAACTTATAGTGAACTTTATTTAAACCTACATCATGTGTCCCACGACTTAGGAAATGAAAAACATGTTCAATTCCCCCCCACCCCCAACAACAACTGGCCACACCTCATGCTACAATAAAATAGATAAATAAAATGCGTATTTGATCATAAAATAAAATAAACAAGAAACTAACCTTGCACCGTTATCATTTATTCACATTTTTTGTCGACATTAGCATTTTATTAAAGGAAATATATATCCACAAACTCCGTATGAGTAGCGCATGAATCCATTATCCATAGTGTAATAGCTTTCGTCAGACAACTTAACACATTAGTCATTGACGTGAATATTGAGAAACGAATCATGTTTAGTTGTCCTCAAAGGTTTGAATGTTATGAAAATGAAAATTGGATTCCGCAAAATCACATATGAATGAGATAGAGAAAGAAGGAGTCAGCCCCATTGGTCGAAAGCAACTGACATTTACGCGGGATACGGTGTAAGGTACAAAATAACCAAGAGTGTATTATATCCAGGGTAACAATATGACAATATCTTGCAAACTAAAATCATTAGAAATACATTCACTTTTGAGTACAAATGACAATCTTTTTGATTCCATGGGATACAAAAAGTATTATTAAAGCAAGTTAATGCTGTATATACTATTTACCGAATAACTCGAAACCAGTTTGTATCAATTATGACTGCAGACGGCATAAAAATGAAAGCCCAGGTATTGAATAAACACACCTTGTAACAGCCATAAACTCATTGTTTGAACTTACTGGCAGGATATCAAATACAAAGGTTAATTTATTACAAAACAAGCCAACCCAGGAGGATGACATTGGATTCCTATTAGCGTGGAGATTTTTTTTAACTATGCATGTGTATACAAAGTTGGCCGACATAGGGAAGCCAAGGAAAATGACCACTCATCTCGTATTAAGAGTGCAGATAAACAAACAGTTGTGGACTGTATTGTGAAAGCAGTCAAATCGCTTCAGGACAAGCCAGATCTGATCTGAAAATCATTTAAAGTTTGTGGGTACCCATTTATCTTGTTATCCTCGGGCCCGAGGAAATATTGTCGACATAGGCAATGTTGAGATAAGTGGGGGGGGGCCTGAAAAAAGATAACATGAAGACAGTATCAGTGTGAAATGCACTTGTATATTGACAAATTACATTTTGGTTACCTTTGTGTAATAAAATCTAAATTAAAATATTGCACTGATCACGTCCTGATACGAAATTCAACGTCGGCATTAACACATTATCAAAAAATTTCACAGACCTCTTTGCGAGATGTACATCCCTTAACTTCCTTACAAGCCAGATATTTAGTTGCCAGAAACTGTAAATTTAATTTGCGTTTTACCTTGCAGTTGGTAGCCATCATAAATGTAAATAAAGTTAAAAATGAAACTTTCACAGCAAAAAAAAAACAACAACTTGTTTTAATCACCGATCACTTTCAAATGTCTCGGAAACGCGTAATCCTTATTTTCACACAATTTTTATATATGGGATTCAGAAAATCACGTATACAGGAGTCCTCTGTACGCATCAATTTCCTGGACGGCAAATTTAAGGGCTTGCAAGTCCTGCTTCGACCACCTGTTGATTGGAAAACGTGTTCATCAATTGATCCTTTTAGCTGTGCTGATATTTACAACCAGAAAATTCAGTGGCTGAATGACCCACAGATGTACATGCTGTCATTGTAAGAGTACATCCGAAGAACATGACCCACAAGCGAGGCGCAAGATCAAAGACTTAACTAGCTGAAGAGTGATGAGAAAATGTGCTGCTATGTTGTTTTTTTTATCCGACCGCGACATCAAAAGCCTGGCGGCAAGATCAACTAATTGTTGAACAAAGTATGGGTCGGAACTGGCAGTTTGTCGACATAAATTAATAGAAGACAAAGTACAGTCACTATCTACTGGTATATCTCTCTCTGTCTCCTTCTTTTTCTCTCTTTCTGAATATATTTTTATGAAAAGTGAAAACAAACAACACTCGGAGTTTTCTTTTTTAAAGTTTTACTTAATAAAATATACGCTGAGTTCATTTTCTGACATGTACTTTTCGAATGATTTAAAAGGTGTCCCACAACTTACAACTAAAAAAAGCTATGTGTCCCAGAATATACAGTACAAAAAAAATACTTTGTTAAAAAAAAAAAAAACTGCCATTTTCAAAATGTCATATGTATCCATTTAAATACTTTTAAAATAAAATTATGGTGTCCCAACAAATACGGTGTCCCAAAATATACGGTAAATATGGTAAACAAAAAATATAAAATCTTTCTTTGGTGTTATCTGCAATTGAACAATTTTTTTTTTCTCAATCATATCACTACAATATTTGCAGTGCTGCTGTTTATAGTGATGTCTAGCACTGGGACATCAGCCACACTAACCTGACAACAGGTTGACCAGTCTCAACACTAACCTCTTAATGCTGAGCATCAAGCATGGCAGCCATTAAGTATTTGGTATGACTTAGTTGGGGCTCTGACCGGAGACCTGCATACAAGGTGGATTCTCTAACCAATTCGGCCACAACAGGGAAAAGAGAATGTACCAGACAAATAATGGTCTTGGCTTCATTACAATAATTGCTAAGTATAATGGTGTAAGTTAACATGTGCAACAAAAAAAACATCAATCAAACCATAAAATTACTATAAATATATAAATATCCCAATATATACATCCATTTTTAATTTTTTTTGGGTCAAGTTATATAAACTGAAAAATCAGTATGTTTAAGATGGTTTGTGTACAGAGTGAGACTTATTACATACATAATGTTGGAGATTTCATGTTCATTTGTTCATCCACAGCACTCTGCATTTCCTTCAATTTTTCAGCCTCCTCTTCCATTTCTCGCACCCTGGCTTTGATTGCCTCCAACTCCTGTAATCACAGATGATAATTATTGAAACAAACATGGAATTTTTACAAAGATTTATCAAGTATTATGTTCATTTTTTATTGTGTCATAAACTTTTATCTTCTATCTTTAGAGCAAGAAAGTTCTCAAAAGTGTATGTTATGTTCAGAGCATGTTCATTGCCCCGAAAACAAGACAATTCATTTCATTAAAAGGAATGTTGTTATAATTTTAATTTGTTTGGGCACCAATTGCGAAAATATTGTCAATGACACTGGCTTGATAAATTATGTTATAAGAGAAAATAATGACTGATAGCTTTGATGAAGAGTATGGTTACTGAAGTCATTGTAAAGGTAGGCTAACTTTGAATGGCCACATAAATGCTTGTTATTGCGGCAGGAATGAAACTGAACGGGTCATCAACAGAATGAAAGTAGGAAAACTTGACTACATCCCAATCTAACAACATTGGACAATTTTATTTAAGATTATAGAAAAAAAAATCAAAATGTTTGGGTTTATTTAAATTTTGAAAAACCTCAGGATAATCTGCTAGATTTTCCCAAACTTTCAAGGCCTTGAAAATGAGACCTCATTTTCCCCAAACTTCAGACATTCAAAACTGTAATTATCCCATGTAATCAGGACTAGATTACAAATGCATACAAGCTCATACGGCCACAAACCCCTCAATGCGTGCGATCTGGTTTCTGCATTCAGTGGCCGATCCCGCCAGGTGTAAAAATTTCATTACTGCATTCAAAGGCAAATATCGTTTTTGGTCGCTTTGAATGTGCGTTAGATACGTCTGATTGGTTACAAATGGGGCTTTTCCAAGAATCAGACCAACAGTAACAATCAGAAATAATTTTACTTTTCTTTGTGCACACTTGTTTAGATACTAATTGAAAGCAGTTCACTACAAAAGTTCTGTTCTTGAAAAAGCATAAATGATGGTGGAAGCCAAAGTGATTTCTGATGATAATGGGAGCCAATATGAGGAGTTTGTTGGGTTTGATCTTTAAAATATTGAGGAAACAGGAAAAATGTTTGGCAGTTTGATAATTAGAGGAAATCTATAATCAGACATTTAAGTTTCTTGAGATCGAATTGTCAGAAGAGGATGTTGATAGCAAAAATATTTCTGCCATCTAGCAGATTGGAGTGATCATCTTCAGCCTGGACAGAATCCCGGTCATACAACAAATAGGCAGTAAGACCCTGATGCCCCAAACATAAATATCAGCGTCGGGTCTTATATGTAGGACTAGCCGCAGACATGTAGCATGATGTCCCATCCAGTCACATTATCCTGACACCAGGCCTAACAGTCCTAACACTAATCTCTTAATGATGAGCATCAAGCGAGGCAGCTGTTAGTACCATTTTTGTAAGTCTTGGGTATGACTTGGCCGGGGATCGAACCCACGACCTCCCACTTCCGCACCAGACACTAACCTTTAGGCCACTGGAGTGGTTCCCCTAGGGTAGTCCTACCTATAAGACCCGATGCTTATATTTATGTTTAAGGCGTCAGGGTCTTACTGCCTAACGAACAGCGTGTGTAGTGTGTTTTGAACTCTACTGACGAGAATAAGAGGTGAAATTTTCATGATTATCACATAACTGGCAATAAATATCGTATACTTACTTTGTTGTCTTGATCGTAATCCACTCAAAACCTGACTAGCAAATGAATGCATTTTTATGTTCCTTTGACACGCATTTCAATTGGTTGCAATGCAATGGTGGCTGAGGAATGCCGAAGTAGGATTCAACAAGGCTGTTTTATTTTAACAAAACAAAAGTATCAAAGTATAAAGTATTTTAACAGCAATCAACATTTAGTTTCGTTCAAGAAATATTTTCCGATTGGAACCTACTTTAACATACTTCGGCATACCTCGACTACTGTCCCATTTCAACAAATTCAAATGTCAACTGAACAAAAAATGCGTCCGTTTGCAAGTGTCAGATATTGATTCAACCAGGATAAAAAACAGCACAGCAAGTATATTAATTAAACATAAATTAGTGGAAGAGTGTTGATATAGGTTGCCATGTATGTGCGATATGCCTAAACAAAATCAACGTGCTATGTCTTACTACTCATAGGGATGCAAGACAAGATTTCAAAAATTCTCCTTGGTGACAAAATGGGGTCGGACTTGGCAAAAATAAAACATTGGTATCAAAACTGAGGATCAAATCAAAACCTTAAGGGTCTCTTAAACGGAAATGAGCCTTTATGAGGGTAATGGGAAACACAAAGTTTCTATTTTTCTCTTTAGAGTCATATGGTCAAAATAACTAAAAAAAAATGTTCTACTTGAAAGTAAAGTAATACTTATATCCAATGTTAAAATGCAAATATGAATACAAGACAAGATGGCCATAATTCAAATAAGAGAACACACATATTTGCGTTTCTTGCTTTGGATCAACTTGTCCAGGTTGCGCTCACTTCTCCCTGTTCTGTCCAAAAAGCCTAAGGAGAAGTAACTTCTACCTAAAATTCAAGTCTATCTTGACCCCTTTACATATACAATAATGAAGAGTATTTCTAAATAAACACTAGCATTTTTCACTACGTTCTAACACATTTAATTTGGCTACACCATACCCACCCTCCACTCCAGATATGAAGCTTTTCAATCTTTAAATCCTAGATCAGCCTGTGCTGATGTTCATTTATTTGATAACGAAAATAACAATATATCTCACTGGATCATCCACTGCCGACTCCTCATGACCAGCTGCTCCTGTGTCACCATCTGCCCCTTCATCAAACTGCTCGGCATTTTCCCCCTCTGCGTCGAATTCACCGGTAGTTTCATCTTGTAAAGCATCATCAGCCTCGTGTCCGTTTTCGACATCTGCCATCGTTATAATTTACAAATATTGTAAATAAATACAACTCAAACCATATAATTACAATAGTAATGCAGAATTAGTTTGGAATAATTTCACAATTCTACGATGACAAAAGATTAAAATAATATTCCAAAAATGAGAAAGATGCGTACGAATTCCTTGTCCTAAAGGTGCTTTTCAAAGCTTTCGAAGCTTTTTTCCTGCTCTGATGAATACTTAATTTACCTTCTTATTCAAGAACAGCATCGTAACAATTGAGTTGGCGCTCTATAGTTTCGCTGTAAGTTTAAAGAAAGAAAGAAAAAAATACTTGACTTTCCTCGCTTGTTGTACTGGTTATTTAATGAAACCTTTTAATCTTAGGTACAGTTCAAAGAACCTTTAATTCCCTTTATTTTTGTGTATGATTGATAAGTGTAATATGGGTTATAGAGTATACAGCTTGGCCTTACTCCAGATATGCATCTTTAGAAAAGTGCTAGCTCCACTTAGTCGCTTTTCACTTCCTGAACTTCAGAGGTAAATTGTATTGAAAAAGAGCCGATAACATTTATTTGGTACGTTTTAGATATTTGATAATTCATTCACTGCAGTGGCAAAATTTATTTCCCCTATTTTAAAAGCTGCTAAGGATAGTGTACATTAGGCAAATTCAGAATGATCTTTGGAGTACAAGGGTGCAGTCATCGCATTATGCTTTGATCATTTACAATTTCCAAAAGTACAATATCCAAAGAAATGTCAGCCACATTACATTAAAGCAGCATAGAGGTATGCCAACATTCTCTCCATTGTGAATGTTTTAAATTCAAACAAATTGACATTTTATACGTCAGTCTTTAAAAAGTACATAATAACAATGGCAACTTAAGAAAAGGTACGTGATTTGATTGTGTACGGGCAAGATATTTTAAAATGTACAGTAAATGCACAGTGGCACATAGACAAGAATACAGATTAAAATTATATTTAAAACTGACATGCACATACCTAAACGAATTGCGAATCAACGAATGACAATATTAGAAATGTCTGGCATGACTAGTAAAGTATTTCATTATATATAATAAATAACATAACAAGTAAAGTATCTTTTTTATTTCTTTTTTATATATTCTTTCGCAGTATTTTCCCCCTCATTCTGTGTCAACGCAATTTAGGAGGGGAAATGTAAATATTTCCGTAGTATCACAAGGGGTATAGGGGATTACATCAGTAACAAGTAATAAGTAATACTGACTCCACACACCACCCCCGTATTCTATCCCATATATATATATATATATATATATATATATATATATATATATATATATATATATATATATATATATATATATATATATATATATATATATATATATATATATATCCCTCTTTGCTGGCATGTTCAACTGTTGGGTACTGCCATTTTAAATTGTTACTGTCTGATGCTGAATATTCTGACCGTCAACAGGGATACCCGTTCCGTTTGTTGGGGTTTTGAGAATTCTTTGAAGTTCTCCACTACTAACTAACAATGAAGTCATCCAGGTAAATCAAACATACACACACACGCACGCACGCACGCTCTATGGGGGAAGGGTGGGACACATGTCGCTCTAATGTTTTGGCCCATATACATAACACTTAATATTTGATCACTACATGTTCGCCACCCCAATATCACTTCAGAAGATAATTCTGCGGGCGCTTCAGAAATACAAGGGCGGCGCGTCTATACACGAGAACTAGGTGGTTGGCAAAAGCACGAAGTTAAATGTGGCGCCAAATTTGCTGATATATGTTTCGGTGGGTGGGTAGAGGCGGCACATACACACACACACACACACACACACACACACACACACACACACACACACACACAGTATTATTATTTCATTTTAATGCCGTTTTTAATTAGACGCCTCCTTTTCCGTGCAAAAACTTTGTAAGGGGAAAGTTGTAGTACGTAGTTTTTGAAATTTAGCATGTATTTAGCAATATCAATGCCATCTCAGGAATGCCAATATAGACTCTATTTTTCGGTAATAAAGTACAGAACTGGCAAACTTCAGAAGGTAATTGTAGACATAAGAATTACTGAAATGGTTTAGAGTAGTGCACAGACTCAACCATGGACCACCTTGTGTATGCTTACAACAATGGAGCACCTTTTGTATGCTTACAACCATGACTTAGAACACCAGTTGTAAATCTTTCCAGCGCCGCATTCTAACTTAAGCTGAGAGATGGATACTTGTATAACATTCAAATTGTATTTCATATATGTAAAAGTTGAGATATTTTGGATGAGGATATTATATATTTGCAAAGGTGGTCTGTATTTGTTTGCATATATGTCAAATCAAAATGTAACAAAACTAAAGAACGGAATAATTAAGTTTCTGAACCCCAAATCACAACTAAATACAATGCTAGACCGTCTTTTTGGGTGGTGATGGTGGTTTGTATGTGCATTTGCTTTTCCTACATAAAGAAATTCCAACAGTTAACCTGGTTTTTCTTGTTTTTGATTTTCTTTTTCTTCTTCAGAATATAAAACTTAGAAACTCTTAATGTTTACTCTTGCAATCTTCAAGACCAAATTACATGTTTTTTTTATCTTCCACCGTCAATTCAGGAATCTATGCTCAACTAATTCCAAAAGGGAAGTTCCTTAAGGCTAGTCGAATCTGTCAGATTGCACTTTTGAGATTAAGAGTATTACCTATTGATTTAATTTAAACCGTTTGGCCTAATACATTAAGTATACAAATGATTGTCATGACAGTTTTTAACAAACGCAGCCTCCTAAATCCGTTTTTGTTCTTACAGCAGATATTGATAATATTGGTTGCTGCAAATGTAATTAGAAAGATAATTTTTTCTTCAATGTTTTATGGCAATGAATTATGGTGTAACATTTCAAAAAGTGACCTTGTTTATTGGATAAAACTCTGAGGTATTTTGCCAAACGTTTACAAGGTTTTCCAACACATACAAGATCAGACATCGCCCTGGGAATGCTAGGATGGACATCAGCGCAGTCCGAAATTGATAGAAGAAAATTTATGTTTTTACATAGATTGTGTTTGATGCCTAACAATGTACATACTAAACGTATGTTTAACGTTGCGTTAATTTACTTCATTTTGAGCGGATGCATATCAAGCTACGGGTTAATTTCAAATTTATATTATACCTAAAAGAAGTTTGACTTGCTCGGGTATCTAACTGATTATTTACATCATTCTGAAATTCCAGATAAACAATTTTGGAAAGAAATTGTTTGGTCAAAAATTGTTGGTCTTGAAAATAGTCTCTGGAGAGTTTGTATGTCTAATCAAGCAGATTTTGATAGATTCTCTTCGATACACGAATACTTACGACCTGCCTCAGTGTGGCAGTTGGCTAAATGCAGACAACACACTAAGATATTTACATATGTAACTAAACTATGGGCTGCTGTTCCTCAAACACAGATCGATATGCATATTAGATGTGGGAGTGTTTATACAGACTTGATACTTCATTGTTATGTTAGTTGTCCTTACATGTCGAATTTTAGAAACTCATTCTGGGATTTCCTTACGGATACGTTTCCACTGAGCCTGCACATTATGTTATTTAATGCCGAAGATGAGCTGCAATTACGATATCTTCTAGGCAAAAGGTTACCATCAGGGGTAATCAACAAAGAAAGCTACAAGCTATTCGTATTGTATGTAGCATACTTTGTTGTGCAGTGTGCAGCTATTTTCTGCAAATCAGGTACATAAACTCGCAACTTATGCAGTTGAAGAACACTGACTGATATAGTGTAAGAATGTGTAAATTATTATTATTAGTCGATTTGTTGTTCCTCTTTTTTTAAAAAAAAAATACTTATCTATTGTTTAATACTTATTTAATGATTGTATTCAGATGATTTATTCTTATATCCTGTAATCTTCCATGGAAGGAAATAAAGATGATGATGATTAGGAATCTATGATCAACTAATTCCAAAAGGGAAGTTCCTTAAGGCTAGTCGAATCTGTCAGATTGCACTTTTGAGATTAAGAGTATTACCTATTGATTTAATTTAAACCGTTTGGCCTAATACATTAAGTATGAAAGTTTTTAACAAACGTTGCCTCCTAAAACCGTTTATGTTGTTACAGCAGATATTGATAGCGTTATAATATTATAAGACATGGTTTGATTTGACTCTTTATAAACGGGTATGCTCACAATGTATAAAAAGTATAGCATTTCATTGTGTGTCTTAGGTGCTGTATATTGGAATACAAGAACACAGCAGTAAAATAATGTATTAAACTCCTGACAGAAATCAACTTTAATTTATTGGTATGACTACTCATTAGATGAAATTATGGAATCATGAATGGGAAAGGTGTTGGAAGGAATTACGATAAACTAGACTTAAATAAACTTAACAGCAGATTCACTGCAAGCCTTATCGTGGATGTGTATCTGAAACAGTAGACAGGATATAACTTTGTTGTGATTGACAAGACAGAACTGGCAGTAGATATATGTTTTCAACTGTACAAGTGGGTTCTTTACTTGCTAGTTTCCATCAATACAAAATAATTGAGGCTTTGAAAAACATTTTACACTTTGTTGTTGAATTGTACAAAAATAATAAAATGCTTAAATGGCTAAGCAACCCTTTAGATACTCTATACTATCTATGCAATATTCAATAAATTAATAAAGATCATTTCATTTCTCACTTTGTGGTTCTGCATTCTGAAAAGGTATTCCTAATTATCAAACTATAATAGTGTGAATATCTTTAAAGGAAACCCATCGGGTAGGACATTGTCATATAATCCCAAAAGATCTTAGTATCATATGCATTTTAATTGTGCTTGGTATTCCAAATATTCTGATCCATGAAAACCGACAGCCAGATGCTGAAATCTTAGAACGAATCTATATATTTAAAATAGTTTCAGAAGAAAGAGTGTTGTTAGTTTCCAAGGGATAAATCAGTGTTTGGTCTGCATTAGTGTTCCTAATTCTGCACATCCAGAAATGTCCCTTTATTTTGAATCTGGCAAAGCATTACAGGACGTATGCAAAAAATCAGTGATCTCGTACAATACGTATGATCGGTACTTAAACGATGTTTTAATCATTGCATTTGGTTACTTACACGTACATTTCTGATTAAATACTTAAGGTTGACACTTCTCTATATTTCTGTAGAAAATCGCACTTGTAACACTGTCATAATGTGAGTTTTGTTACTAATTTCATCAAATCACCTCGTCATGAGCCAGGAGGCTAAGTTAACCTTCGGTAATCTCTTAAACATTACCTTTATACTTAATAGTGGATGACTATAAGGTAAATTATTTCATCAGTTTCATTGATGACAGAGAGCTTAAGTAAATTCTAAAATAATATCAGGAATGACTAATATTACAGTTGGAACAACTAATACAGCTTTATTAGCCATTATAAAACGGTATTCAAAAGACTTGAGTTTTCCAGGATGTTTCATCTACGAGACAAAGGTTAAACAATACATGCAGATTACAATTCGAATAAATACAATGATTATTACAATAGTTACTGTCCAAAACAGTGATATTAATTTTTATAATTATACCATATGTAATACTGAAGACAAGGATTGCTACAGGGTTCTCCACCATTCACGAAACCTTATTGTAATAGCTGACTATGTTGTAATTACCTAATGCCATTGTCTATTTGTACTTTGAAATACATCCTTCTTATGATGGTTATTTCTTTTCTGATATGAACTAATCTAAATGATATGACTTCGATGTTACAAACCATTATATCAACATGTTATATTAGGTCCAAATATCAGAACAAAGCAAGTTAGACCTTTGTTTTAGTCTCTACTAATTTCGGTGACAATTTGTACGTTTAGTACTACTTTTATTCCAGGTAATTAAAATCTTATGTTTTAGATTATTTTTCTATTCTCCGCTAAAGGCCGTAACAGTTCAGAAGTATTGTACTCCTTTTATTTTTTTTGGGTCATTTCTTATAATGCCAGGTCAAGTCGAATACACTGTTTGATTGTTAGTGATATTTTAATCAATTAGTCCATTATATGTTTATATATAAGTAATGTGGAGTTCACAAAGCTGTTCGGGTTTCTAGGTTTGCTAGAATGAGGGTCGCAACGTTTTGGTGGATAAAGGGTTTGTTGAAACTAAAGTTTTAGAAGGTACTGTCGTTTCCATGCAATATGAGTATTAATGGGGATTTCACAGCTTCTTTGGCCAAAGACAATACAACAGTAGTAGGCCTGTGGATATGTGTGCAAAGACAGATTAAGAAGGTGATAGATTAAAATATATTAAAATTCATGATACATTTTACAATTTCTGGGTCGGGAAATCAGTTTTGGATAGCTGCAAATTAACTGGGCATTCGCGCGTTTGTGGTGAATGAATTTTAAGTGAATGGGAAGCCATCCATATACTGTATATTAAATGATTTTTCTAGTGGAGTTGTTTCCAGTTGTTTAAAGGTATTGCATCGACTTTCAAAAAGCCTGATTTTGCATCATGGAGTATTATTAGGTAACGTTACGTTACTGTTACAGTGGCGGAAACCTGGACAATGGACTGGTACCAGACCCCGCCCCAAAAAATCACTATCACCCTTATTTTTGTAATTTTTATATCAGAACTATCCTTTCATAGCTATGGACATTTTACGAGTTCTAGCTAGATTGTAACGCCTTTTTAATATCCGGTGCTATTGAATGAATCTACATATATTAAAATATATTACTGCAGACATTAATATTACTTCCACGTCAGAATCCCACATTAATGGAATCATTTGGAACACATTTTTAGAATTACAAATACTAGATACATTGAAAATAAAGTGGCCTTTAAAGTGGCTGATATAAAGCAATTTGATATATACAATATATCCGAATATCAATTTGTGATCTGCCCAGGTGCAATAATACTCGTATGTAAATATTGTTTCAACATTATGTTATATTTCAACTGCAGGCTATCGCTTTTATATTCTCCACATCTTTGATGAATTTCCACTGAATACACATTAGCGTTGTAATAAAATATCAATAAAATATGCATAATTATATCAGAACTATCCTTTCATAGCTATGCAAACTTTACGAATTCTAATTAGATTGTAACACCTTTTTAATATCCGGTGCTCTTGAATGAATCTACATATATTAAAATATATTCACGATTTTGGACTTCCGGAAAGATGGGCACTATCGCTTAACCGGCTTGCCGCAGCTCTTCTGTTTTTGTGCTGTCATTCATGACATATGTGCTTGTTGTCTTTCTTCGTCTACATTATTGTATTTCATCATGCAATGACTGTTCAGTTCGTATGTGCTTCTTCATCTCCTTGTTTTGGAAACGAGAACAATTATATTTTTCACATCTATCTTGTTCCACTGTTAAGACGTCATTTGTTTTCTAATAAACCACCATCACGTGATCGCCAGTCAACCCGCTTACGCTATGATGGAGCCTCGTTAAGTGTTTTAAATGACCAAATATTGGCTCTTCATACTACATTGTGCTCAAGACGAAACGAACTGGGACTACATTCGTCATTACTTAAATGTAAACGGAAGCGAAAAAAAGAAACGTTGTTTCATAGCTGGCCGGCGTAGAACAGGAAGAAGAATTCCAGTTATTTTCTTTTCTCCCTTTCCAGATAAACAATTTAAAAATTCTGCCGTTAATTTTGATAACCTGGTGCAAATCCATCTTTTAATAAGCAGATGGAATATGAGAAGATACTGCAGTTAGTGGGTTTATTAATTTAAGTGTTTCTTTAAAAAGGGGGACATATATGTCGTTTTTATGGGTAATACATAACCGAATGGCAACGTACAAAAATACATAACACCTCACATGCAGGAGAATATACCAAAAGAACTTAGATACTTAAATCAAGTTGGTATTTGTATCACTTATACTCCAATCAGCATCAAACTTGGACAAACCTTACGCATGCTAATTCCAAAGCTAAGCACAGTTATATTGAATGCACCAGGTACCTTTGGTTGTATGTCATATGAACGTAAAATGAGATCCTAGTAATACAGAAACAAACAATTAAGTCAGTGCTCGTGCATCACACAAAAGTGACGTTAGTGTCGGGTTAAATTATAGCAACATTTTCATGATACAAATAGAACTGATGTCACCTGATCAGGTTAATACCAAAAGGACTGAGCGGGCAGTTGTGAAAAATAAGATGAGAAAGTTGAGCTCGGTAAGACGCAACATTTGTGTGATACAGTTCCTCGTATTTTTTAATAGCATATGCTACCTGTGTATAAAAGAGGGTATTAAAAAATGATCAACTGAAAATGCACTAACTTGCAATTCTTATGCTATGACACTCACTAATCTTTACCCTAAGAGATTTCCCCGATGCATGTTTCTAACACTCGTCTGGTTAATGAACCCAGCAAGGCCATTTCAGAAAACTTTTACTACACTGCCATATCCATATGAAATTGTCACAATTGGAGATAAATATGTGTCAACTACAGAGACAAGTAACGCATTTGTGTATTAAAATGTGTGTGTGTGTGTGTGTGTGTGTGTGTGTGTGTTTGTGTGTGAGTGTGATTCTGACTTTGAATGTAGCTTTTTTATTTAAAAAAATCAGTCATATCGCTAAGATGTCTGCAGTGTGGCAGTTTATAGTGATGTCTAGTGCAGACATGTAGTATCATGTCACACCCAGTCACATTATCCTGACACTAGGCCGAACAGTCCTAGCACTAACCTCTTTATGATGAGCGCCAAGCGAGGCAGCTGTTAGCACCATTTGTACAAGTCTTTCGTATGACTTGGCCGGTGTTATATGCACTCTATAAATAATCATATAAAGCTTGATTTCTTTCATAGGAATCCTGAATGACTGTAGATAGATGAAAATTAAATATTGGGTCGTCATACGAACGTGTCTGCTACACAAGAATGCATATAACACCGACTCAGTTGCATCATTTATGGTGATGTGTGCATAGTATTAATGGAATATGAGCTGGTGTATGCAGGCAATGCGATGGCTGCCGTTTACCCGTTCGAATTAAAAATTATCTAACCTGTATGATATTATTATGATAGTATATAAGCACCCACATTTGTCTTGAATTATGTGTGTAACACTTGCCAGACGGCGGCATCCAACATTGTGTAAACCATTTTTGTATATTGTGATCTTCAAACTTTCTTTTAGAATCTCTCAGTACAAATTTTTAAAATACTTTTAAAAATATTGTTTTACTTTCAACTTGAAACTTTCTTTTAAACTCGTGCGTCAACTTTTTGATCTTTACTTTTTTCTTCAAATTTTCTGTTATGACTTTCTTCAGCCAAACAAGAGGTATAGAGTTCAAAAATCTCGGAATCCCGTTTTATTGTAAGTTTTTATTTTTATGTTGAAAGTTTTTTCAACACACGCATACTAATGTTTTTGTATCTTTTATACTTGTATTAAAATAACCTTTATGATGAAACGATCTTTTATGACTCACGCCTGCCAAACAAGATGTCGAGATGTAGAGAGTTAGGGAATCGAGGCAACCGATTTTGTTATTTTTTGACCTTTTATTTTATGCTGAAACGTTCTTTTTAACTCGGTCATCAGAAGTTTTGATTTGTTTTTAATTATTTAATTTTATGTTGAAACTTTCTTTCATGATTTCCATCTGGCAGACATGAGGTCACGTGATATTGAAACTCACGGCATCCCAGTGGTTATGTATTCATATTCATAATGACCTTATATTTGAAATATTGAAGAATTTAAGGTGTATGAGGACGTCTGAAAAATTTATTAAGAAAAGCAGAGTTGTAATAGTACAGCTAACTCTGATCGAACATACATGAGTTAATTAATTGTTTCTTACCTAATACACAGTTGTGTTAATATCTGGCTTTTCAAACGGTATCTTACATATTGTAATTCAATATACTTAACTTTTCCTGTTCCTTATTAATTATGTTGTAGCCTTGCGGTACCACTTCGTCCTTCATACAAAACTAATATGTAAAGTCTTAGTGATTCCTCAGTTTAAGGCTGGACTAAAGATTGCATTATTTTTAGAAAGTAAAAACATATACAGAAAGCATACGAGCCAAAAATTTCACTTGTTTCACGTTCATTCACCAAATTACTTCAGATTATCATACGTTTGCACCTTCACTCACTAACGTAACGAAAATTCTCACACGCTTACACCTGCACTCAGAAACCCTATTATGCATATTACTCACTTTTTAAGAACATTTTTGAAACATCTTAATATTGAGAAAAATGACATCTAGAACCTCCACCTTTTGAAGTTAAATGATGCATGATACGAACGTATTGAAATCTATCTATCTATCTATCTATCTATCTATCTATCTATCTATCTATCTATCTATCTATCTATCTATCTATCTATCTATCTATCTGTCTGTCTGTCTGTCTGTCTGTCTGTCTATCTATCTATCTACATACGTGTATGTATGTATGTATGTATGTATGTATGTATGTATGTATGTATGTATGTATGTATGTATGTAATCATATTCAAATTTCAAGTCAGAAGGATTACATAATCATTTGGGTAATATAAACTTTGGATTACCACATTTTCAGGGCTTTCTGTATTTTAGTATTTCTTTCGGCCAAGTAAATTCGATTGATGTAGATGTAATCTAAGTGTCATTTCTGAATTTCGGAGTTTACCTTCAGCCTATGGTTCTTGTTCTACAAGTTTAGAGACTACGGCAGTTTGGACTTGTTTGCTTTAGTCTTGCTTGCTTGCCAGTGCTTTTATATTCAATGGAAACCCTTTCGGTGGCCCCATCACGACATAACTCGGATACTATAACTTCATTAAATGCCAAGATGCTAAGATGGTTAGGAATTCAACTTCTTGAAAGTACACGCCATATTAACTAACACAACACTCCATATTGGTTGTTGTCGCAGGTTTTAATGCACTTGTTTGGCAGCTTCTTCTGAATCGGTCATGGAATGAACCAACTGATTGCTGCTCGCCCAAGTCTGTTTATTACGTAAATTAGTCGGGCAATGCTGTTAAAGTCATTTGAAGTTCCGGCTTTGTGCTCATGTATTTTATAATCTTTGATATTTTGAAAGTTCGATGTATTGCTTGATGTTGCAAACACAAATGTATGAAATTAATGTGAAAATATGTGATTCATTCAGTATACAAATTTGGATTACATTTAGTAGTGAAGTTGTTATAATTAACGTTATGACAGAAAACAGTCCTAAACTAAAATAAATAGTGACTTGTAAAATGTTATGAGTTTTAACTACAATCATTAGAAATGATGTCAAATACCGAACCCCTCCGATTGTGTGTGTGGGGTGCGGTGGGGTGTTGTGTGTGTGCACGTTGGTATTAAGAATAATAAAACAAATAACAAAGGAATCATCCTGTGAGTTTGCAGGTGCTTAAAAACAGCTATCGCTTTTTTGAAGCGATGACTAATAATGTGAATTTATATATTTCTACGTTTTTCAATTGTAACTGTATCTTTAAAAGGGAAGGGATGTGTTGCTCATAATTTGCGATCTCGTGAAAACTAGTTGGTACTAGTAAGTAACATTTTTGAGTTTGAAGTATAGAAACTCATTGGTGATGTTGTTTTCTTTTAAATGTTTTTTTTTTAAAAAAATATTTTATTTACTGTAAGGTTCTTAAAATCAGCTGAAGAGAAGGAAGTCGAGTCTAGAAACTCAGTACACCATAATTTGGTTACATTTTTGCTTTTGCGTCAGAGTCATAACTCTGGTTATGATATTTCTAATTTATTTTTTCCACAGTGATACTATGACGGATTTAGCTTCCTATAATCAAATGATGTCATTCTATTCCATCTCCCACTACTGTATTTGCTTTCCATTTTTATCTTAAGTCAGAGGGCTTAACGATCTTCAATGCAAAACAGCCTTACAATCATGAACGGCGTTTGGGGTTAGCACGTAGGGCGATCGCCCCAGGACTCGCTTTTCAGGGAGTCCAGTGCTTTAGTCCTATGGTCGTTTTTATTAGTTTGTCAAGCATTACTCTGGCCCCTCGTGGTCATGGGGCCCCGGCGCATATTCACTTGAAACAATATTGCATTTTTTGCAGAACATATTAAATCGTGTTACTAGCCAGTGACTTAAAACACGAAATAGGGAGATTAAATATTGTACATCTTCAATATATGGTTTGCCAATTATTAATATTGATTACTCCATGTGTTCACTACAAGGTCATGCCTATATTTTTCTTTATATTGTTTTAGATTACAGCAAATATTAACTGCTAGGTTTTGCACATTGTTCATTTAAATTACTCTATATCTGCATTATTGGGTTTTGTCTATTGTTCATTTAGATTACTCCATATCTGCATTATTATGTTTTGCCTATTCTTTATATAGATTACTCCACATCTTCAGGTTCATGGTTTTGCCTATTGTTGATTTAAATTAAATTATCTTCACTACGTTGTTTTCGCTGTTGGTGAATTAGATTACTATTTATTCTTCGCTACAAGGTTTTGCCTATTGTTAATTTAGATTGCTCCATATCTTCACTACCAGATTTAGAATACTGAAGATTCAGTTTACTCCATATTTTCATTACAAGGTTTTGTCTTTTTCTCGTTCTGATTACTCCGTATCTACAGGAGGAGGTTGTTGATTTAGTTTACTCCATACCTTTACTACAAGTATTACCCATTGTTGACTTTGATTATTTAATATTTTCACTAAAATGTTTTTTTTTTTGATTTAGAATACTCTATCTTTACTTGAAGGGTTTGCATACACTTGCTTTAGAATTCGCCAAATCTTCACTGTTAGGGTTTTGCTTTGTTCATTTAGTTCACTTGATATCTTCATTATTGTGTTTTGACTATTGTTGATCAGATTACTCCTTATCTTTATAACGAGGAATTAGTGGTTTATTAGTTAGATTATTCAACATCTTCACTAAAAGTTTTTTTCCTAGTATTACTTTAGATTACGGGACATCGTTACTCTATTGTTCATTTGGATTTCTCCGTATATGCATTACTGGATTTTGTTTATTGTTTTGACTTGTTAGATTACTCCATATCTTCACTACAAAGTTTTCCCTATTGTTGATTTAGTTTACTCCATATCGTCAAAATAAGGCTTTGCCTATTTTTTAAAATTTAGTTTACTTAATATATTCGTAAAATGTTTTGCCTATTGTTGAATTAGAGTACATGTACTGGATATGTTCACTACAAGTTTTTTGACTGTTGTTGATTTATATTGCATATATTTATAACAAGGTGTTCCTTATTGTTAATTTAGGTTGTTCCATATATTCATAACAATGTACTGCCTATTCAGATTACTCCAAATCCCCAGGACGAGGGTTGTCCTATTGTTGATTTAGATTACTCCATATCTTCCGTTTGAGGTTTTGCTTCTTGTTGATTTAGATTACAACATGTCATCACTACAAAGTCGCGCCTATTGATGATTTAGACTACTCCATATCTTCACTACAACGTTATGCCTTCTAATTCTTTAGATTACGCCAAATCTTCACTGCTAGGTTTTGCCTATTGTTCATTTTTATTAAAGGATATCATTACTTGAAGGGCTTGCCTATTGTTATTTAGATTACTGTATATCTTTAGGGCACGATGTTGCCTTTTTTAATTTAGATTACTCCATATCTGCACTACAAGAGTTTGCCTTTTTTAATTTAGATTACTCCATATCTGCAATAAAAGATTTTACTTTTGTTGATTTAGATTACCTTTGTGTTTCTGTAGTGTAGTCATTTTATTATAGATGTTGCAAAGCGCTTAGAGTTTCTAAAGATTAGGTGCTATACAAAGTCCCATTATTATTATTATTATTATTATTATTATTATTATTCCATATCTTCTATATACTGATTGATCTGCCTACTGTTGATTTTGAATACATGTACTCAATACGTGCTCTACATTGTTTTGCCTATTCGTGTTTCTGATTACTCCATATCTTCAAGACGATGTTTAGCATTTTGATGATTTAGATTACTCCATATCATTACTACAATGTTTCCACCATTGTTGATTTAGATTAGTCCATATCATTACTACAATGTTTTCCCCATTTTTGATTTAGATTAGTCCATATCATTACTACAAGGTTTCCGCCATTGTTGATTTCGATCACTCCATTAACTTACTACAAGGTTTTCCCCATTATTGATTTAGATTATTCCATATACTTACTTCAAGGTTTCCGCCATTGTTGATATCGATCACTCCATATACTTACTACAAGGGTTTCCACATTTTTGGTTAAGATTAGTCCATATCATTACTACAATGTTTCCCCCATTGTTCATTTAGATTAGTCCATATACTTACTACAAGGTTTTCCCCACTATTGATTGAGATCAGTCCATATACTTACTACAAGGTTTTCCCCACTATTGATTGAGATTAATCCATCATATACTTACTATAAAGTTTTGAGTGTAGCTGATTCAAATTATTCCATATTTTCAAGACGAGGTTTTGCCTATTGTTCATTTAGATAACTCCATATCTTCAATGACAAAAGTCTTATTTATTTCTCACTGTGTATACGGTTATAAGATAGACTAGATCTGACATTGACAAAAGTCTTATTTATTTCTCACTGTGTATACGGTTATAAGATAGACTAAATCTGTCATTGACAAAAGTAGTAATAGGGGGCACTATAGGGTCTATGGAAAACCCAGTCAAAAACAGCTTGGGGCACTATAGGGTCAAGATTTATAGGGTCAATGGAAAATCCAGTCAAAAACAGCTTGGGGCACTATAGGGTCAAAACAGCTTGGGACACCATAGGGTCAAGGGAAATGGAACAGGGTGGGCCTATATAGCGTCAAGGGAAATGGAAAAGGGTGGGCCTATATAGCGTCAAGGGAAATGGAACAGGGTGGGCCTATATAGCGTCAAGGGAAATGGAACAGGGTGGGCCTATATAGGGACAAGGGAAAAAAGGGCGGCAAAGAAAGCTACATGTACTATCTTTTCGAGACCTATGAGTGGCCCTGAAAAGGGCCTTTGGATACTTCTTCTTCTTTTATTTTCTGTCGTTGTTCCACCACCTTTTAAGTTTACCAATGATTCCCGTTTTCTTCATCTTTTCGTCCTCGGGAATCCAGTCAGGATGTCCCATAGCTCGAAACTTTTCCTGAACTCTCATCCATCTTAGATTGAGTAGATCAAAGTCCTCTTTCTTCTTTTTGTTCTTTTTTTCCTTTCTCTCCTTAGACCAGTTTTCTTTAATCTGGATCACCTGTTCTTCCATCACCATTCTCATCATTGCTTCTGCTTTCTTTAGCCTGTCTAGACCCCACTGCACATATTCCCACTCTATGAGATGTAATGTTTCTTCTAGAAAGCACCTGACTTTGATGACATGATCAAGTGCCTGCTTCAAATCCCCTATTCTTATATATTTTCTTTTAATACGTCTTCTTAATTTCTGGTCTTCCTCCTCTATCATACCTTCTAATAGATCTCTTGCTAATTTCAGTTGGCTTACAAAGCCATGGTTACTTTGAAATTCTTCAAGTCTTTCCACTTCATATTCTGCATCAAGGATCCCAAACCAGCCGTCTCGGAGTTGGATAAACAATTCAAAATTCATCTTGATGTGTTCAAAATTGAATGGCTCCAAGGTTGCTTGCTTAATGAGTTTTTTATAGATATAGCCGCCCACTAGGGGCATTTGTATATCTTTTATAGGTGCCATGTCGGCACCCATTTAGGTGGGAGGGGTTGTTAATCCCTCCCTTAAAGTGCTTAAATGCACTATAATTAAGGCGTTCCCCTGAATTACTAAAAAGTAACTATCAGGGGAAATGAAAGCCTATATTGGGGGTGGGTAGGAATAGTACCCACACACACCCACCCCTAGCATCCAATCGAGTTGTAAATAAGGTAGCGAGGGGAAATGTTTCCTCATTTCGCTAGTAATTTTGGTGAGCGGAATCGGCAAAGGTGGAAAGGGTCCAGGTCCAGGAGGCGCGGGCGACACAACAGCACACACAGGCCACGCAAAGAGACAGACAGCAAGGCGACGAACGCAGCATACACCTGAAACAAAAGAGCCCTACTTATTTCAAATTTAGTCCAGTTTTACTAATGGACAGACCTAACTTCCAATAATGTGTTAGCCACCTGTGCAATTACTCAAATATAAAAGTTGAAGAATTGTTATTTAACATCCTATTGTTCTAAAAATCTAGTACATGAGTGTACATAAATTAAGTCCCTAACAATTTAGAAAATTAAAATGTCTAAACGACATATAGTAGTGTAGTCAATGGTAGTTTGTTTTTAGTTATGAATTTTGTCGGAGGTACCAAAAATAAGTCATATCAGCTTTTTAGGGCCACGGAATAGTTATTCAAAGAGGGGTACTCTTAACCAAATGAGTCCCCTATTTTCAGGCAAATGAAAACACCATTGTAAACGCAGGCTTCGTCGTCGGGGTGCAGTAGGTGAAAGCCACAGAATTGTCTCATGTGGCCTCCTGTGTCCCTGCTGACTGGTTAACTTCTATCTTCTACTTCGCTGAACACTTGGTTGTCGAAATGTAGTCCCCGTGAGTACTCTTCAGTGGTGGTATCGGGTCCCTCCAATGTTGATGGCTCTATGATAGCCTTGTAATCCGGCGGCCATCTTGTTTCCCCACGTGGCACCATTTCTTGTTCAGCTTGGTATAGATTTTACGGTCGTCTATCTTCTTGTGGCTGGAAAATTTTGAAGACTTATTTGTAGTGGAGTTTACTCAACACTACTGCTTCATTACATCTACTCCTATGGGTGCGTTTTTCTTATTTCTTTAGCACTCCTAAATGGTAGCTTATTTCCACACTCACTGGACAGCTCGCCGTCCCGGTCCTGCCTGCTCCGTGTTCACCGCCTGAATGGAATGAAATGGCTCCAAGCCTCCTTCTTAATGAGTTTTTTATAGATATAACCGCCCACTAGGGGCATTTGTATATCTTTTATAGGTGCCATGTCGGCACCCATTTAGGTGGGAGGGGTTGTTAATCCTTCCCTTAAAGTGCTTAAATGCACTATAATTAAGGCGTTCCCCTGAATTACTAAAAAGTAACTATCAGGGGAAATGAAAGCCTATATTGGGGGTGGGTAGGAATAGTACCCACACACACCCACCCCTAGCATCCAATCGAGTTGTAAATAAGGTAGCGAGGGGAAATGTTTCCTCATTTCGCTAGTAATTTTGGTGAGCGGAATCGGCAAAGGTGGAAAGGGTCCAGGTCCAGGAGGCGCGGGCGACACAGCAGCACACACAGGCCACGCAAAGAGACAGACAGCAAGGCCACGAACGCAGCATACACCTGAAACGAAAGAGCCCTACTTATTTCAAATTTAGTCCAGTTTTACTAATGGACAGACCTAAATTCCAATAATGTGTTAGCCACCTGTGCAATTATTCAAATATTAAAGTTGAAGAATTGTTATTTAACATCCTATTGTTCTAAAAATCTAGTACATAAGTGTACATAAATTAAGTCCCTAACAATTTAGAAAATTAAAATGTCTAAACGACATATAGTAGTGTAGTCAATGGTAGTTTGTTTTTAGTTATGAATTTTGCTGGAGGTACCAAAAATAAGTCATATTAGCTTTTTAGGGCCACGGAATAGTTATTCAAAGAGGGGTACTCGTAACCAAATGAGTCCCCTATTATTCAGGCAAGTGAAATGGCAATGTGAAGTCACATCTTGCTCCGCAGGCACTTCTTCGGGTGTAGTAGGTGGTGGTCACAGAGTTTCTCATGTGACCTCCTATCCCTGCCATTGTTGTATCTTCTACTTTGCTGTCCTCTTGGTTGTGGAAACGTTTTCGACTTCGCATGGGTCCCCTCCACGTGCTTTGGCAGCCATCTTGGTTTTCCATGTAAAGGCATTTCTAGGTCAGCAACGTATCGATTATACAGCATTATATCTTCTAGTGGCTGGATATTTGAAGACTAATTGGTAGTGGAGCTTTACTCTACACTACCGCTTCTACTACTCATATGGGTGTTTCTCTGTTATCACTCCTAATTGGTAGCTTTATCCATGCTATTATGCGTTCACGCATTTACACCAGGTAGTCCTGCCGTCCCGGTCCTGCCTGCTCCGTGTTCACCGCCTGAATGATCTGAATGATGAAATGGCTCCAAGGTTGCTTAATGAGTTTTTTTTAGAGATATAGCCGCCCACTAGGGGCATTTGTATATCTTTTATAGGTGCCATGTCGGCACCCATTTAGGTGGGAGGGGTTGTTAATCCCTCCCTTAAAGTGCTTAAATGCACTATAGATTAAGGCGTTCCCCTGAATTACTAAAAAGTAACTATCAGGGGAAATGAAAGCCTATATTGGGGGTGGGTAGGAATAGTACCCACACACACCCACCCCTATCTAATGGCTCCAAGGCTTCGCTTAATGAGTTTTTTAGAGATATAGCCGCCCACTAGGGGCATTTGTATATCTTTTATAGGTGCCATGTCGGCACCCATTTAGGTGGGAGGGGTTGTTAATCCCTCCCTTAAAGTGCTTAAATGCACTATAGATTAAGGCGTTCCCCTGAATTACTAAAAAGTAACTATCAGGGGAAATGAAAGCCTATATTGGGGGTGGGTAGGAATAGTACCCACACACACCCACCCCTATCATCCAATCAAGCAGTAAGGTAGCGAGGGGAAATGTTTCCTCATTTCGCTAGTAATTTGGTGAGCGGCAGCAGCAAAGGTGGAAAAGGGCCCAGGTCCAGGTGGGCGTTGACACAGCAGCACACACCAGAGCACGCAGACAGCCAGACAGCACAGCAAAGGACGCAGCCCACACCTGAAACAACAAGGTCATACTAAAGGTCAAATTCAGTCCAGTTATACTAATGGACAAATAACTTCCAATAATGTGTTAGCCACCTGTGCAATTATTCAAATATTTAAGTTGAAGAATTATTATTTACAGTCCTATCATTCGAATAAAACTAGTACATAAGATGGCTCCAAGGTTAGATAGATATTATGGGTTTATAGTGGTTCGTCCCCGAGGGGCTCTTACCACTGTTTTATCCCTCAAAGGAGGGTTATTTACTTTATCCTGAGGGGAAGGAATTGTGCCACATCCCCTGCAGGCGTTTATGCACTCATAGAGTGCTATTTACTTTGGCCGTCGCCACGGGACCAGTGTTTTAACTGTCACTGGGCGAATGTAAGGCCATGGGGTAGGTAGGAATGGAACCTACACACACCCACCCCTCTCATTCTGTTTACTACTGGTCTGCAATAGCAGTGAAGCGAGAGAAAAATAGTTTTCTCATATCGCTTATGTCGGCGTAATGTGGTCGTGCAAGCACGAGAAATTACGGCAGCAGGGAGGAAAGGTGACAAAATACCAAGTACGCACCTGTATATCAAATTCAGTCCAGTTATACTAATGGACACCCTAACAACCAATAATGTGTAAGCCACCTGTGCAATTTACCAAATATCAGAGTTATAAAAAATATTAATTAAACATCCTATACAAATAATAGGGACTAGTACTATAGTGTACATATGAAGTCCCTATTGTATTTAGACTAAAGTGTCTAAGCGACACATAAAAGTGTAGTCAATGGTAGGGGAATTTGGTTATGAATTTGTTTCGCAGTGCCAATAAGGTCAAATTATTCCTTTTAGGGCCATGAAGTTAGTCGAAGAGGGTACTCGATACCAAATGAGTCCCTATTATTCAGCAAATTGACTGTAACAATGAACATCGTTTCATTGTGAGGCTCCTCGTGGTCTGGTGGATGGCCGCCATGCTTGTTAGACCTTACATTCATGGCGGTCATGTTTGTCTTCAGTCGTAGTTAGTACGAGTAGCTACCTCTTTGTCCTCTCCACTTCCGTTTCTGCCGCAAAACTGGTTCGGGAGTTACAAAACTTCTATGTTGAGTCCATTTTGGCAGCTGCTGCTTTCCAAGCCCAGTATACCCTCCATTTCCACCACTGCCGCGAAGATATTCGGGACTTATGTGGTTTCCATTTCGAGCCTCTTGTACTCGTCACTGTACTACAAGTTGAGTTTTTCTTTTTCTGGAGAAAGACGGGGTGACATCACACAATTTGTCCTTGGCAAAGCCTGGGATATCATCATGCTAACATGGCGGCCCACGTCCATGTTTGGGCGGCACTCCTATTGTGACGTCACCAGGTCCTAGCTCCAGTAAAGCCGTCCGACTTGGTCTGTGTCCTCTTGCTGAATGGTATGGTATGTATGCATGATGGCTCCAAGGTGATTGATATGATGCGTTTAAAGTGAGTCGTCCCGAGGGCTCTTATCACTGTTTTATCCGTCAAAAGACGGTTATTTACTTTATCCTGAGGGTGGGAATGGAGCCGCCACCCTGCAGGCATTTATGTGTTCATGGAACACTATTTACTTGGGCCGTCACATCGGAGTAGCTATTGAGCTACTACTGTGTGATTGTAGGGCCACATACAATATGAGTGGGAATAGTTCCAGCACACACTCATATTAATTCATACTGTTTCTGGTTGGTTGTTCAGGACGTGTTAAGCACGTGTAGTTGCTGCGGCAGGTTTTTGTGGGCGAGGCGAAGTGCCTGGCAAGGGCAGCTTCTTTGGACGTATCCTATCCCTATTTATATACTCTGTGCTGCTTTTGAGTGTACAACGTTTATGCAACAGTGTTTTATAATGTTGGGTGTTCGATGTGTATATTGGTGTAGTAGTTTGGTATGTGCAACCTTGTGTTGCTGGGCCTGATGATCTGGTCTTTGATCACCTAATATATACTATTTGGGGTTCTGAGTAAACCATATTTCTTAGGTAATTTAGTTAGTTTTGCAGCCTTGTGCTGCTGGCCCTGATAGTCTTGGGTTTTTGACTACCTTATAAGTTCTAATTTTGCGGGACCTAAATTATGTTCTTCCCTATTTTTTATTTGATGTGCGACCTTGTGTCGCTGGACCTGATAGTCTTTGGATTTTTAGACTACCTTAGATGTTCTTGATTTGGGGTCTCTATCATATTTCTCTACCTAGTTAAGTTGCTCCGTTCTCGGTGCAGCTGCCGGTTCTAATTAAGCTTTTGTTGTGGTTGATACTTATGTTTTTAACACTGTGCACTTGGTTGTACTCCTAATGAGAAGGTATCTAGGGAAAGTGTCTAAAGAGGAAAGAAGAGAAAGTATAGTGTTGTCCTGCATTCTTACTGCCTATGATGTTTGTATTTTTACTTCATCTTATCCTTTTTTAGGTGGGATTTATTTGGTGATTTTTTTAAGTTTTTATGACCTGTTTTGTGTTTTTAGTTCTTGGTTCCCCTTTTTGTTTGAATGGGACCCTATTTCCATATTTGTATTGGCCCCTTGGTTTAGTTCAGGTATGTGGTTCAGTTACTAGGTAGTAGCCATGGGTCCCTGCGGGAAATGTCCCGGGCCGTTAAGCGACACGTCAAGGATTGTCCATTTCCACACCCAGGCACCTCCCCACGACCGGTCCGTGAGGCGCGGCGGCCAGGTAACAACAAGGGACCTCTGCCGGAAGTATCCGGGGCCGTTAAGCGACACGTCAAAGGTATTCCTTGTTGAACCCAGTTTCCACACCCCGGTCCTGGCCGTTTCTTGTTTTCCCTGTCCTAAAGGGGCTTATTAGTGACCCTATTTCCATATTTGTATTGGCCCCTTGGTTTAGTTCAGGTATGTGGTTCAGTTACTAGGTAGTAGCCATGGGTCCCTGCGGGAAATGTCCCGGGCCGTTAAGCGACACGTCAAGGATTGTCCATTTCCACACCCAGGCACCTCCCCACGACCGGTCCGTGAGGCGCGGCGGCCAGGCAACAACAAGGGACCTCTGCCGGAAGTATCCGGGGCCGTTAAGCGACACGTCAAAGGTATTCCTTGTTGAACCCAGTTTCCACACCCCGGTCCTGGCCGTTTCTTGTTTTCCCTGTCCTAAAGGGGCGTATTAGTGATTTTATAGATAAGTATTAGGGTCCTGTTTTGTTGATTGTTGGGGTTAGGAATTTAATGGATACGTTATATATTCCCTATTTTTCCTATATTTAGTAGAAATTCCAATATATTCTTGTGTGTTATTAGAATGTTTGGATTTGTAATATGTATAATTTCTGGGTATGTATATGGGGCTTTTATATTCTGCTGTTGTGATCTAAATTTGTCCCTTTCTTGTTTGGTTTTACTGCAATTGTTGAAGATATGATGTAGATCTTCCGGGGTATGACAATGGTAGCAGTTTATATTATGTGGAAAGGGTCCTATATATTTTCCCATGCTGTTGGCCAGCTTGGTTTTTCCTAAAGTTATCCTATTTATGATTGTCTGCTCTTTAGGAGAGCCCTTGGGCGGTTTTTTGTGCCTGGTGACTTCCTTAACAGTAGTGTACAACACTCTCCCTTTTGTACTATTGTCCCAATCATGTTGCCATTTTTTATCTATTTGGGTGTTTATTATACTGTAGAGTTCGGTTGTGCTATAGTGCAGTGGCTCGAAGTTCGGTTCGTGTAGTTTTTCCTTAGCTAGTTTATCGGCCATTTCATTACCCTTAATTTCGATGTGGGATGGTATCCACATGAACTCTACAATAGTATTTCCGGAATTTAGTAGTTTTAGTTTGGCGTTTATTTGAATGAGGAAATCTTCCCTACATTTGGTGGTATTTGTTTGAATTGAAGATAGGACGCTAAGCGAGTCACTAATAATTACTGTCTTATTAGGTTTGAATTCTTCAATCCATTGTAATGATTTGAGGATGGACCAGAATTCAGCTGTGTAAATAGAGCAGTAGTCTGGGAGACGTCTGCCTATTTGTATGTTGAGCTCTGGTATGACCATTGCAGCAGCTGTTCTGTATGGGTTAGTAATTTTAGATCCATCCGTATAGATTTTGGTATATTGTTGGTATTGAGTATTTATAATGTTTAAGGCTTCTATTTTGAGGGTTTGTTCTTGATTTTGTTTATTGCCTTTTTCTGTGAGGGAGGTGTTGACTTTAGATTGTACGTTGTTCCAAGGTTCGTGTTCGTACACTACGTTATTATTTAGAGGAGTTAGTTCGACTGGTATTATTGTCTTTAAGAGATGATATTGTTTTCCCATAGGTAGTTTTTGTTTCAAGCTTTTCCTGATTGGGATGTTGGTTTGATTTATAGCCAGGAGGGTGGGGTGTGTGGCGGGGTGGGTGGACAGCCGTGCTACATATCTTAAAAGGAGCTCTTGCCGTCTCAAGTAAAGGGGCAGCTCTCCCGTTAAGACATGTAGCTCGTCTGTCGATGTTGTTTTTAGAGCTCCGGTACACTTTAGTAGTGCTGATCTTTGGATTTGATCTAATTTTTTGAGTTGTGTTATGGGTGCCGATGAGTATACATGGCTCCAAGGACTGACGATTGCGTATATATATCTTAAGCACGGACGTGAAAGTAAACACCCCCTACATTCACTTTTCATATTATATACTATCCACAAACCATATCATTTACTATCCCAAATCACACTATATACTATCCACACACACACGGGGAAGCAGCCAAAACACACCATATCATTTACTATCCCAAATCACACTATATACTATCCACACACACGGGGAAGCAGCCAAAACAAACCCTATTATTTACTATCCAAAATCACACCCTATACTAACCACACACACACACGGGGAAGTAGCCAAAACAAACCACATCATCTACTATCCAAAATCACACCCTATACTAACCACACACACGGGGAAGCAGCCAAAACAAACCCTATCATATACTATCCAAAATCACACCATATACCATCTAAATAGAGTCAGTGTTTATAATCACACTACTCCTCTCTCACACCCATTGGCAATTGACATAGTATTTCTTTTCTAATTAATTTGGGTAGCCCTGAGAAGGGCTGTTTTTTAAACTTCAAAATACACCTGGTTAATGCTGGCATCTCCCAGGTCTAGCCCCACACACACATCTTCTACTCCAATCATTCTCCCAATTCACTCTTGTGATTGGGAGCGCAGAGGGAGAATGAGTGGCTTCACTATCCCAGTCTTCACTTTGTGGGATAGTGAAAGTCTCTTCATTTCTTCCTCTATTCCGCAACCGTGGATGAGATTGTGGTTGTTGCGGTTGAGGCTGTGGTTGTTGCGGTTGAGACTGTGGTTGATGTGGTGGGGACTGTCCCTGTAGTGGACGAACTGGTTCCGGTGGTGAAGGTGTCCTCACCACGGGCTTGACTTTACTAGTCTGTCTCATCATGCGGTGAGGCAAGATGGGACTTTTCTTCTCCTCCTCTTCTTTCTTTTTTCTTTCCTCCTCTTCTTTTTCAATCCTAGTCTGTTCTACTATGGCCTCCATAGCCAGTTCGTCCAGGAGACGCCTAGCAAAAATGCATTTGAAGTTCTCTTAATTTCTGTACTCTATTCATCTTTGGTGTTGATGCGTCAACGATGGGTAGCCAGACTGATACGATACGATAGTGTGGTTTTTATAGTTATAACCGTCCACTAGGGACATTTGTATAACTTTTATAGCTACCCTGTCGGTAGCCATTTAGGTGGGAGGGGTTGTTAATCCCTCCCTTAAAAGTGCTTAAATGCACTATAAATTAAGGCGTTCCCCTGAATTACTAAAGAGTAACTATCAGGGGAAATGAAAGCCTATATTGGGGGTGGGTAGGAATAGTACCCACACACACCCACCCCTATCATCCAATCGAGCAGCTGTAAGGTAGCGAGGGGAAATGTTTCCTCATTTCGCTAGTAATTTGGTGAGCGGAAACGGCAAAGGTGGAAAAGGTCCAGGTCCAGGAGGGCGTTGACACAGCAGCACACACCAGAGCACGCAGACAGCAAGACAGCACAGCGAAGGACGCAGCCCACACCTGAAAAAACAAGGTCATACTAAAGGTCAAATTCAGTCCGGTTATACTAATGGACAAATTAACATCCAATAATGTGTTAGCCACCTGTGCAATTATCCAAATATTTAAGTTGAAGAATTATTATTTACAGTCCTATCATTCAAATAAAACTAGTACATAAGCGTACATATAGTAGGTCCCTAACAAATTTAGAAAATTAAAATTGTCTGAGCGACATATAATAGTGTAGTCAATGTTAGGTATTTTTGGTCTTAAATTTGCAGGAGGCGGTACCAATAAGGTCAAATTAGCTTTTTAGGGCCACGGAAAGTTGTTCAAAGAGGGGTACTCGTAACCAAATGAGTCCCCTATTATTCAGGCGAATGAAAAGATAAATGGCAAATATCTTTTCGTTGTACTGCTTTATCCGAGTAGTCCGATGCTGGCGACACATCAGAAAACCGCTGTAATGGCATCAAAATGCTGGCTATCTAAGGTAGTATTTCGCTGACTTGATGATATCATCCTACGGCAGCCTGCGGGTTACTCAATACTTTGATATCACCAGTCAGCGCGCCCTAGGTCCGCCACATTGCTTAGTTTTCCATGGCTGGTTGCAATGTGGTTCCAGTACTTCGATGTAGGAGCAAGTCCACTTTCAGTGTCCGCCATTTTTCTTCACCACGTGGGTATGGTGGGCTGCCCAGTTTCCATAAGTCTTCGTCGTCTGCCACTTGTTAAAGGGACTTATAACTTCTCCGAAATATTTCCGCTGTGTAGTCCACCTCTCCACATCGTGATGTTTCTCTTCATAGTGAAGTGAGTTGATGTCGTGTTGAACCGTCCTTAGCTGTAAAGCCCGGGAAAATGTGCTTTCGCACCCGTCGTGACGTCATCAGGTCGCCAGCTCCAGAAAAGCCGTCCTACTCGGTCTGCAGTCTTCGCCTGAATGTGTAGCCAGACTGACACTGACTGACAATGGGATTTTTATAGATGTAACCGCTCACTAGGAGCATTTGTACATCTTTTAAAGGTACCATATCGGCACCCATTTAGTTGGGAGGGGTTTTAATCCCTCCCTTAAAAGTGCTTAATTGCACTATAAATTAAGGCGTTCCCCTGAATTACTAAAAAGTAACTATCAGGGGAAATGAAAGCCTATATTGGGGGTGGGTAGGAATAGTACCCACACACACCCACCCCTATCATCCAATCGAGCTGTAAGGTAGCGAGGGGAAATGTTTCCTCATTTCGCTAGTAATTTTGGTGAGCGGAAACGGCAAAGGTGGAAAAGGTCCAGGTCCAGGAGGGCGTTGACACAGCAGCACACACCAGAGCACGCAGACAGCAAGACAGCACAGCGAAGGACGCAGCCCACACCTGAAAAAACAAGGTCATACTAAAGGTCAAATTCAGTCCAGTTATACTAATGGACAAATTAACATCCAATAATGTGTTAGCCACCTGTGCAATTATCCAAATATTTAAGTTGAAGAATTATTATTTACAGTCCTATCATTCGAATAAAACTAGTACATAAGCGTACATATAATAAGTCCCTAACAAATTTAGAAAATTAAAATGTCTGAGCGACATATAATAGTGTAGTCAATGTTAGGTATTTTTTGGTCTTAAATTTGCTGGAGGCGTTACCAATAAGGTCAAATTAGCTTTTTAGGGCCACGGAAAGTTATTCAAAGAGGGGTACTCGTAACCAAATGAGTCCCCTATTATTCAGGCGAATGAAAAGATAAATGGCAAATATCTTTTCGTTGTACTGCTTTATCCGAGTAGTCCAATGCTGGCGACACATCAGAAAACAGCTGTAATGGCATCAAAATGCTGGCTATCCAGGGTAGTATTTCGCTGACTTGATGATATCATCCTACGGCAGCCTGCGGGTTACTCAATACTTTGATATCACCAGTCAGCGCGCCCCAGGTCCGCCACATTGCTTAGTTTTCCATGGCTGGTTGCAATGTGGTTCCAGTACTTCGATGTAGGAGCTGTCCACTTTCAGTGTCCGCCATTTTTCTTCACCACGTGGGTATGGTGGGCTGCCCAGTTTCCATAAGACTTCGTCGTCTGCCACTTGTTAAAGGGACTTATAACTTCTCCGAAATATTTCCGCTGTGTAGTCCACCTCTCCACATCGTAATGTTTCTCTTCATAGTGAAGTGAGTTGATGCCGTGTTGAACCGTCCTTAGCTGTTAAGCCCGGGAAAATGTGCTTTCGCACCCGTCGTGACGTCATCAGGTCGCCAGCTCCAGAAAAGCCGTCCTACTCGGTCTGCAGTCTTCGCCTGAATGTAGCCAGACTTTGTTCTGTTCTCTTGGGTTTTTGGTGGTGTTCGTACCTTGGTACATACACCACCGGTTAATGTGTGCACCGCACACTTCTTAGATTATCCACAGGGACGGAATTGTGCCACGTCCTGTAGCCAGACTGTTAGTTAGTATGATGGGTTTTAAGTGATTCGTCCATTACGGCTCTTATCACTGTTTTATCTCCCAATGGGGAGTTATTTAATTTATCCTGAGGGTGGGAATGGTGCCGCGCACCCTGCAGGCGTTTATGTGCTTATAAAGAAGCACTTATTTAATTAGGCCGTCACCACGGGACAGTTATTTGAACTGCCTCTGGGTGAATGTAAGGCCGTAGGGTGGGTAGGAATAGAACCTACACACACCCACCCAATCCATCATGTATTATGAATGCCTAACCATTCTGCAATAGCAGTGAAGCGAAGCGAGAGTAAAATAGTTTACTCATATCGCTTTTGTCTGCATAGTAAGGTCGTGAATGCACGATATGTTACTGCAGCAGGAAGCAGTGGTGCGAAGAGCCAAGCACGCTATTATTAGTCAAATTCAGTCCAGTTATACTAATGGACAACCTAACAACCAATAATGTGTAAGCCACCTGTGCAATTTACCAAATATCTGAGTTAAAAATATTATTTATCATCCTATCAAAAATAGGGACTAGTACGATAGTGTACATGTGTAAGTCCCTATTGTATTTAAATTAAAGTGCCTAAGCGACACATAAAAGTGTAGTCAATGGTAGGGGAATTTGGTTATGAATTTGTTGAAGGTAATGCCAAAAAGGTCAAATTTGTCTTTTCGGGGCCAAATAGTTAGTCAAAGAGGGTAACTCTTAACCAAATGAGTACCCTATTTCACCATTCAAGCGGTTAAATGATGGCAAGTCCCTTTCATCATGCTCCCGGACGTCTTTTCTCGGCAGTAGGTCGGCTTGTTCAGTCGGTTTCCCTTTTAGTTCTGCATACTCGTGGATGAATGCTTCTGTATGGCGTTTGCGAAGCATTTCAGGTGACGTCACTGGGCCCGCGGAATCCTTCAGAGAGTAAACGCCATCTTGAATTCCACGTGGCTCTCCGTCCGCCAATTTGCCTAAGTCATCCATTTTCTGCAGAATAAATCTTTTCGCCGTGGCTGCTGGCCTAGGTTACAGTGGGTGTTTTTATTAACACTAGGCGCTCATATGGCTGTATTCTTGGTCCGCAGTCCTAAATGGCGCCTTTTCTCACTGCCTTAGTCAGCTAGCTCTCCGGGCTCCAAGACCGGTCCGTCCTCTTCAGAGCTCTCCTCTTGAATGTAGCCAGACTGTTAGTTAGTTAGTTAGTTAGTATGATGGGTTTTAAGTGATTCGTCCATTACGGCTCTTATCACTGTTTTATCTCCCAATGGGGAGTTATTTAATTTATCCTGAGGGTGGGAATGGTGCCGCGCACCCTGCAGGCGTTTATGTGCTTATAATAGAAGCACTTATTTAGTTTGGCCGTCACCACGGGACAGTTATTTGAACTGCCTCTGGGTGAATGTAAGGCCGTAGGGTGGGTAGGAATGGAACCTACACACACCCACCCAATCCATCATGTATTATGAGTGCCTAACCATTCTGCAATAGCAGTGAAGCGAGAGTAAAATAGTTTACTCATATCGCTTTTGTCTGCATAGTAAGGTCGTGAATGCACGATATATTACTGCAGCAGGAAGCAGTGGTGCGAATAGCCAAGCACGCTATTATTAGTCAAATTCAGTCCAGTTATACTAATGGACAACCTAACAACCAATAATGTGTAAGCCACCTGTGCAATTAACCAAATATCTGAGTTACAAAATATTAATTATCATCCTATAAAAAATAGGGACTAGTACTAAGTGTACATGTGTAAGTCCCTATTGTATTTAAATTAAAGTGCCTAAGCGACACATAAAAGTGTAGTCAATGGTAGGGGATTTTGGTTATGAATTTATTGAAGGCAAAGCCAAAAAGGTCAAATTTAGTCTTTTCAGGGCCAGATAGTTAGTCAAAGAGGGGAACTCTAAACCAAATGAGTCCCCTATTATTCAGTACAGTGAAATGGCAATGTAACTCTTGACTTCTTGCTCCGCTGTCGTCGACCCGGGGTGCAGAAGGTGGAAGTCACAGCGCGTACATCTGTATCCTCCTGTTTCCCTCCTGCCTGTTTGTATCTTCTACTATGCTGAGTTAGTGGTTTTGGGAAATGTTGTTCTGCTCCACGTGTTGTTCCAGCGCGGACGTGATGGAAAACACCCCCTAGATCCAAAAATCTTACAGTATCCCTATCATTACCAAAAACACGCGGACGTGATGGAAAACACCCCTCACTTTTATACTTGACTCATATTAATTATACATTGAACAAGTTATTTTGAAAAAATACGTTGTGCTTATAGACGCACTTCAAAACAAAAGTAAAAAGAGACAGTGATTATAGACTCACTTCTAATTTTTTTCTAACTTCCTCACATACCATAAGCAAATTGAATGATTAATTTTTTTCGAGAATATTGGGTAGCCCTGAAAAGGGCTGTTTTTTTTGTGTTTGTGTGTACGAGGAAGGATGGCAATCTTTTATCGTCTAAGATTGCGTCCTCGTTTGGCTACACGATAGGGTCTGCTTCTTCGGAAAGAGAAAGAGAACTCTTTCGTGTCCACACGACAGTCGACAAAACTTCTGTCTGGTTCCTGCTGCTGTTGTTGCTGTTGCTGCTGCTGCTGTTCTCTCTGCTCTCTCTGCTGCTTTTGAAGTCGATACTTCTCAGTCCATTCTTCTTTCTCTTTTTGAATTTCCTCTCTGAAGAGTTCTTCTATGAGGTCTTCCGTTACTTGTAGCATTCTCACATTCTCTATCTCTTCAGGCTTTGGCATCAGATTGTGTCTGATACGATGCAGAGTGACATAAGCTTCGTTCAGCTTAGCTAGTCTTGAGCACATCTTCGTAGTAGGATGAGTCAAACAATGGATGGCCAGACTGGTTCTGTTCTGTTCTTTTGGGTTTTTGGTGGTGTTCGTACCTTGGTACATGTACCACCGGTTAATGTGTGCACCGCACACTTCTTAGATTATCCACAGGGTCGGAATTGTGCCACGTCCCAGGGCATTAATGTGTTCATGGAACACTACTGAAATTCTGGCCGTCTAGGTTGGTTCTTGGCCGTCTGGGCTGGTTCTTGTATAAAGGATGTTTCTGACGTTTCTGATGTCATATTATTTTTGTTAATATCTTTAATGATTTTATTTGCTTGTCTCAGGAAGTTCCCTCTGGAGACTGTGTTGTTATTTTCAATGGATGTCAAAGTGCTAAGAGAGTCGCTAATTATGACTGTTTTTTCAATTTGGTTGGTTTGGGCCCATTTTAGCGCTTCTAGTATGGCCCAGAATTCTGCCGTATAGATGGAACAGTGGTTAGGTAGTCTTTTGCCGAATTGGATATTTAGCTCAGGGATGACACATGCGGCAGCTGTTCGTGGGGGGTTAGCTGTTTTTGCGCCATCTGTATATATTTTAGTGTATTGCGCGTATTTGTGATTAATTTCCTCAATAACTTGGGATTTAAGGGCGAGTTCTTGCCCTTGCTTGTTTCCCTGTAGTGCTATGGTGGTGTTGACGTTTATTTTACTACAGTCCCAAGGTTCTGAGTCGTAGTAGGTGATTTGTTCCGATATTAGTTCTTTGATAGGGAGTTGTTCAGTTAGTTTATGTGTGATGTGGCCCGCCGGGATATATTGCGGGTTTCCTAACGAATAGCTTCTTTTACAGTTATTGATGGCAACACGGGTGGGGTGCGTTGTTGGATGTATTGATATTCTCGCCGCGTGCCTTAATATTAGTTCCTGTCGCCTAAGATGTAGAGGGAGTTCTCCCGTTAAGATTTGTAGTTCGGCGAGGGAAGTGGATGGTAAAGTGTTAGTGCATAGAGCGAGCGCTTGCCTTTGAATTTTGTCTAATTTTTTTAAGTGTTTTTTTGGGGCTGAGTAGTATACCTGACACCCATAGTCTAATTTGGACCTTATTAAGGCTTTGTACAGGGTTAAGAGTGTTTCCTGGTTGGATCCCCAGGTTGTGCCTTTTAGGTTTTTAAGAAGGTTAAGGTCTTTTTGGCATCTTTTATCTAATTCATTTATATGATGGCTCCAATTTAGATGCCAGACTGACTGACTGAACTGGGTGTTTTTGAGTTGCCACCGCCCTCTAGGGGCATATGGGCAACTTTTATAGCTACCATATCGGTAGCCATTTAGGTGGGAGGGATGTTACTCCCTCCCTTAAAGTGCTTAAATGCACTATAATTAAGGCGTTCCCCTGAATTACTAAAAAGTAACTATCAGGGGAAATGAAAGCCTATATTGGGGGTGGGTAGGAATAGTACCTACACACACCCACCCCTATCATCCAATCAAGCTTGTAAGGTAGCGAGGGGAAATGTTTCCTCATTTCGCTAGTAATTTGGTGAGTCGGAAATGGCAAAGGCGGAAAAGGCCCAGGTCCAGGAGGGCGTTGACACAGCAGCACACACCAGAGCACGCCAACAGCAAGACAGCACAGCAAAGGACGCAGCCCACACCTGAAAAACCAAGGTCATACTAAAGGTCAAATTCAGTCCAGTTGTACTAATGGACAAATTAACATCCAATATTGTGTTAGCCACCTGTGCAATTATTCAAATATTTAAGTTGAAGAATTATTATTTAAAATCCTATCATTCAAATAAAACTAGTACATAAGCGTACATATAATAAGTCCCTAACAATTTTGAAAAATTAAAATGTCTAAGCGACATATAATAGTGTAGTCAATGGTAGTTTGTTTAAGTTATGAATTTTGCTGGAGGTACCAATATAAGTCATATTAGATTTTTAGGGCCACGGAATAGTTGTTCAAAGAGGGGTACTCGTAACCAAATGAGTCCCCTATTATTCAGGCGAATGAAAAGATAAATGGCAAATATCTTTTCGTTGTACTGCTTTATCCGAGTAGTCCGATGGTGATGATTTATCAGTAAACAGCAGTAATTCATCGATACACTGGTTATCCAAGGTAGTATTTCGCTGACTTGATGATATCATCCTATGGCAACCTGCGGGATACTCAGTATTTTGATATCACCAGTCAGCGCGCCTCAGGTCCGCCATATTACTTAGATTCCCATGGCTGGTTGTAGTATGGTTCCAGTACATCGATGCAGGTGCAGCCAACTTCAAAATCCCTCATTATTCTTCTACAAATAGTTTAAGTGGGCTATCCAGTTTCTCCATATCTTCAATTTCTGCCACTTGTTAAAGGGACTTATAAAAAATCCGAAATGGTTCCGCTGCTTAGTCCACCGCTGTATATGTAGATGTTTCTCTCCGTAGTTGAGAAGTAAAAACGTCTCGGTTCGTCCTTAGCTGTGAAAGCCCGGGAAACATGCTTTCGCAATCCCCCTTGACGTCATCAGTTCGTCCGCTCCAGATAAGCCGTCCTACTCGGTCTGCAGTCTTCGCCTGAATGATGATCCATGATGCCAGACTGGATTGATTGATTGATTAATTGGATTTAAGACGTTTTCGCCCATTGGGCATTTACGTCTGTTTAATGCCCCAAAAGGGCTAATTAATTGTTTCGGGGGACGGAATAGTGCCACGTCCCCACGCATTATTGCACAATGTTATGCTAATTAATTGATACCAGCCGTCGGAAGCAGAAGAGGCAAAGGCGGAACGAGACTGCATTGGAAGGAAGGTGATATACCCAATAATTTAATCCCCCGAATATAATTTAGTATAATTGTCGTCCGGCATTTAAAAATAAGTGGTTGGGTAGGGACAATTGGAATGGGGTGCAGTATTAAATACTGTCAGACTTGTCTATTTCCCGGAGGAATAATAGGATCAGTTCTGCAGTTAGGTTGGGATTAGGGTTTGTGATACTAAGAAATGATGGGTAGGTTGTGCTCGAGCCTATTTTAATAAGAGAGCTTGCAAGTTTATTTCTTGCTACTCTATATGCTGGGCACACATTAAAAACATGTGATAGATCTTCTAATTGATTGCAAGATTGGCAAGAAGTATTTCTTCCAGGGTTGGATTTACTGAATTTGCCCATACTTCCGGCTAGTAGAGTTTTTCCTGTTTTAATGCGATTGAAGATTCTTTCGAGATGTGTATGTTTAATCTCTGCTCCAATAATATTCCTGGATACTTGGTTTTGGATAGAGTATAGTTTACGTCCTTTCTGGCTTGAATCCCATTGTTGTTGCCATTTTGACATGATTCTTTTGGTAATGACATTATATAATTCTGTTACCGAGTACTCTATATATTCAATTTGCACGTTGTTGAGGCTATTTTTTGCAGCACGGTCAGCTTGATCGTTTCCAAACAGATCTATATGAGATGGGACCCACATAAATTCAATTGTTTGGTTAAAGTTAGCAAGATCATTGACAGTTAGCCTAGTTAGCTTTTGATAGTTGCCACGCCCTTTTGAACATCCAGATTCAAGTGTTTTTAGGACACTTAAAGAATCACTGATGATGAGTGATTTGGGAAATTTATTAATTTTGATTAGATTCAGTGCCTCTAAGATAGCCCAAAATTCCGTGGTGTAGATGGAACATTGGTCCGGGAGTCGCCTCCCTATTGTTATATTTAACTCTGGAATGGTGACTGCTGCAGCTGTTCTATCTGGATCTGTTGATTTGGATCCATCAGTGTATAATTTGGTATAATCCTTGTAGTTGACTTCTAAGTTATTGAGAATTTTTGTTCTTATTTCGTTCGCCATTGATTCTTTAGGTCCAAATGTTGTGGCTTCAAAGTTAATGTTTATTGGTATGTTCATCCAGGGAGTATTGTCCGGATAGGCGATTTGAACAGCTTGAAGGCTGTTAATGCTTAGTTCTTTGCTTAAGGTGTGAATCCTTTTCCCGGAAGGTTGGGATGGTACTAACCTTTTGCTAAAGGCTTTGTTGCAATTTTTAATTGTTGTTCTGGTGGGGTGATTTGCGTTATGAGTTGAGATTCTGACCGCATATCTAAGAGTTAGCTCATCTCTTCTAAGTGATAATGGCATTTCTCCAGTGATGATTTGCAATTCTTCTTTTGAGGTGCTTCTCAAGGTACCTGTGCAAATCCTTAGTGCTGTAGTTTGTATTTGATCTAGTTTCCCCAAAAGACTTTGTTTAGCAGATGCGTATACTTGACATCCTTAGTCCAGTTTGGATCTAATTAGGGCCCTGTAGATCATCAGAAGAGTTTTTTGGTTAGATCCCCATTTTAATCCTTTGATATTTTTCATGAGGGAAATGTCTTTTTTGCATCTACGGATCAGATCTTGGATGTGGTACTTCCATGTTAGGTATTGATCAAATGTCATACCCAGGAATTTGATTGTTGTTTCAAATTTAATTAACTCCCCTTGAATGTATAGCTTTGGTGCTTCTACTGTTTTCTTTTGATTTGGCGAAAAAATTATACCCCTTGTTTTGCCCTTTGAGAGTTTGAACCCCCATTTGTCAGCCCAAGTTCCAATTTTGTTGAGGCTGATTTGGAGGGTGTTGATGACTTTTTGACTTGTTGGATCACCATCTTTCCATAGACCGCTATCGTCTGCAAATTGCGAGAGGTCTAATTCTTTGGGATCAACGTTGATTTCCAGATCATTAATCATAATGTTGAACAGCGTAGGGCTAATGACACTACCTTGAGGTGTGCCGTTTTCCAATAGGAATTCCTCAGAGAGTGTATCTCCTATTCTAACTCTGATGCGCCTATTAGACAGAAATTGTTTTATCCAGGCATGCATTTCACCATTTATACCGTAGTGGTTAAGTTTGGCTATAAGGCCATTTATCCAAACCAAGTCGAATGCCTTTTCAAGGTCTAGAAAAATTGCGGTCAAGTGTCGATTTTTTTTCCTTTTATTGTGAAATGCTAGTTTTATTTGGGATTCAAGTCGGACTAGCTGATCTATTGTTGATCTATTATTCCGGAAGCCGCTCTGGTTGTTTGATAAAAGGTTTTTACTCTCTAAATGATGTTTCAATCTGTTGTTAACCATAGTTTCCATTACTTTACATATGGTGTCCGTAAGGGAGATGGGTCTGTATGATGAAACTTCGGTTGGGTCCTTGTCTGCTTTTGGGATTGGTACTACTATTGCTTGTTTCCATTTCTCGGGGATTTGTCCCGTGGTCCATGATTGGTTAATTAAAGCAATTAGAGCTATTTCCATGTTGGTTGGGATGTTTTTATATATTTCGTATCCCATGTTGTCTTCTCCTGGTGAGGTTGACTTTTTTGGTTTGATTGCATTTATCCATTCCTCTCTAGTAAAGGGTTCGTTGAGAGACGGGTTTCTGGGTTCTCTATCCATAAAGAGATGTGACTGCTGTTTCTCCACTTTTGCTCTATATGCTTGGAATTTTGCAGTGTGGTTTTTGTTGCTGCTCATTCCTGCAAAGTGAGATGCTATCGCTGAAGCTTTTTCCATGTTTGTTATTGCTCCTTTGATATTTGGTATAGTCGTGCTAATTCCTTTTTTCATGGATTTAATTTTATTCCAAATTTGTTTGGAATTGGACTGTTTGATTATTAAAGTGGAGCAGTAGTTTTGCCACGACGTCTCTTTAGATGTTTTGATGATCTGCTTTGCTAATTTTTCCTTTTTTTTGTAGTCATCGAAGTCCGTTGACTTGCCAGTGTGCCTAAATCTGTTGAGGGCTTTCTTCTTATCCTTGATCGCCTTCTTGCAGTTGTCGTTCCACCAAGGTATGGGCTGTTTATTTGTAATTTTTGTTCCCGTGGAAGGAATGCTATTATTGGCTGCTTCCTTGATACACTGGATTATGTTGTTATTAAACTGGTCGATGTTGTCGTCTTGTAGATCATGTATTGTCTTTTTTTCCAGTAGGGTCCGGAATTTCGTCCAGTTTGCTTTGTTTAAAATCCATTTGGAAGTTTTTTTAATGGGATCGATTGGCTTTGACAAGTGTATGTCAATAACTATTGGGTAGTGGTCACTACCTAGTGTAGATTTTCTGTCTACTTCCCAGTTGGTGATTGCAGCCAATCTGGGCGTACAAATAGTAAGATCTAATGCAGACATGGAGCCATTTGTTGGTGATAGACGGGTTTTTGTTCCGTCGTTTAGTATGACAAGGTTTCTTCTGAGTGCCCATTGTTCAATCAATGAGCCTCGCTTGTCAGTATGATCACCGCCCCATGACTTATTGTGGGCGTTAAAATCTCCACAAATCATGTATTCTTTTATGCAGCTGTTTAACTGCAAATAGTTTTGTAAGAGCGCTGGAGCTGCTCCACCAGGGTCATACACGTTAAGAAGTTCAAATGAAAAAGAACCAACGTGTATATGTACTGCTTGATATTCTACAGCGTTTGCTGTAGAATTATCTTGTTTTTGGCTAGTGTTAGTACAAAAATAAGTATTGGGTAGTAAGTCACTAATAAATATTCCTAACCCACCTCCCTTTAATCCGCTAGCCCTTGTCAGGTATTTATATTTGGAATATCCCTTAATTTTTGGTTGGGATTTTGATGAACTGTGGGTGTGGGTTTCCTGAATACAAATGATGTCAGGTTTTTTAGTGGAATTTTGAATTTTAATTAATAATTCAGGTTTATTTATGTTTAAACCCCTGCTATTCCATTGCCAGATAGTTAATTTATGTTTCCCTTGTTTGTCCATTTAAATTATGATAATTATTACCTTATAGCTATTTCCTATTTAAATATGCAAATGTTTTTCAAGGAGATCATTTAGTAGTTTAAAGTACGGTACACTAGGTACCCCCTGGTAATTTGAGATTTGAACAATCCCTAACAAAAGATCACTAAGGTATTGTAAAATTTTTATGTGGGGAAAGGAATCAATCCCGTTATTAATGTTAAAGTTTATATTGTTTATATTATTTATATCGCCCCCTTTGTTATTAACAGTACTAGTTGATAAATCCTTAGTTTTTTGCACGTTAGGATTTGTAGTACTGGTTTCTCTATTTCTATTATTTGGAACAAAATTATTTATCTCCGACGAAGTCGGTTTATTTTGTTTTAGGTTTTTTGAGGGCATAGATGAGGGCTGGGGTAATAGTGGATTATTACCCTTTTGAGTTAGTTTTTTAGTTTTGGATAAAGCAGTGATGCTTGGTGCTGTAACATTTTGGAGGTCTTTAATGTTTGTTGTCTGAGGGTTTGCAGCAGTTTGTTTCTGTGCTACCTCAGAACTGGATTTTGCCAACTTATACGGGATTTTTTCTCTATTCATTATGGAAACTATTGTCATTTCCTTAATGGTATAAGGACAATCTTCGGCCGTTGGTCCGTGGGGTCCTTTACAATTGGGGCATTTGGGTCCATCATGTTTACAAGGATCACTGTGATTACCTCCACAGTTTCCACATCTTGGCTTGTTTCTACAACTAAAAGTGTAGTGACCCCACGATTTGCATTTATTGCAAAATCTTGGTTTATTGATGTAGTCTTCTAGTAGATAATTGGTTCCATAAAAATAAACAAGTATTGGAGCTATTGTGTAAAATTCCAGCAATATTTTCCTTGATATATGATCCTTTGTAGATCGAAGTCTGGTAACTTGTTTGAGGTCAGATCCCTGTAGTGTAAGCTCCTGCCCAATTTCTTCATCTGTCAAATGGAGATACCTCTTTGGAAGCTCAAACACTTTTTGATATCCTTTGGAATACATTTTGTTGTTTGGTTCCAATATGGAATTAGTAACCAAAGTGGTTTTATTTTCCTTATGTATGATTACTTGAGGTCCTTTGTTACCATTTTTTTCCACTCCAGGTGGTGGTAATTCAACGGAGGTATGTTTCTTAGGAGTAGTTTTGTTAGTGGAAGCTGTACTTTTGATATTATTGGTTACCGTCTTATGTCTGGATACTTGAATTTTCATTGTTCCAATTGTTTCCATTTCCATATATTTGGCAACTTGTGACAATGTGCTGCAGTGCACTATGATATAATTTGTTCGTGGCCTTATTATTTCGAACGTTCCGCTATGTTTTTGTGTTAGTGCTGCAGCTATACTTTTTCCACTGAGATTGAAGGTTTTTGAGTTACCGCTTGTAATGAATACGGTATGTTCAGGGCTGTGGTACTTGGTACCTGCTGTCTTCTGATAGGCTGGAACTTTCGTTGTTTGATTTGTGACTTTTGTTTCTGGACCTTTCTTATTGTCACTTTTTGTATGTGGTGGTTTTTTAGTGTTTTTTGCTTTAGGTATGCCATTCTTTGGGGTTTTCCCTTTGCTCTTAACACTTGAGGGCGATGTTGATGCTTTTCTTCTGTGCTTGGATGGTTTTTGTTTGTCAGTATTTGTTGAGAGCATTTTGATGTGTTCTTCAGTATCTAGGTCCTCATCCATTGTTAATATTAAGTCTTCAATGGTGATTTCCTTTGAGGGTCCCGATGGTCCCGATGGTTGGCTATTGTGATAAAATGTTTTTTTCCCCTTTGTTTCTGTAAGTGGGGCCAGTGTATTCAAAGGAGATGTTGATGTTTGAACTTGGGTTGTATTTGGAGAAATAATATGGTAAGTGAGTGGGTCAAAAAATGAGGGAGGAGTTGGAGGGGGCATTTGGGTTAGGGGGTCAAAGAGCAAGGGTGATAAGGGGGACAAGGGGGACATCTGGGTTTTAGTGGATGGGGTGGGGTTACATTTATTGAGGGGGGATGCGGGAGGGATTACGAGAAGGGATACAGGAAGGGTTACAGGGTGAATCGATAAGTTTTGAGTGAGGGGGATTGTACTGACTAGATTTTCATCATTTTCATCATTGTCAGTGTTAGGATTGGGAGTATTAGTTGCAACTAATTTTGAACCAGTTTCTTGGTTCCCAATTGTGTTGTTTACATGTTTGTTGCATTTATTCATGCAACGTACCATGGTGTTTAAGAGTCCTGGCGAGTAACACTCGTCGTCCTCATCCACGAGTACAGGCTGAGTTTCCTGTATCCATGTTACTGTTGGATGCAATGGGAGGATGTGATTTGGGGGTAAGTTTAATTCTACCAGTGCACTAGTACAACTGTTTGGTAATTGTTTGTCAGTCACTATTCTCTTGTTTAATTCAGGAGGAGCCATGACCGTGGAAGGAGTGGTAAATGTTTTGATAATTGGGGATGTTTGGTTGCGATCCAATACTTCTGATTGAAGATTTTGGTTCGTTGGACTAACTTCTGGGATGTGAGATGGGATGTGAGATGTCACTTTTAAGTCTCTTGCAATTACATTTCTTGTTGTTATGCTAGGACTAAAGTAGCCCACAGCTTTTGCATATGTAATTGGTTTGTTAACCGGGGAGACGTTACCAATTATGTTACCACTCCCATTGTTGGGAAGAATAGGGGTAGTGGTAGTGTTTGGGCTGTTGTTGGTGGTAGTATTGGTAGGAATAGGGGTAGAGGTGGGAGTACCGTCTATTTCTTTGGCCATTTTGAAAAGTTTATTAACCTTTCTGGTCATATAGCGGTTAGTATTCATCTTGACCTTATTCATCTTGACCTTCGACCTTGTTTCGCGAGACATGGTGAAGTAAGTGAATATTGTTCACAATATTTATATACTACTGTAGATTGTAGATTGTTGACGGTTAAATCTCTTAGGTACAACTCCTATTTGTTATCAAGGCCCAATTCTTTCGAGCGGTGACCCAATTGGCTTTATAGTCGCTGTACACGTATACGTCTTAAGTAAATATTGTTCACAATATTTTTTGTTACTACTATGCGAATAGTAACAAGGTGTATTGTAGATTGTTGACGGTTAAATTTCTTTGGTACAACTCCTATTTGTTATCAAGGTCCAATTCTTTCGAGCGGTGACCCAGTTGGCTTTATAGTCGCTGTACACGTATACGTCTTAAGTAAATATTGTTCACAATATTTATATACTACTATGCGAATAGTAACAAGGTGTATTGTAGATTGTTGACGGTTAAATCTCTTTGGTACAACTCCTATTTGTTATCAAGGTCCAATTCTTTCGAGCGGTGACCCAATTGGCTTTATAGTCGCTGTACACGTATACGTCTTAAGTAAATATTGTTCACAATATTTATATACTACTATGCGAATAGTAACAAGGTGTATTGTAGATTGTTGACGGTTAAATCTCTTTGGTACAACTCCTATTTGTTATCAAGGTCCAATTCTTTCGAGCGGTGACCCAGTTGGCTTTATAGTCGCTGTACACGTATACACGTCTTGACAGGAAGAATGCTTGCTATCGAATGAAGGATGAGGTGTGATGCCAGACTGGAGACTACCCCCTGCTTTATATGGTTCAAGCGCGGACGTGATGGAAAACACCCCTCTGCGGTTTAGGGTTTTGAAACGTTGGGATAGTTTGATGTGAGGGATAGAAAGAAAAGTCAAAGAGCATTTATATGAATACAAATGTAAAACAAACGACAGGCGCATTGGTTTTCAAAACACAACATTTTTATTCAAATAACAAACATTATTTCAAATAACAAACACAATTTTTTCAACTAACAAACATTATTTTCAAATAACAAATATTTTTTCAAATAACAAACATTTTTTTCTTCCATAACACTAATACATTATCTTTGACATGGTTGACAACGTTGTGAATTAAATTGAGATTTCCACTGTTGGAAGTCATTGGGCGATTGATGTACACTACGTTTCCTAGCTAAAGACAACAGATAGCCATAATGGTCACAAAACCATCGATCTACTTTGTCATCGTTTCGAGACGAATGACGATCAAAATAAGTCACTAAATGTTCTAAAGAATATCCAAGACTGCGATGATGCAGATAATAGATACAATATTGTCCACACACCATAGAATCTGTGCTTTGTAATTTCACATTATTGAATCGTGTCGTCTGGGCATTTCTTCTCATAAAGTCAATGATATCATCTTCGAAAGGGGGCAATCCATACGAATCAAAATACTCCACACAGCCCTCTTCAGGAAAGTAGACAGCTACCCAGTGAGTTCCTGGAAGATGACTGTCATCTGTGTTGATGACATAAGCTTGATTCTCTTGAGGTTTGCGATGAGGTAGTTCATCTTTAGCACACACGACAGCATTCCAAGAAGCAGTGTACGAACTACGGTTCAAAAGATAATAAAGTTCCCAGGTATCCATTTGTTTCTTGTGTAGCCTTGTTTTTTTCTCTCCTTTCTTCACAGGTGATGATAAGTCATCAATTCAATCCAGACTTTTTGCTTGAAACGGTCTGACAAGTAACTGATGGTTTGCTTCGTCTCTTTACTCTGTGCCAAGAGAGCTTCGATGCGATCAATTTCTCGAGCAAACAATGGAGGAGAGGAATGATCACGTAAGCCTTTATACCACTGAAGTAACACGTCTTCTTCGGAGATGAGACTCCAAGCTTCGTTCAGATAATCATCCAATTTTTCTTCTTGACTCATCATCATACATTTATCGTGTTGAATTTGACTGGGATGATAGATTTGACATCCATAACAATCTTTTTTAATCATGTCCCTCATTTTATCCTCCAAGTGTTGTGCAAAACAAGCCACTAACTGTTGTTCCTGTTCTGGCCATCTGGATTGCATGATCACTACTTCTTTTTTTTGGTCTTGGGGATCTGCTTTTTCTGTAACCTCCCATTCCATGGATTCTCCACTATTCAAAGAAGGACAAGGGTCTTCCATAGTGTCTAATAGTCTAGAATGACTTCTCTCAAACTGTTGATTTCTATGGTATTATCGAATTCGGCATACAGAATGACATTCACCGTATGGTCAAGATTTGCTGCCAACTGAAGTTCCACACGCAGTTGTCCAGATTTTATAGGGTGGAAATGTCCCTCGTCGCTGCCTTGGTCTGGAGTGAAATCAAAAGCCCACAACGCGTAACCTCCTGCATAATCGTCGTAGGAAATACCGTGACTGGTGTTGGTTCCTAATTGTCCTGTGGCTTCGTACAGTGACAAGTACGACCTCAAGTAATTCTTCAGGGCAAAGTTGGGTTCGAAGGGTCGGGTACACAAAGTTTTGCCATCGCGACTGACTTCGATTTTGGTTACTCCGCAGTGCTTAAACTCGAAAGGATTTTTATCGTGGGCACCGTTGAGGGCTGCATTGGTCACGATACCGATGAATAAACGTTTGGGTAACTGGCCTTGGAACAGATGATCTTCGATCTTAGATCGGAGTCCAGCGGCAATGGTGAAAGTTTTGACTTCCACGCGTCGTATCGGATACTTGGCTGTCGTTCTGCTCAAAGTGTGACTGATGTCATTTCCCACTTTAGGTAACACTTCCACACGACGCACGTATAACCTGGCTTCTTCGATTATGGTTTTGTATTCGTTGGCATGAGCCATCAAATGGAAAGCAGCACTGCTACGATTCAGTCTCAAGCGAATATCTACTCCGTTCAGCAAATACTTCTCTTGAAACCACATGTCCAAATGCAAACGATCGCACAGTTCTAAACTACGTCCTCGCAGAATTTTCTTTCGACGCTCGTTAAAACCCACATTGTGAGGATTGGCAGGAATGGCAGGATTGCTGCCCTCAGCAGCTGCTGCTGCTACGGACAAGTCTGTGACGTTAAACTTATCTGCGGTGTCAGGTTTCCATACCACACAAGCATCTAAATGAGTGTTCTTGGCTTCTTTTCCGTACGTCAAGAGATTTTCGAGGTACGCTCGGTAAGGGTAAGTATCCGTGCTACTGCTGATCAGTTTGTTATTCATGTACAAATCCACTTCGCTGAACAAAGAATGCATGAAATTGTTGACGGGAGCTACTCGGGCATCGGCTGCTAGATCGGTGTTGTCCGTTCTACTCACTTTCACTTTCAAATACAAGTAATTGTTGTTGAGATCGATGTAATCTTCGGGTTGTCCTTTGATTTCAAACTCGATGGGAGCTGAATTCGTCAAAGAGGAGACGGGATGAAATTCGACCCATTGGGCTTCTTGCATGGTCATCATCGTGGGTGGCATGGCAAAGAGATCTAGTTCCGACTTGGAACAGGCACAAGATTCTTGGTGCATCATTTTTTCTTTATGTTTTTTTCTTCACTTTTAATAATCAAAAATGTCTAAGTCTCGAGAGGTTCTTTTTTTCTTCGTCTTTCTCACTTTAGAGGTACGGAGACTTTTGAAATTGTGCCTTCGTCGTCGCTTTCTACCTTGTCCTTGCTGTGTCGTCAGGGAAGCAGGAATGTCAGACTCGGTACCGTTCAGGGCATTTATAGGACTTTCTCGTCGACCCAAAATCTCTTTACCCGTTTGAAGTAAGACATTTTTGCCTGCTCTCAAAAAAGCTTCTTTTGGGTTTTGTTTGTCAATGAGAACATTGTGAAGAAAATCTTTGCCGTGAGTCAATGCGGCATCTTTTAAGGCGTGCAATCCTCGTGTCACCATCGGTTTCAAAACAGGGACCACGGAACGAAAGGCTGATTTAAACATATCTCCTAAGCCATGTCCTCGTTGTCGAGTGACTCCTCGGTACACAGGATACATCACTTTTTCAGTTGTTCGAGAATCGTTTTTGAAAATGGAGTTTCACTGTGACTTTCCCTTTGGTAAATGGAATATTTTGTCCTAGTTCTCCTTTTATAGAAATGTTGACACTGTCGAAATACGACTTACTGACGGGTAAATAATGAGGATGTACAAATTCACGGTGAACGTGATTGGTATTTCCACCTTCCTCTTTATCGGTAGTGTCAGAATCCACTTTGAAAGGAATGACACGCAGTAACGGTGCAGAGGTGTGTCCTACCACGTTGTACTCTACCACATCGGAGTACACAAACATCAAGTTGAGACCTTGGTTCAATTCAACAGGGAATCGAAAATATTTTGCAAAATCCGAGTTACTGGTTATGCCTGGTCTTTGCTTTTTGTTCTTGAGCATCTCGACGTCTCCACCTAAAATATCAAACAATTCAGGACAAAAAGTAATGGCCATCATTTTCTCCTCTGAAAATGTCATCATGAGTCGACGAGACACTGAATAGTACTCAATGGTCACACTTTTTTGGTTTTTTGAGTTTGCAAAGGACTCCATGGCTTTACCAAACACAACATTGAACCTGGTTACAATCGTATTCACTAAATGTTGACCACTAAAATAATAACCTGGAGGAATGACGAACTTATGAGTGGACAGGACATTAGTTTTGGGTCCATCTGATTTCTTTTCGCCACCTTTACCTCGTGCGTCTAAGGCTTTTTGCAATTGCTCGTCATACACTTCAACTGTAAAAGTGTTTTGATTTTCGACGATGTTTTTGATTTGTGTCGGGTGTATTATTTCCACTAAAGCTACTTCCCAATGATCATCTTGATCCAAATGCATGGTTTGAGGTAATTTAGCCATGTAACAGCACAACGTGTTGTTAGGAAACACCTCCATGGAACTGTCACTGGGTAACGTTAAGTAAAATTGGTTAATAGTGTTGTTCATAATTCCAATGTTGTTCTGTCCGAGGAGTCACTCGAGGTTAAAGGAGTGTCTAAAAGAGGATTGTGATTGGAAGGGTGACTGTCAGGAGAATGACTAACGTTGGACGCAAGGCTCCCAATAGTGTTATTGTTGTTCCCGTTGTAAGAGTATTTCAGGGAAGGATTGGGAAGAAGATATCCGATGCAACTGCTGAGTAAAATGGTCCACAATTGTTTGTCTCCTTGTTGCAAACTCAAATTAGCAATGGCTGCACCGATGACACAATACACCACAAAGATTTGACAGAAAAAGACGATTTGGGTTTTAGGGACACGTTCTCCACACCACACCCACAAGGGTTGCTTTTGTAAATCTTGCAGAGATGACGTGGGTGAAGGAGTAGTCACTGTGGTTGCTGCAGCTGTATTGAAGGGCATGATGGTCACTTCTTTTTATAGTCGATGACTTGGGCAGCGTCAATCCAAGAATCAAAACTAGGAGGATATCCTTTCCAACGTACTTTGACTTCTTTGACACGACGTTTTCCTACTTTACGAGTTCTTCGTTCGAGAATGCTTTCAATGTCGTACACGTCGTCTTCTTTTTTGGTGACACGTTGTAACTCAGGCAAGTAAAACGTTCTTTTTAATACTTCTCCGTTCATGTCTTCCAATTTATAGACGGCAGGAACAGTAACACGAAACAATTCGGTGGTCCAATTGGGTAAGTAACCTTTGTCGAAAGTGCGTTTGGTTTTACCAATGCGTACCCAATCTCCCGGGGTTAACACTTCTCCACCTTTCTTGGGGACAGCCCTCGTTCGGGACGTACCAAACAGACGCTCAAAAACAGTCACTTCGTTGTCGGGTGTCACCCCTTGTGGGGCACGTCCAATGCTTCTATGGTAAGATTGATTGTAGGCTTGGACTAAGTGTGGTAAGACGTCGATGTACTTGAGAGTGTGTTGATGCGTAAAATATTTCCACATGCGTTCTTTCAAGGTACGTTGAAAACGTTCCACGATACTGGCTTTGGTTTCAGGATTTTCGGTGGTGAAAAAATGAATGTCACGTTTCTTTGATTCTCGTTGGAAAGCTTGGTTTAGAAATTCGGTGCCTTTGTCGGTTTGCCATCGAAGAGGGTGACGACCACTTTGTTTCAACACCAGTTGCAAAGCTCGTACTAACTCTCCGCTCGATTTGGATGTCAATGGTACGACCCAGGCAAATTTAGAAAAGACGTCGATGACACAAAACAAATATTTGTAGCCACGATTGTAGGTGGCTAAATGAGAGACATCGGCTAAATCGGCTTGCCATTGATGATCGATGCCTTCCACTTGAGTGCGACTTCTGTGAAATTTTCGTCGAATGGGTTTGTGTAAAGTGTACGTCGCTTGTTCTTGTAACCATCGTTGTACTGTAGGTAAACGGAGCTTTTTCAAGCGACTTTTTGCAGCACGATACAATTTCTGAATGCCTCCGTAACCTGCAGGGTGAGCTGGATCGTAATAAATGCTGGCTAAGACCTTCTCCATGGTTTAGGTTAATAAGTGACCCACTCTTCGAGGATATTGCTTTGGGTGGGACGAAATGCGGGTTGTTTGGAAACGGTTTTACGTGTCCGATGTGCCACAGGAGTTGACGTCGAGGGTGCTGGTGGTGGTGGTGGTGGTGGCGGAGGTAATGAGATAGCTTTGGTCTTCTTTTCTTTTCTCACCTCTGGTTTCCTTTCTTTCTTTTTCACTTCTGTTGAAGCAGGAGTAGCCATCATCTTTTTAACCCAAGTTTTGAGTTCTTCTCGTTGGGGCGTGGGAGAAGGGGTCAATAAGGAAGCGGCAATCTTACTCGGAATGGGAGTAGCAGTGGGTGTTTGAAAGAGATCATGGGGTTCTTTTTCTTCCTTGGGTAATGGTGAGGTGACGTCTGTTTTGGCTACTGTAGAGGGTAAAGGCGACGGATTATTCATTAGTGCCTTCAAATCGGACAGTGTGGGTAGAGCTGTTTGTTCCACAGCTTTTCGATGAAAGAGTTGTAGTCGTTGCAGAAGTTGACCGTACTTTTGCGATTTTTCGGTTTCGGACAAATCGTGGCGATGCAGCAAGGATTGCAATTCTTGTTGTAATTGGGACATCTCGTTCAAATCAGGATTGGGTGGTAAATGGGGGGTACGTTGTTCTTGCCAACGATGGTATTCCATCCATCGTTTGTAAGGAACTAAAGTCAGTTTTCGTCCTTCCATGGGCTTCCAAAGGTTACGTCTGAGATCGTGGTGCTTCATGGATCCCTTTTATCTTCTGGAAGGATCATACATATTGCTACCCATACCTTGGGGCCATCCCTTGGTGCATCCCTGGGGCCATCCCTTGGTGCATCCCTGGGGACATCACTTGTGTCATCCCTTGTAAAAAACCTGGTAATATGCTGGATAGGATACCGGATTTCGCTAATCCTCCCAACACAGGAAGAAGAAAAGGTAAAAATCCTCCGCGTTGCACCAACATTTTTTTCTTTTGACGGACGGGTATTTTCTTTTGGACCATTTGACGAAGAACGTGTCGATGTTTGGCTAAGCATTTTTTCTGGTGTGAAGACAAAGGTATCGTGCCTTTCAAGACATTCAAACAACATTCGCACACGGTATCGATGACATCTTTGGAAGCCGTTTTAATGATTTGTTTTCGCATGGGTGGAGAGGCTTTGGACAGGACAGACAACACGTCTCCGTGTTTGACCAAACGAGGAGGTAGTCCTTTCTTTTTCTTTCCTTTGTGAGGTGTAGAAAAATATTTTCTGCGAGGTGACATCTTTGCTTGTTCGTTCCACAATACCATTGACGTCCATGACTTGAAACACACCCTCTTTTATCTTTTTTTTTGTTGTGCCATCACTTGATTTATAAGTGGTATCACTTTTTCTGGAAAGAGATCATGGGGTAGGAAAAATCCTCCGCGTTGCACCAGCATCTTTTTCTTTTGACGGACGGATATTTTCTTTTGGGCCTTTGGACGATGAACGTGTCGATGTTTGGCTAAACTTCCTTTCCTTTTCTTTCCTTTGTGGGGTGAAGAAGAATGTTTTCTGCGAGGTGACATCTTTGCTTGTTCGTTTCACAATATTACTAGTGTCAATGACTTGGTACACACTCTCTTTTATCTACTTTTTGGGGAACTACCGCTTCGTCAAAAAGGTAACAATGTCTTTCACAAAATTACCAAAGGATCCTCCTTTTTGGTGACTCTTCTTTTTCTTTAAAAGACTACGTCTTTGGAGGAAAGGACGTCGATGTTTGGTTTTTAAGCCTTTGGTACGATGACGAGATTGTCTTTTTCCTGTTCCTTTTTGGATGGTAGAACGACGAGGGTGGTGGTGGTGGTGGTGTGCACGTTTTTGAGGAAGCATCCTTGAGTGTTCAGCAGTGGTACAGAAAAATACTGATTGACGCCGTGGTCTTCAAGTCATATTTTTATACTGGAATGCGTCGCCACTGATTATCTTTGCGTCGTATCAACTTCATGGCAGGTAACACACGTCGTGAAGGGGTTCGCAACGGACTCAATCGGGACAGTTCTTGTTTGGACAAATCTAGTAAACTCTTTAACATGCCAGATCTTTCTTGGACTTTCACTTTCGGGGCAGGTACTTTGTGAGCAGCTGCTACTGCCGCTAATGTCGATGAGGGTGTCTCCGGTGGAGGAGACGTTTTGGGAGACGCAGATTTCCAATGTTTCATCAAATTAGGAAAAACGGGTGTCAAATTGGGTTTGGCTGGCATCACCCGCAACGGAGAAGTGACAGCCCCTGAGGCTACTGGCAACGTAGTCCCTGCCAAACGTCCTTGTAGATCTTTTCTTACAGGTCGTGGTTGACGAAGGTAAGGTTGTGTCCTGGCCGAAGTGCCTTTCTTGCGGGTGACCGCTTTTGTCTGTGGACTTTTCTTTTTCTGTGTTTTGGTCTTGGCACCCTTGTTCTTTTTCTTAGGGGTTTGTTTGACTTTTTTTGTTTTCTTCTTGGGGTGAACTTTGGGAGTATTGGGATCCCATTTTAAAAGGGAACGAATGATGACACCTCCTAGAGAACCACTACCTCCAGGTTTCAATATGATTTGCTTTTTGGTGTGAGAGTCAATGCGAGGATTGGCCAGTTGCGTCAAGGCTACTTTGTTTCTGTCAAAAAAGCGTTTGGTTTGATGTGGAATGTGAATGATGCCTTGCAGTATTTGACGTGCTGTCACCGTAAACCATCGTAAGACTTCTTTGAGACTGGCTTCTAAGACGTGAGCACGTATTTGTGGATTTTTTTCGCGACTGATGCCGTACAAGGCACGAATCAATTTGATCGGAAGATGAGACTGAAGGGACGTCATGTTGACGATGTATGAGACCAGGTCAAAGTAACCCAAGGTTTTTATAGATTTTTTTAGTGCTTCATAGTGTTATGTCGACGAGGAGGACGTGTACACGACAGGTCCTCCGTCTTGACACCAGTCGTGAAACAAATCGGTACGAAATCGCAAATAATCAGGAGTAGTGGGTTTTAAATCCACGAGTAAATAGGCGTGTGGCGTTTGAGTGGCATCATCGTACGCATGAGTTAGCCAAGGTGTTCCTAACTGTTTGGCTAAAACTTGCACTTGTGATTTATCTCGAGGACTTTTAAACAAGACCACGTAATGAGCATTGAGACTAATGGTACGATGGGCTTTACTTTGTTGAAATAAATTTTGTGTAATGTAAATGACACTGGCATTACGATGATGGCCTTTACGCGTAAACCATAGTTTAATTTCTTCTTCGTCTTCTCCTAACATGTCGTCAAAAATAACCCAATGAGTTTGACTAGTGTCAGACACGATCCCCTCGTCTTCTTTAGGAATGCCTGCTACAAACACAATGGAATCACCTTGACTTTCTTGCAAGAGGCTGTATGCCGATTGCCACTCTTTGAAACACCACACGATGCGTTGAGGTGGACGATCGATCAAATGATGTTTATGTTCGATCAAACGTTTGACAAATTCCGTTTTGCCTGAACCGCTCGGTCCAGCAATTAGCATGTTAAAAGGATGACGAAGATACAAGGCTTTCCAACTAGCCTGATCTAAGTGTTCGTCAATGACTTTGAATGTGGAGGAGGAAGGAGTAGTAGAAATAGTAGAGTGAGCCATAGTCGTGTAGTGGTATGATAGTATTGACACAAAAACAGACAAGACAAGAGGTTTTTATACTTTTTTTCAAGACACGTTTATTTCAATGCATGTTTAAATTCGAACAACACAAAAGACAAAAATACATAAAAGCCAAATGGATAAATACAAGAATAAAAGACACAGGGAAACGATCAAAGTGGCATATAAACAAGTCACTGTACAACATTCTTTGTTGGGTAACAAACGTCTCCTAGAGGTAGTGTGTAATGTTCTTATAGTCTCCTCTACATGGGGTATAGTCACATACGTGTCCTCTCGAAAGGGTCTTTGTGGGGAAATGTCCATGACAGTTCTGTCTTGAACAGAGGGATTGTCTTCGGTGACAGATTCTTTCTCTTCTTCTGGTACTGTCACTAACACAGGTCTAAAAGTGACTTTTTTCACTCGATGATGAATTTTAGGAACACAACGCTTGGGCATAATGGGATGCTTCGTTTGTCCAAGCCTCAAAATCCCAACTTTTCCAGTCACGTACATCTGTCCAATGAGGGTGTAAATCACAAGCTACACACACATCTTCGTACACTGCTTCCGTACGTAAAAGTTGACGAATCTTTTTTTCTTGGAGAGGTCGAGACGTATCCAGATGAAAGCGTAAGGCTTTGAACAGAATAAGTCTCTCGTGGACATTTAAAGGAGTCACCATACTGTCTTATTTTTTTGATAGGTAGTGTTCGTAAAGTGTCCACAAGGAATCGACAGGTAAACGAAATCCTAGAAAGCAAGTCACTAAAACACACACGACACGTCGACCCCAATTCATAGGGTACAGTTCTTGCAATAAGTGTTCGTAATCTTTCACCGTGTGAATCTTCTCATTGATATCCTTCCACGGAATCTGTTGGATCACCAATGATAAAGGTTGTGGCATGGTCTTTCTCTTTTATACTTCTTTTTTAGGTCGAAGACTATCAGTGTAGATTCAACCCAGAATTAAACACAGAATTAAATTTGCACAAAAAGCAAAAGTGATTAATATAACGTGTAATTTCGTCCCACTGCCATTCAGGGTAACGGTCAAGAAGGATCAAAACATCTTCAGATGTAAACGTAGTAAATTGGTAACAGAGCAAAAAAATACCCTTAATCCAGAGAAATCTAATACGTTGGTTAATTTTTGTCACTTGCCTCTTGTGAATTTCACGACACAAATGTTCTACAGTCACCCATTGAGATTTTTCTTTAGCAAGACCTTGCCAAACGTCCTTGTAGATCTTCTCTTGCAATTCGTATGGTAATCCTTGAATATTATGTTTTAGAGAGGGCTTATATACTGGTATAGGTGTGTTACACGACATGGAGTAGTAGTGTCACTTCCAATCACTAGGTCCTACTAAAGGTAGGTATTGACAATTCGGAGACCATCGAGCATGTTCCAAGTAAGCGGAATCTTTCTGTTCCCACTCGTAAATGGATACACCACAACTGAAACACTTGACTTTATCTCCTTCGCCCAAGTAGAAAAATCCAGCTCTGGCTAATTCTTCAGGAGTTGGTCCAGGCAGATATTTTGGCCATTTATCTTTGAAGGTTTGGAATCGACTTTTAAAGTGACAATATTCAGGCAAACTCGTCGGGAACGAATATTCGACTCTCCTCACTTCTGTTCGATGCAGGTACGGTGAAATTCCTAGGACTCCACGATAACGTGTGGCACCGCTTTCGCATCCCTCAGGTTTGACACGCACAGCATCACTTTCCACGGTAGATATAGGGGTAGTAGTCATAGCAACGTTCCCACGATATCCAGCTGAATCGCTAACGTCACAGCGTCTGGCATCACTACAATCGTAAGGTTCACCATCGCACTCTGTAACGCAATTACAGTGCATACCGCAAGGACACTTACAGTTTCCTTCCGGACAACTTCCGTTGCAATGCATGGGTCTTATCCATCCAGTACTTTTCACACTCTGGAAAGGTACATTTGTTTTACAATCCCCAAACTTGAATGATGTCTGTTTAAATGGATTCATCTTCTTTTCGCTTGGATGTGTGAGTCACAATGAACTATTGGTCTTGGACAATGTCCCTTTTTATATGCTGCCCAATTTCGACGTGACCGTACGGGAGAGTGAAGTGATTGGGAAGTCGTACTCTTTTTTGGTACACGATTTGATAGACTTTTTCCAAAGGTCGGCTAACGATTTGGTGTGTAGGTAAACGGACAATCTTGTGCGGTTCGTGGGTAGTCACTTGAAACGTTTCATCCTGTCCCGACTGTAAGGCTTCTTGTAGCACGTTAAAGTTCACCACTCGACTGGTGCGATAATTGAGAGTCAATCCTTTCACTTTACATTCGGTGTGCATTTCTCCTTGTGGGTCTCGGTATTCGTAACCGTAATTTTTAGGACCGCCACTTGCAAAACATAGAATCTTGTCGTTGGGATGTTCATCGGTCCAGGCTCCTAAACGGTCTCCTTCGATGACAGGGTTACACTGGTTCGGTCGGTGAATGTAGATGCAACTGTCCGTGTCAAAATACAACACACGATCTCCTAACAGTTCTAACACTTCGTACAATTTTAAACGAGCGTGGGCTGTCACGTAAGCCGCAATGATGACATTTCCAAATTTGTCGGCTTCTACAAAGTCTAGTTCTTCTTCGTAATTGACTAAGATCAAGTCCTCACGAATGACGTCCACGTGTTTCATGACTTTGGTTGGGTCGTGAATCATCTGGAAGTAGCGAGACGGCTCGGACAAATACTCCGTCTTGGGTAAAGACGGTCGTTGTGCCATTTTACCCCACAAACAATTGAGCATCACTTTGGCAAACGACCGCCTTCCTTCGTTTTTCTCGATGTGGTCTAAAGTGATACCTTCCTGCTCCCTATATTTTTCTTTGAATATCTTTTGGTCTTCGGGAGTGTGACACCAGGAAGGATAGCCACTAGCTTCTTGTTTTAGTTTTAAAAAGGCATCCACGTAGTCTGCAAAAATACCTTTCTGTCTCTCGTCGCCCTTGCGGTATTGTTGTGTTTTGGGAAAGTGATAAATTTCGTACACTTCTAACAGTTGGTATCCCAGGTCCAGAGCTTTAAACAATTCCACGCTCACCCACGTTCCTGTCAAGGCACGTTCTTCCTGAGTGTGCTGACAAGGTTGGTCTTGGTTGCACATTTCGGCACATGTGCGACACAAAGGAAACATCAGTTTTCCTTGGCAATGGTGAGGTAAAACGGGATGGTACAAGTCTGTGGGAGGTAAGACTTTACACTTGATCAATCCTTCGTACTGACGAATGTGGTCAAAGTCAATGTGTTCTGTCATCAATTCTGGATGCCCTACGGGAAAGTGACAATATTTGCACACGTAAGGATACAGCGAACACACGTCCAAGTATTTGATTTCTTCTCCCTTCTCTTCGTCCGCTTGGTACAGCAAACAAGTGGCATTCGTTCGTCCTCCGTACAAACTATCCCGGGGGTTCAATGGGTCCACCAACTTGTAACTTTCTACGATGCGTTTAAACTCGGGATCGGTTTTCAAACGCAGATCGTACTCGTGTTCCCACATTTCCACTACCTGGTATCCTTGTTGTTCTAACTTTAAACGTCGCTGACACGTGGTCTGGTACAAATCTTCCATGGTTCGTTGTAAAAACTGATTTTTGGTGTTACGCTGAGGGTAGCATAGGGGACATCCGTGAAATAAACATCCGTTAAACTCGTACACGATCTGAGGGTTTTCTAAGTCCCAACCATCTACCGAATACGTTCCGATGGTCTTTTCGCCTCCTCCGTTGCGAGCGTGTTGGATCCATTTGTCTTCCTTGTCGCACAAGTAATGGAGCCAGCGTAGGGCTTTAACCGAGTATTGACGTTTGACAAAATTTGTCGTTTGAGGACTGATGACCGCTAGAGTATTTTCGGGCATAAAGCGTTTTCGGTACACTAAGGAACATGCTTTGGCAATGGTACAAGCTTCTTTCAAAGGATCGATCCCTCCGTATTCCATGAACAGTTCTCGAAATTTTCCACAACAGCGTCGTAAAATGTCCACGTCAGATCGACAATACTTTAAAATTTCTTCTTGAAAGTCAAAGGGGTCCGAGGCGTGAGTCTGGTACCAAGCATGGAAAGCTTCTCGTTGTTCGGTGCGCATGTTGTCGGGGTCGTAGTCGTCAACCTCAGGCAAATGGGGTAGAATGACATGTTGATTGGCTTCGGTATTAAAAAAGTGTGGAAAATAACCTTTGGCCATTTCTGTCATTCCAAACGTTTTAGGCATGCGACTTAATGGCATGGCCAAGTAACACATCGAATCTTTAAACTGTACTTGTCCTACTTGCACAGAAATGATTTTGGCTCCGTTCAAAGTCACTTGAGGCCGTTCGGTACTTTGTTCCGCATAGTATCTAAGCAGAAATTGCCCATCGTATCCCGAGAAATTGTGAGTCATGACTGTGGCATGGCAATGACACTCGCCGTAACGTTCGATGTCTTCTGGACTCCACGTTTCGTCGATGGGGTTTAGGATCCATTGGGCAAAATCGGCTAGCGTATTTGACCCTCGAAAGATTTTTTCACGTCCTCCAGGAATCTTGCTGCAGTAAGGGCAATGACTAAAGATAGGTTCTTGGATGCACTGCTCGCACGCACGGTGAGCCACGCAGAAATTAGGAATGTGAATACCAGTTTCTTGCATGCATTCGAAATCAAAAAAGATAAAATTCCCTTTCTTCTGGGTATCTTCTGGTCGGGGTTGATATTTTTGAATGAAGCATTCGTGCTCCAAGTCCACAATTTGGCGACAAATGTGACATCGTTTCTTCCCTCGACAAACGTGTAACTTAACACTATTGGTACGTATGCCTTGTCCACAAGTAGGACACAATCTCAGGAGTTGACAAGTACTTTTCTGCTGTGAACCTTGCATCTTCAAATGTTGTTGGTAACAGGTAAGACTGACAAAAGTGCGCTGACACACAGGGCAATGCACTCGTACTTGTCCTTTGTCCAGACAAGGTTGAGAGGCCAAACATCCCTCACATTTCGATCCACAATGCTTGTGTTGTTCTCGATTGTTATAACCATAGTCACATTTTTCACAGTAGTAACTGAATTTCAGAAATCCAGTGATACTGGTAATGGTATCAAAATGACCATCGTGATGATAGACGTGAATGTATTTTCCGTCTTTGAAATCGTGGCCTCGAAACAAAAGAGGACCACGCACTTCTTGAGGGTGTACTTTCAAAGTGTAACGTGGAGCCAAGACGTCTTGCAACTTTTGCATTTCTGGAATACCGCAAGGGGTATCTTTGGATATCCCCGCTTGCTGTAACAGGAGTTCTGCTTCACTTCGTTGTTTGGCTCGGTCCGATTGTCGAATAGTTTCCCAGGCTCTTTTCCATTCTATCGTCTCGTTCTTGTTGGCATACATTTGTCCCACGACGATGGCACGGGCTAAACACATCTGGTCTTGAGGATTGTTAATTCGGACGAGGCTTCGCTTCATGTTACGAAGGCTGTCCACCAATAACACTTTTTTGCGTCCGGTCCCCTCAGGAAGAGACACGTGGGTCATGAACAGTGTGGCTTTTCCATCGGTGATGTGAAACTTGTCGTTGGATTGTTGCACATGTTGAATTTTGTCAATGACTTTGGAAGGTGTTAATTCTGATGGGCTAGTAAACTCGATCCAAACGGGAGACTTTAAATTATCGTGATGAATAGAAAGTCTCAAGCGATCGTCTTCTTTGGCTTGACATTGCTGTTTCAATGCAGTTAACACAGAATCCCACACCTCGGTAATGAACCCTTCTGTATTCTCCAAAGGTACATTGGCCTTGAAATCTTTAAACTTTACGGCATACGTGTAAGCCGTTGTTCTAAATTTTCGAGAGGAACGCTTTTCCGTCTCTCGAATGTGATAGTAATTTTCAGGGTTTACTAAGGGTGGTGCACTTTGCTTGGACGTCGATTGCTTAGGCGTAGATTCGGGCTCACTCATGTCATCTTCAAAATCACTGGCATGAATTTGAGCCAAGACTTCAGCTACTGTGCTAGGCGATACATTACGTTTCTGTCTCTTACTATCTTTTCCTTTCTCCACAACATGATGTGGTCTTTTCATCTTGTCTGCAAAAAGTCAAATGACTACCTTTTAAAGACCATAACCCCTATATATTCATGTCCGATCCGTGCATATATAAAGGGTTAGTGTCTAACGGTTCAGTATTCATTTCACTCTCACATTGACCAGAACGATGAAAGAACCTACAGAAGTGGAACTTCTCATTAGAGCTTTACGTGGGGTCATACGAAAGTTTTCGTCAGACCAGCCGACGGCCTACTCTTCCTCCTATCGAGATAAAAGTCAAGATACTTGCTATATCTGTAAGAAGAAAGGACATTGGGCTACAGAATGTTCAGATCGTGACAAAAATAAAAAAGGTACCAATAGAGACTAAAGTCAAGATACCTGTTATTATTGTAAAGAGAAAGGACATTGGTCTCCAAACTGTCCTAAGAAACAACAGGAGCAGGAGGAGGAGGAGGAGGAGGCGGAGGAAGAGGAGGAGGAGGAGGAAAGAAATTCTGAACAGGAGGAGAAAGAGGTACCCTACTCCAAGGAAGAACCCCGTCACGTTCACAAAAACAAGAAAAGAAGACGAAACGAAAGTGAAGAGGAAGAAGAAAAAGAAAAACGTGTGACAGTAAAGAAAATGAAAAAACAGAAAGAGTGAAACAGAAGAAAACTTATGAACTTTTTAAAAATGGTATTGTGTTATGTTATGTTGTGATATTGAATTGTAACGTTTGTACTAGAATACACCAGAGAGAAAAAACGTAAGTGTCTCTTGGTTTTGATTTGATAGAATAAGAACCTACACTCACACATTCCTTCACTCACACGTACATCATGGGTTTTTAAAAAAATATAATAAAAGGACTTTTGAGTTTTCATTGAAATAGGCAATTGAAATAGTATTTCTTTTCGAAATAATTGGAGTGGCCCTGAAAAGGACCGTTGGTGTTTTGATTGTTTAAAACAAAACAAACTCAGAAACGGGACGAAATCCTCTTGAGCTGTCTTAAGCCTTTGCCACGGCCAAGGCCTACTTCGGAACTGGTGGTTCCTGTCAATGATTTGGTAGAAATCACTAACGGTGGTAAGGTAGACGTAGTCACAGAGAGATCGGGTTGTTTCGCTCGAGAAGGTCTTTTTCTCTTCGGTCGTGATAAAGAAGTCTGATACATTTGTTTCAGACTCCTTAACTCAGCTAAAATATCTAAAAGTACCGTCGTGACCGTTTGATTTTCACTATTTTCTTTCTGTCCTTGGTCTTCATTCTTCTCTGTTGCTGTTGCTGCTGCTGCTGCTACTGTTTCTTCCTGGTGTTTCCTTCTTGCTTCTTCTTCCTGCTGTTGCATAAGAAAAGCTTGTTCTTCTACTTTCTGTTGTTGTAAAAATCGCTCCAATTCTTCTTTTTGTCTCTGCTTAAAATCATCGACGTGTCCATAAGAAGATACAGAAGGCAACGAAGGTTCCGGAATGAATTCTTGCGATGTTAAAAAATCCACAATATCCCAGTTAAAATCAACTTCTTCTGGATGTAGATTTGTCATGACTTTAGTAGTCATTGTTGGCCCATGACTTGCTGTCTCTACTCCTGACTCACTCCAATTCATCGTCTTTTTACTGTCCGCCATGATTGACAACTCTGTCTCATCGATTGACTGCGCACAGACGCTAGTACCTCTATATAGAAAAGGTGACGTCACAGACCGCTCTCTTCCGATTGGATGGCTGTGCCTGACTTTTGTAACGCGTGTTTGGATTGGTCGATACACTCAATCCGTTTCGATCCGCTCTTCCCCTATAAATAACCGCAGTTCACGGCATTCGCTTCACCTGTTCTCATCACAAGATGTGGACTAACGTTGAATCGTCAACCCTTGTGTCTAGCATGCTGTTTAGGACTGACATACCCATGTATGGAGTGTCATTCATATGACGGAGACAGCCTATTGGAAGAGAAGAGTCTATGTGGAAAGACAAGGTTGCTTGAAGAGAGTTCTCTTCTATGGACCCACAGTAAGGAGAAGTTTAAGGAAGAGAAGAAGATCTGTGAGATGTCCTCTGTGTTAACAAGACAACGTTAACATTAAACATAACGGTCCTTTTCAGGGCCACTCATAGGTCTCGAAAAGATAGTAGCTTTCTTTGCCGCCCTTTTTTTCCCTTGTCCCTATATAGGCCCACCCTGTTCCATTTCCCTTGACGCTATATAGGCCCACCCTGTTCCATTTCCCTTGACGCTATATAGGCCCACCCTGTTCCATTTCCCTTGACGCTATATAGGCCCACCCTGTTCCATTTCCCTTGACCCTATAGTGCCCTAAGCTGTTTTGACCCTATAGTGCCCCAAGCTGTTTTTGACTGGATTTTCCATTGACCCTATAAATCTTGACCCTATAGTGCCCCAAGCTGTTTTTGACTGGGTTTTCCATAGACCCTATAGTGCCCCCTATTACTACTGACAAAAGTCTTATTTATTTCTCATTGTGTATACGGTTATAAGATAGACTAGATCTGACATTGACAAAGTCTTATTTTTTCTCACATGTAGTATTTCTTATTAAATATTTTTAATATGATAGGTTTTAGAGTCGCATTGCTTAAAATCAATAAATACAGAAGTTGTTGTACAGAACATGGAATGGCAGTATACCGAACTGGAGTAACCGTTACGCACACCAGAATTTTGTTATGTACACGTTTTCAAGCCGGTAATTTGAGTCTGAAAATGAATCATTTTAGTAAAGACAGGAACACAAATTGCTATAATTTTCATTTTTTCTGTTTAAATGGCATATTATCCATGAAAAACTTTGCTCTTATAATTGCACAGTAAGTTGTAAAATATCGCTATGAATTTTAAATCTCTTTTAACAGAGGTAAACATTTTATACACGTATTGGTATATGTAAATATCAATTTACACAAGTAATTTAAAGTCAGAAAGCAAAGCAGAAGGAAACGCTCTGGTGGCCTAGGGGTTAGAGCGTCCGCCGCGCGAGTGGGAGGTCGTGGGTTCAATCACCGGCCAAGTCATACCAAAGACTAACAAAAATGGCACTAACAGGTTCCTCGCTTGATGCTCAACATTAAGAGGTTGTTGTTAGGGCTGGTCAGCCTTGTGTCAAGATAATGTGACTGGGTGGGACATTATGCTACATGTCTGCGGCATGATGCCCCAGTGCTAGACATCACTATAAATTGCCTCACTGCAGACATCGTAGCGATATGACTGAAAAATTGTTAAAGATATGTTAAAAATCCTAAACAAACAAACAAACAAACAAACAAAAGAGAACATAACAAAAACTTAATTTATCATTAAATTGCAAAATAAATTTATAGCTATAGTTGTGGAGATGCAAACACAACTTGCTACCACGGCAAAATAAAAGTGAGGCAAATAGAACAGCTGCACCAGGGAAATTTACTCAGCGGTGGCAGTGAAATGGTTTCGAACTTAGAGGCTTGCGGGGAGCGAGGCGCTTTTTAAACTTGCTTATATACATCATATCGCCTTAATCCGGTAATACTCGTTACAGAGGATAAGTAGCATCATTTTATTGAGTACTAACAATATAATTATATTGAGTACTAACGACATAATTATATACTGAATACTAAATATTAGTAATAATAATAATAATAATAATAATAATAATAATAATAATAATAATAATAATGATGATGATGATGATGATGATGATGATGATGATGATGATGATGATGATGATGATGATAATGATGATGAATATGATGATGATGATGATGACTTTGTATAGCGCCTAATCTTTGACGCTCTAAGCGCTTTACAGCATATATAATTATATGACTACAAAAAAAAACAACACAATTATAAAACATAAAAACATGCTGAAAATATTTAAGGTAGTATATATATATATATATATATATATATATATATATATATATATATATATATATATATATATATATATATATATATATATATAATTGTCTTCATTCAGTAAATAAAATTTACCAATTAAATAAAATATACAGAACAAATAGTTGTATTAGTCTTAGAGTACAATAAAATCCTAATTACTTATATATAATTAATTACTTTGTAATGTACTCAAGATTCATTTGAAATTATTGACATAACGGCTCCACATCTTTCTATTATCAGCCATGAACAATAATAGTGTGGTAAATATTTTCTCTCCAGTTCTGTATAAAATGGACAAACAAGCAAAAATAATCTTCATTCTCGACAAATGTTATATTAAACATGTAACATAGCCGATCTTTCCTTGGTAGTCCATCATAACGAACCATTTCTTACTTCAAGATACTGTAGGTTAGTTTTATTGACGTAAAACCCGCTGTCAAGCAGTCGTGTAGTTTAGTAATAAAATTCTACCCTTGCAGAATCAGAACTCGCATTTCCACTTTTCATTCTGGCACCTGAAATGTAATATTATGATAGATAAAACACGCGTACTATCCAACATTCTCTATTCGAGAATTATGATAGATACACGCGTACTATATATACACCATATCTCCATTCGAGAATTATGATAGATACACGCGTACTATATATACACCATATCTCCATTCGAGAATTATGATAGATACACGCGTACTATATATAAACCATATCTCCATTCGAGAATTATGATAGATACACGCGTACTATACAACAAATCTCTATTCGAGAGCAACAACAATATTAAATGAATAAAGGAAACAAATAAAACAAGCATCAGAATCACAAATTTGTAGATTAAATAGCTCATTTTATAGTTATGCAGATTTGATTGTATGTATCCCTACACAGGCATCGTTATTCAGATTTGAATGTCTGTGTACATACAAGGCATCGTTATATATATCTGAATGTTTGTACATGTATACATTTACAGCATCGTTATATATATCTGAATATCTGTACATGTATACATATACAGGCATCGTTATGCAAATTTGAATGCCTGTATACATATAAAGGCATCATTATACAGATTTGAATGCCTGTATACATACACATTCATCGTTATACAGATTTGAATGTCTGTAAACACATACCGGCATCGTTATACAGATTTGAATGTCTATGGGAGACTTGATGGTCACAATTTCCGTTAGTATGACCGACAAACCTCAACGTTTGGTCGAATATTTGTTATAGGGCATTATTTGCTGTTTTTATATGGGGATCATCATCAGACGTTGCCCGCTAATGCATCACGGGGAAAGGAATATTTTTAGAGATTTAAAAAAAGAAACTGAAAGGTCATGGTCAAAGTAGTCTGAATTTTAGGTGGCCGGTGATGGTAAACGTTCTTGAACCTTTATATTATTGCTATCCATGAACCGATATCAGACAATGTAAAGATAGGATATAAATTTTGCTATTGCTAAAGGAGCCAGAATGAGTCAACAGTCAAGGTAACAAGGGACAGTGTAATAAAGGTTTTGAGGAAAATAAGTTAATTATATATCTATTGATGAGCATTAGACCTTCAAACGTATTGTATGTGCTGCACTTTTGGGAATGATCAATCTAGTCGTCGAAGTTCAAGGTCACGAGATGAATGGCTTTGCTTTTGAGAGTAATTGTCAAGAGCTGTATCAAGTGGTTCTATATTGTGAAATTATATATGTATTGTATTCATATTGTTTACATATTAGCGGAGAAATGGGGTTATTTGAAAGGTTAGAGGTTAAAATCAGATTGGTTGCTTAGCCATGTGTTACTATAGTTACTGTGACATCATTGCCTCCAAGATGACAAGTATTACTTTTACAAGAGAGATAGAGAGAGAGAGAGAGAGAGAGAGAGAGAGAGAGAGAGAGAGAGAGAGAGAGAGAGAGAGAGAGAGAGAGAAAAGGCATTTGTAAACCAAATGTTTCAAAACAAAATACATAATCTTCTTTATTAAACAATTTTTAAAAGCTAAATAACACAAATCTAAATTAAACACACACACACACACACACACACACACACACACACACTGCTAGGGTATCCTATGTATTTAGAGCGTCCGCCTCGGATACAGAAGGTCGCGGGTTCGAACTCTGGCCGAGTCATACCAAAGACTTACCAAAATGGTACTGGCGGCTACCTAGCTAGGCGCTCAAAGAAGTTAGTGTGAGGACTGGTCAGCCTGGTATCAGGATAATGTGGCTGGGTGGGATATCATGCTTCATGTCTGCGGCATGATTCCTCAATGCTAGACATAATTAAAAGACTATCACACTGCCTACATCGTAGTGACATGACTGAAATGTTTTTAAAACTACATTAAACATCCAAATCACACACCAAATTCGATCTATTTCTATTTTACTTTTGCGGATATAATCCCTCAAGAGCCTCGTACTACACGAACAATAGGCGCAAACGAAAACAAGTCCTTGATATAGGGGTGTTCACTAGAGTTGATTATTGTCAACTCTTCATTTCCATCCAGGAATTCGATAAACAACCTGATTAGAATGGCACGAATATCATGTTAGAGTGTCCATTTCACGTACTATAAAACACGCAGTTAGCATTCTCTTTCACACATTGCAAGGTAAAGCGAGTACTAGTAAATACATACGTGCTTCAATAACGAATTAGTTTTCGAATTCAGAAGATATCATCACCATTTGCAGACGACATTGTACAAGGCACAACATGTTCCTCGCATCGCTTTTCATAGTTATAAGTGTCATCTTTGCTGGATGCAATGGCGAAGGACTTCGAATCTGCGAAAATGAGAAAAACTTGAGCTGGAAACGGGACCCCCGTGACTGCGACGTTTTCTACATGTGTTTGGCGGGAGTTGCTATGAAACACACATGTCCCGTAGGCTACGTGGTGGGAGAGTCCCGTAATAGCTGCGTACCCAGGGGATCACAACCAGAAACATGTGAGTAAATGATTGTATTATCTTAAAAAGTACGTCGTTGTATCAATAATGCACAAAACCCCAGAGAGAGAGAGAGAGAGAGAGAGAGAGACAGAGAGACAGAGAGATGCTGATGGTGATGCTGTCTGGAAAAGATATTCATTACATGTTGTGAATTTACTTTTATTCACCGATAAACAATTTTGATGGATTTTACTGTTCATTCAAACTATTTAAATTGAATATCCAACAGTTAGTGAATCATCCGTGAAAAGAATTAAAACTGAACCGCGACTGAAAGTACTGAAAATAATGTTAGTCGTTCTTGCTGTTTTCTTTTTGAAAAATATTGACGCCAATGAAAATAAAAGAATCAATAGTACATGTTAGCATTTCCTGTTCTTAGACCAATACGAAGTTTTGATTTTTTTCTGTACGTATTTGTAAACATATTTAACTTCTCAGTTTATATTTAAGGTTTTAAGTTACTGATAATGGTATGTCCACGTATATTACACAGGCTGACGTTTCATTTCATTTCATGAGAGAGAGAGAGAGAGAGAGAGAGAGAGAGAGAGAGAGAGAGAGAGAGAGAGAGAAGAGAGAGAGAGAGAGAGAGAGTTATCCATTTATACATCTAGAGGCACAATACATGCAGCATTTCTTTTGCGCCTAAGGTTCTGGGACCACAGACGGCATCAAGTCCCTTCGGACTTTGGATATGGACACATGTAAAATCGGTACCAGAACTCCGGATATACATAACTGTGCAAAGTATTACGAATGTACTATGACAGTGGGTTCACAGCCGACTCTTCAAGCCAAAGAGTGCCTGTATCCGCTTCTCTTTGACAAAGATTCCGGAAAATGTGTCCATTACAGTGATGTCACGTGTGGTGACCGAGCAGCTCCGAAAAGTCCTTGTAAGTACGAATTATACTACATAACAACACGCTTCAATTATTGAACGCACTTTCGACCGAAAAGTTTTTTTGTTTACCTAATATTAACTTCCCAAATGACCGCTTTCCCCGAAAGAAAGACAATAAAATACCGAAATTAAATGAAAATTGGGATAATATAAACTACGTAGCTTTTCAATGCTGAGATAGATTTTAAAGTGAAGAGTTAATACGACTTTAATGGAAATAGGAACAACCAATTGTATTACTTCTACTCTAACCAATTGTATTACTTCTGCTCTAACCATGTTATTGTATTACTTCTACTCTAACCATGTTATTGTATTACTTCTACTCTAACCATGTTATTGTATTACTTCTACTCTAACCATGTTATTGTATTACTTCTACTCTAACCATGTTATTGTATTACTTCTACTCTAACCATGTTATTGTATTACTTCTACTCTAACCATGTTATTTATCTAGTTTAGAATTAAATATTCTCTTCAAAAGGACAGTCTTACATACTGTAAGATTTGAGTTTAATGACACGTGGTAAATAATGTTAATTATATTGTTTGTTAGCATATATTAATATAAATTAATTTACTTTATGTATCAAACTTACGCTTATGCTAGCAGTGTCCGCCATCTTATAAGATTTAGCGGGCTTATTTTAAGTTGTATATTAAAAATATAAAACTCATATTGTTATAGAAACAACATTCCAGCTATGAAGTAATAAATGTTGTTTGATAAGTTTACACCCGGCATGTATGACATTTTTCCTTTTGTCATAAATCTTTCTGTTTTGTTTAACATTTCTGCTTTGGCTTTTTAAAATGCATGGTTTCCAGCTTCATCTCTATGTGGATCTTTGATGTTTTGGGAAGTTATCTTACCAATTTAACTTTCACCACTTTCCATTCATTTGGCCATGAAATTAAGTTTCCTAAACAATTCAGATTTTAAAAAAAAAATGTTACTTGCTCTGTTTATTTCGTATCCTTTAATTCTTCTTCAGTTTTTCGTTCGCCTCTACAGTTTATTATTACTAAGTTGTCGTTTTCCTACCGAGTTATTTAAATTAGTTTCAAATTACTAAATTCATGTTTCAGGAAAATAAGATATCATGAAATCGTCAACTAACGTTTTTGTCAGCTGAATTTTTTTTGTAATATTATTCATAGTTATTGACTTTCTAACAGAACGATGTCCAGGTGTTCATCTTCCGTTTTATATTTCACGCCTTTACAATTTTATCAAACGAGGAATTGGTACTGAAACTAAAAAATAGAGACTAAAAGATTGAAGCCCACAAGTATATCTAATTACGTTTGTTGCTAGTCTTCTTTCAACTTTTCCTGTAATTCGTGTAAAGAATGACTTGGAACAAAATTACATATGAAAAATGGTTTTCTTTGTATTGCTACATCTGATCAAGTTTTGCTATTTTCGATGGTTTGGCATTTACAAAATTTTCATATTTTTCTTTACTTGTTTTGAATTCCTTTTGTCCAACGCCTTGCCAAGATTAGTTGTTAATGGCTATTTTTTAGTATGTAACACTTATTATATTAGTTTATATTTAGTGTTTGTAATATTTTATTATTTCCTAATTTATAGCACTGACATTGATATCGTGCTCTGATTCAGCAAAAAAGTTAGTTACTTGTTTTTGTTTCTAATCAATTTTAATAATGAAAAATGGCAGAATGTGGTTTGTGTCAATGTTTTGAAAATCGTACTTAAGAAAAAAGACAATCTATATGAATAAAGTCTTACGATAATTGCAATTAATCAATTAATGCTTTAACCGATAACTCATCAAATGAAGAATTTTAAGCCGATGAAAACATCAAAACAGTTAATTCCTGATACGTACAATACAAATACAAACCTTTATACAAAGTATAGATGATGATCAGTTACATTACATGTATTATTCGTGAAAGTAAAGAGAACAAAACAAACCCATTATATTACCAACAAATGGGTAAACAAGATATTTTTTTTTCTTGAGGGTAAAACAAATGTAATATTAATATGAAAAGGCTGAAGTAATTTTTCAATGAGATTTGAAAAAAAGGTGTTGGACTTGCAATGCTCAGAGATTGAGAACCTTGAAATGAAACTATTACAGTCAATATTACATACAATTTTTCAATAACATAACCAATAATAGATGATGTTGCTGTTTCAGTAAGTTCTCAATCGTCCCAGAGTAATGATTTAGTTCAAAAAGTAACTGAGCGTTTTGTAATCCAATTAAACAAATAAATCTTCTAGAATTACACCTGAGCACGTCCTTTCCGTACTAATTTCACTTGACTTAAGACACAATAGAATGCTCTAAAACTCCCGAGACGTGAGTTATTTCTAATGTAAAATGTCATAAATTTTAAATAAATTCACTTCTAGAACATTCTCAGTTCGTAAATAAGGTTATACATTGAACTCAAGTTCTAGTGAATATCTTTGTAATAACTTTCATCATGAAAAAATCAGGTAATACCACAACCCTCAATCACAGACATAAAATAAAGTCACATACAAAAATTAAAGACTCACTATAGATATACATAGCAAAACATTTTCAAAGAGATGGAAACTATTTCTAACTACTTGTTTAAGTTAGCTAAAATGAACAGTAGCAGCATTAGTTGATACCATACGTAATGTAATAAGCTGGCCTCTTAAAATTATATCTTTAATAGCCACTAATACGATTGATTAGTTATTAAATTAATTTGCTTCTTAACATTTTTGTTTTAAACATCGATAATACACTAATATGTTGAGAAGCTAATTATTCTTTTCAAAACCAGAAGCCATATACATAATTATAAATGCTTTTTAATTTGATTGGTGTATTATTCCTTGCTCAAATGAATGTAAAAATGTTATCACGACCTACTATGCTTCCGTTTCCACAATCATATCATTGGTTAAAAGAACGATACCATCATGAGAAAATACATAGCACGGTCGAAAATGTTACTCTAAAATATACAGCTGAGATATTGTTGCGATGCTTTAAACTGAGTCATAATTTTTTTCAATTAAATTAATTTTCCAGTAATGTTTGACCGTGTCTTATCCAGAAAAAAGAGGTTGTTTAATGTTGTACCTAAGTACATAAAATACCTAATGGTCTGATTAAGACGCGTTAACGCTTCATATGTTAGTCAGTTGATATCTTAAATAAATAAATCCCAGAAGATATTCGCAGCCTGATATTGCTATCCTTACTGCAGAACTGAATTGAGTTGATCAAATTTCATAACAAACTAGGGACCATATCTATTCATTAAATCTCCATTATACAATTTTAATATGTACTTGATTAAAATGCCTGGTCTGGTGGCATGTATATTATAAATAGTCATTTTCTTGTTAGCATTTACAAGTATTAATTAGTATCGCCTATCGAGTTAAATTATTTGACGCATTAAACTGTTACTGAGATATTTTAACGTTTCTTATTACGGTTATACAATTTCAAATCCTGTGATATAAGGGAGATATTACAACATAGCGACTATAAAGGAGTCACGATACTAATTCAGGCAGCATAGTAAACCTCAGCAAACACCATACTATTAAAAAAATCAATAACTTAAAATTTTTGAGTGCTCGTTATCAAATCTATATTTATCAGTATAGATGAAACCTGGATGTCATCTTCTGTGTAGGGAAAATTATATGACTCGCGGCATTTTCTGGACCTGCATTTGTTTGAAACACGTGCTTTCAATTACGTACCAAAGAGTCAGGTGCTAATTTTGGTACTGAATGTTCCAAACTCAAGACTGTTAAAGTACTGATATTCCATCAATAAAACAATGTCTTTATTCTTTTTTACTTACAGCTAGAAGAAGCTCTCAAAAGATTCTTTTTCCTAAAAACATAACTTACTTTATAAACCAATCCTGGTCAGCCTAACCCCTATATACTCTATTTTATGTTCACGTATTTCCAAGCTGGTTCCTGTGTTTCCATAGCATTAGTACCGTTTGTCCTAAACAATTGCCTGTATAGCCAACAATGGTAGCTAAGAGCTGCCCTTGTGTTGTTCTTTCAACAAAAATATTCCTTAAGGTGTACGAGATAATAAATGCATTGCATGCTAGTTTTATTTTACGGTGGTTTACGGAATGTCGCTTGGCGTCTTTACCCCCTCCCCATATATAAGCCCTTCAGTCTAGATTGTACACTGAATGCAGTAGATCAGGAAAAGGATATTAAGTTTTATTCCATGCCAAACCTGATTGTTTAATTACTTCTGTTAGTGCGAATTCGTATTGGTTCGGTTTTAATTGGAAATAAACAAATTAATTGCGCCCACTTACTTGCATATCTTGGCAGGTTAATGGATCTACGTTGCACTGGATATATTAAATAATGATTCCTGATATGTAATTGTTCTTTTGTAATCAATGCGACATCTAAAAGGTCTGTAAATTTTCAATATATTCGTAAATTTGAGTTAGCTTAGATTTAAAGATATCACATGGCCGGATTAGGGCGGAAAAAATGGAGCAATTGCTCCAGGCCCTCGCAAAGCAGTGACATATTTCTCCTTACACACACACACACACACACACACACACACATACACACACAGACACACACACTCGAACAAAAAAGAAAATTCTCTTTAATAGGCCGCTCTACAGACATTATGAACTTCCGAGAGAGTGACAAGTGTGAGGTGAAGTGGTTTGTATTTGTAACATGCACAATTGAGAAAATGTTGACATACGTCTTTGCTACGTTCGTGTATTTTAGTTAAAGTTTCAGTGGAGATTGTACGCATGGAAACTGTATACTACTTAAAAACGTACTTAACCAATATGGCTGCTTTTGTATGCTCACAATATCAGCCAGAAGTAGTCTCAAGTACATATTAGACAATCCCAGCTTTTGAAAGTTAAATGAATGAAGCACAAAATATATAACATGTAAAATAAGTTATCGGCTCTTTTGTACAATAGTTACCTCTGAAGTCAAGGAATTTAAAATGACAAAAAGGAGCTTGCAGATTTGCTTTAATAGATACAACAACTGAAGTAATGCCAAACTGTATATTATATAACCCAAATTACATCCATCTATCATACACAAAATATAGTGAATTACATTTTGTTTAGCAACATATAATTATGTATATATATATATATATATATATATATATATATATATATATATATATATATATATATATATATATATATATATATATATATATATATATATATATACATATACAAGGTCTTTTGTTTTTAAAAAAAATAGCCAGTGTAATCAGTTAGGAACGCCTGGGATATTCTTTTTGTGTTGGTGTAAAAATCTAACGTTATACAAGATACTAAACTATAAAGCGCCATCTAAGATAGGAAAAGGAATTATTTGTATTTTTAAGACGACTACGTGAATATATAAGGGTTAAAAAAAAGAAGCTGCGATATACTTCAGAATGATACAGCACTTCTCCTGCATGAAATAATCTCTCTCTCTCTCTCTCTCTCTCTCTCTCTCTCTCTCTCTCTCTCTATATATATATATATATATATATATATATATAACTGTTTTGTGTGGAAAGACATTTGATTAAGGTTTATATTTGAGTCAAAGCAGTTTGAAATTTATATTTATTAATTTTAAACATTAATCTTTAAAAGAATAGTATTTTAATCACTTAAATTTGATATAGTTTGGAGAAATGATTTTAAAGAAATGGTGAAGCGTCATGCTCTGATTCAAATCCCCGGTGGCCAAGTGGTCTAATGCGCTTACATTGAGAGATTACTGGCACTCTTCGTGGATTTGGGTCTCGGTTCGGTCAATGTGGGTATGTGAGAAAGCTTGCTAGTAGCTTGTATCAGTCGGTAGTTCTTTATGGGGTTTTTCCTTGGCTCATCCTCCACTAAACGGCCATACACCACAATTAATTTTACTATATCTTCTCTACATATATTTCTCAGCACTGACCTTTCCACAGTGTGACAGTCAATACAAATCATATGAAAATCTAAAATACCCCCAAAGTTGACTTCACGGTGAAATTCTTGTCAAGGGTTGACCGGCATTTTTTTGAGTGGCTTCACTGTAAACAGAGCAGCATGTACACAGAAAACTGATTTCACTTCCGGATCATCACTAAGGCCTAATTACACAGTGTGCACTGTCGCCAAAATACATACAGACAGCCACTCTCAGAGCTCCTGTTCTTAAGAATAAACAGTTAACTTTAAATCCATACCAAAGTACATGCATCAATATAACTCTTCTATCACCACCAAAAGGAGAGAGAAAAAAAATGTTCTAAAAATAGACTAGAACTACAATGAACTGGAAGTATTAATTGTGATGTAATTCCAAATATACTGGCCGCCATGTTGAGCCCCTAGTATGTACTAAAAACGACGTCAAACCCACACAAACAGCCCTGATTAGATTTATAAAGACATTTGTAACGATGCAAAGGAACACGAGAAAAACTAAGGCTACGTAATGAAACAGTCTTTACCTTATTTGAACGTTGGCTAAAGTTACTCGTACTATGAATATTATCAAAGAGAATTTTAAAAAAATAGGATGTAACCATAGTCATGTTGCCTGAGATAACTAGCGGTGTGTGTGTGTTTGTGTGTGTGTGTGTGTGTGTGTGTGTGTGTGTGTGTGTGTGTACGCGTGCGTGCGGGTATGTTTATGTATTTAAAAATCACAAATCAAACTCATTTGAAAGATGTAAATTTGCACATTCTTACAAACGCTCTCAAATATTTAGGCTTCTTGCGCGGTTCGTTTTTGAAAAAAATAAAAGTAAAGCAAAAATCTATCGTTTCGGTCAATCTAAATTTCATAGAGGAATCATCTTTTTTAATCCATTCCATTATTTGATTGTAATATATATTAATTTTCAGACCTCAAGCATTTTATTTTTTACAATAAAAGTTTGTAAATGGAAATTTTAATTAGGCTCATATTTTTTTATATATAAATAATGTCAGACACTCTGACCAATTATATAGACAAATTTGAAAATGTATAGCAGTACACATAGTCTTGAAATGTGAGCCTACTTATACAGAACAACGGTTATTAAGATCCGAATTTTGTAACATCGACAAAGTAACTTTAAAATACCAGCAATTGCTTTTACAGGAAGAAACGGTATGGAATACATGAAGCGTCATCAGTTATTTTTTTAGAATTTGACGTCAACACACAGTTATAGTTTAGAATGTGACTTCAACACAGTGATAATTTAGAATAGGGTAAATTGCTGAGATATCATTTTAAATTCAGACTGCAAATTCACTAAAGTGTTTCCTTTATTTTACGAAGTAAGCACGTTGGGTAATTTAAATGCGAACTAGCTTAAAACGGAAAGCTATAGGACAGAAATAAAGCAATTATCAAAGAGACGATATAAATTTGTATCTCTGTGGGAAATGTTCTTGTTTTGGATTACTCATTTAGTTTTTCTCCGAACAGATATGACTTTAGAATTATTACACTTGTTTCTTTGTAATGTTCTTGGTACAATGTACATTGCTTATTTGTCATGCTATTGGTACAATATATACGCGTGTAGAACGCACATTCATCTAAACACAGCATGGACTCAGATCTAACATCGTGTAATGCATAAGTATATCAGGGTCAAAATAGCTTTAGTGGAAATCAATAGTAGAAGGAGCAGCATATACCCTGATACGTTGGCACATTAGGTAACGACAGCGTATACTCTGATCTGATGGCGCACTGGCGTAAACAACGTATACCGTGATCTGCGCACTAGGCGTAGACAAGGTAGAACATGATATGTTGGAGCAATAGGCGTAGATGAAGTAGAACATGGTCTGCTGGAACACTAGGTGTATATAGCGTATACCCTGATTTTCTAACGCAATAGGCGACCACGACTCTGGGTTTGTACTATTTACGCTATTGCAAATAGTTCAGAGTTTAACATTAACTTACACGGTATGTGGTGTTCCAGTATTGAAGAACCCGGTTTAAGTAAGTTCTGTGCAGAAATACTTTGCCGAGCGTGCAAAGGAATAATATTATGCTTATAGTTAATTAATTAATTAAGTAATTATTAGTTAATAAATAAATAAATAAATTACTTGATTGACTGATTGATTGAATTATAATTAACAACCATTGCATCAAGGTGGAAAACAAGATAATTTTCAATCTTAAAGTCATTTAAATTTCATAGAAATAACAGAAATCGCAATTAGAATCCATATCGATTGCGTTTTTGAGGGTTTTAAACAACTACAGCCAAATAGATCTATTTGTTTACTATTCTGATATATTTGGATAGAATATGCACTCAATGTATTCAACACAAGTCTGAAAAAAGTATGTGAAATAAACCCGTATGGTTTTGTGATTCATAGTTAGACCTGCGTTTAAATACTGTACAAAAACATTGCCGAATTCCGCAATATACGTGGGCACGTACACAATGTCGCACCAATTGTTCACGTACACGATGAAAACATTAGACTGAGTTTTAAACTCCAAAACAGATGTGATTTGTCATCATTTTGTGATTACGGCAAGCAGAATGTGATGACCTCTGTTACTTTCAAAGTCTCACCCTGTTTCTTGAATGCAAAAGAAACACATGTTGTTAGTACTCCTTTTGACGTCAGATGATTACGGTGTAAGACCATATCAATTGTTTAAATGATGCCAGACTTAAGTTATAGTCTTTACTTGCAGGTGAGTACGATGCAAACCAGTGCCGGTCTTCTCACTGCGTTCCATGTCACATCCGTTACCCTAGTTGCATTGGTCTTCCGGACGGAGAAAACTTTTGGGCTGGCCGAGAATGGACGCCGTATTACATCATCTGCCATGACGAGAGAGTAGTTTTCACAGGAGAGTGCAACATGAGTGACAAAGCCGAAATCTTCAATCCAGATACAAAAGTTTGTGCCGAATTTGAAGACAAAATATTTGGTTGATCCTTGATAGGGAATGCAAGGACATTGCGACTCGGCATTTCTTTTAATGCATTTTTAATGAATCTCATGTCAATTTTCATATATGAAACTTATACGAAGCTTATGAATAATGATAAATTCAAGTACATCATGCTTATACAATGTGGATGGAACCATATTTCCAAATACTTTACTGTGAAAATAAAAAATGTCCTTAGTAAGTATTGTTAGTTGTTCTGCCAGAAATATCATGATTAGAACAATGCTCTTTAAAAATGGTTCCTTTGAATAATGTTCAGTGACACATACATACATACATACATACATACATACATACATACATACATACATACATACATACATACACATATATATGTTTTTTAGTATTACAGATATAATTCACTTGTTAGATGCACAGCTGAGCAATTATTCACAATATAAAGTGTTTTTTTCGATGCCTATTTTGATGCCTGAAGAATTAATGTGTCCAGACTTGCTCCATTAAAATAGTGTTCATTAATTTGGATAAATAAATGATAATAACATATTAAAAGAGATGCAGTCTATAAAATGGACCATCTCTCTCTCTCTCTCTCTCTCTCTCTCTCTCTCTCTCTCTCTCTCTCTCTCTCGTGATCATAAACTTACACAAGAAGATTACATATACCGACAACAAGGCACATACACTACTAACGGAGTGTGCAATCAATGCATTTCATTCTTCATGAAACATATGCCTGACGGAAGCTCTCCGGAAAATCTTTAGTAATTCTAATGGGGATAAGTAGTTATTTGGGGGTAATTATTATGTTTCACAATCAAAAGTGCTGCAGTGTTTTAATTCAATTTACGTCGACCGTTCGGTCATTCGGTTAATCGGATATCCGCTGTGGTTTCTGGATGATATATTGTGTTTTAAGTAACAGCTTTCAATGTAATGTGGTACATGTTTTGGTTTTTTGTTTAACCCATGAAACCCCAATTCCAAAGTCAGGGTCATAATTGTAAATAAAGTTAAATTTGCTTTTGAATTTCATTTCTGGACGACACATCCATCTTTGGTGAACAAATTTCAAGGCAACATCGTTTGCTTTTGCTTCAGAGAAAGGAAGATTCCTTTGATGTTGAAATCATTAACGTTAAGGTCAAGGTTACCGTTGGTGACTTGATTTCTCTACATGAACTTCTGAGAGAGTGATAGCTGTATGCTGAAATGGTTTGCATTTTGCAGTATACACAGTGGAAAGCATGTTTGAATACCTCTACGTTACTTTTATGTAATTTGGCTGAATTTTCTTCGGATACTGTACGTATGAAAACTGTGCATGATCGAATCACACATTAACAAAAATGATTGCTCCCATGTGCTTGAGAGATCAAACTGAATCTGTCTAAAGTACACTATCTTTAGCAATTAATAACAATTTAAAGCGGTATTTTCCAGACAGACAATGATAACTTTTAAACGTGAATGAATTGTTTAGCAAAAATATAAAGACTTAAAAAATATTGACTCTTTGTTTCCCTTTTACCTCTGAAGTTCTAACATTAAAAGTGACCAAGTGGAGCTAGCAGTTTTGTGGTAGATGTACATCTGAAGCGAGACCAAGGTGCTTATTCTATATCCCATATTAGACCCGTCAACCATACGCCAGAATAATAGGACTTTAACGTTCTTTTAACATTACTATCATATGCTAGGTCTTTTCTCAAATAGCCATGATACTCATAAGTAAAAAGCAGAAAACCTAATTCCTTTTCTTATTAAAAATAAATGCGAACACTATGCAAAATAGAAACTAAAAAGTGCTACAAAAATAGATCTTGTTTATGCATTTCATTCCCACCTGACACTTTCCGTGATAGATAACATAATTGAACGAAATTTAATCTATTTTATCTCTTATGTTTAGGAAAACCCATTCAATATATGGTTATTTGCTCCAGGGTCAATTTCACTATTGCACAAAATAGATACTGCCATCAATTTTAGTGATTATTTCTGTTTTAGTACAAATTTACATTTGCACAAAGAAGAATACAATAAATTTTGCAATTCGTATCTCAGTGGGCAAGACCACTAATTAAAAAAATAGTCACTTGATTATTTTAGCTCAGGAAGAATCCTTTGATAATGGGTCTGTAGCTCCAGCGTCGTCGTACAAGTATATTTTTGCCTATGCAATTGATTTCGGATGATAATTGAGGTTACAGAAAGTAAAATTCAACGAAGCCTAATGCATTTGTTTCCATTAGTACCAGAAAGAGCTACACTGATTATGGGGTCCTTAGTTCTCAGGTCATAGTCACTGTTTTAAGTAATGCCGATGCATTATATTCTAATAAACCTAGGGTATGTGCAATATATATTTGTGTCTCCATTTATAGTTTTGTTAGATGTTAATACTTATTTGTTGATTACATGGGTGGGGTGGGGTGGGGTGGTTGGTGTTTGGAAGATATTTCTCAACCATGTACTTGACCAATATCTAGAAGCAGACGCCATGAAGTACATTATTGACGTGACGTAATCACAGCATGAATTCGCTTCGTAAAACGGACCTTCTTTGATTTCCAAACATAAGGAATTATCTGGACATTTGAGGAGGTATAGATGTCTATTAATCTGGGACAGGAATAATTCCTTGTATAGTGAGTCTGGGTCGAAAAAGCTCACTAGTAAGTAATACAAATGTGAAACAAGGGAAAAACCACGCATGTGGGAAATTAGAGTTTCCCGAATAACCGACCAGTGACACATTTTCTTCTAAATTATTTCTCTAAATTTTGTATTAGTCACCCAATAGTCTATAATTATTATTATTGCAATGAAATATCCGGAATATAATCTGCGCTCATACATTTATGTAAAGGTTTGCCTTTATTTAGGTTAATATTATTTAAATTAATACAGAAGACCCACCATGGCTCGTTGTTGTCAGCAATTGAAGTAGTGATAGAGAGATGCAAAGCTCAGAGCCCCCAGTTAGTGGTGCCGACAGATAAATAAATGAATAAACACACTGTGAAATTCAAATAACAACAATTTAAATATAATTCAATAACAGTCATCTCTCAAATAAAATTCAAATTAAAAACCCTATCACTCATCTTTTACTCGACCATTTGACGGTCTATTTCATCATCTGACTTAGTGTGTTAGATTTTCCTCTTGTCCTGTGTTCCTACTTTTCTGTATGAGTCTTCCTTCTCTTTTCCTGTGTGTCTCAGAGACTCGGACCAACTGCACTGGTGGTAATTCTCTTTGGTCCCTAAATCTTCCTTATAACTTCTCCTTCAGTTATTTCTTTTTGTTTGTCTCCCATGAGACTCGGACCAACTGCACTGGGGTAATTCCCTTTGGTCCCTAAAATCTTCCTGTATTAACACACAATGACATTAGCATATCACATTCTCCTACCTATGTAAACTCACACTAAACATTAATATCATCAGATAAGCCATTACCGTTTTTGTCACGCATTCGTGCCCATCGAAATACACATTCTCCCCGATAAGTGTACACGGTATATATATATTATATATATATATATATATATATATATATATATATATATATATATATATATATATATATATATATATATATATATATATTCTCAATTTTATTATATAATTGAACAATATCATATAATCAGACGCATTTCTATACATTGCACTTCTACAAAGTGTACACAATTATGCACATATCCATGCGCTGATATATCCTTACATATGATACTCCTGAAAAATATACACAAATAGGCAAATCCCTCTTAACTAATGTTGTACAATGCAACCATTATACAAAGCGTATAATTCAATTCAACATTTGCAAATCTATCATACCAAATGAATAAATGCATAAGGTTACATCGATATAACCAAATGGCGAATTACAATATTAATTCTTTACATAAACATTGCTCATATCTCAAAATATGCAAGTATATCAAACTCTACGAACGAATCGACTTACAAATGGTAATTCTACGTACTAAAGTATACATACTGCAATACTTAAAGTACACTTACTTTGCAGTAATATATTACAACAGTTGAGCAAAAAGTCACTGACCTGTACTGAAGCTCCTTGTTATGCCCGGAATATACACGTTTCCCGCCAATATCGAATGACGTCGGAGTAGCGTATCTTTCCTTATACTTTTCGCAAGATGGTTTTTGCATCTACTAACGTTTAGTTCTCAAGATAATAGATTCAAACTTGCGATCCTAATGTTTGGCCACGCCTTGTTCAATTCCGAGTGGATATTGATTCATATAATGATCAGACAATGCTCCTGCAAACAATTTGTCGAAGCTGAATTTACGACCCCCTACTTGATGCTCATTTATTCCGAACAAAGAATTCCACCACCTACCGGTGAACAATATTACGTAACTGGCTTTGGCAAAAATAAGCGCACGTCACTTGTTTTATGTCTATGTCAATTAACTGGCTTGACACCTTTTGTTCGCCGTACTGACCTTCATACATATTTACGGCGCGAAATTATAGCCTCTTGTTCGAACATATACAAGTTGAAATCTGGTTAATTCTTACAACGCGACAATGTACATAAAATAATAGATGATGACATGGTTCACTCATTTCTAGTTCAAAATAAGAATATTTTTAGCATACTAATCAAGTTGAAGTAAACTTGTTGAAACAAAGATTTTATTACTGTGGAAATAGTCACGTAAAGTTTTGTAACCTCAACGCTTTTCTGTTGTTTGGTTTGTCTTGTCTTTCATTTTGTATTTACCTGTATACATTGGAAAGACACCTTTCAATTGTTATGTCAGTAACTCGATGTTGAAGGACACTATTGCTAAAATAGCTTTTATATATGTATTAAATTTCTTGATTATTACGTGAGTTTTGTTAACAGACTTCAACAAATTTAGTGCATTATTCCCATTAGCTACGGGAACAACCCTATTTATTTCGAATTAGAAGGTTCCAGATTATGGACGCTGTTAGTAAAAATAGATTTGATAATCGTATTATCGTTTTCAATATAGCATTAATACGAAACTTTGCATATTTGTTCCCTTATTTGTAAGAATGATCCAAAATAATTGTGTGTGTGGGGGGGGTGAGAGGGGAGCAGGGGCGGGTAGGCGGATTTACGGTTAATGCTAGTAAAACTTGGATATCTTTGTATCTTTACTTCTCTAGTGATTTAGGCGTCTTACAATTAGTTGCAAATACGTCTACCACAGATACAGCAATACATTATAACATATCAGTTTCTGGGGAGTGCTAGACCAGTAACAAATGCCAGAAGCGTAACGACTGGCCAAGGGAAACTGTTGCAATTAAGTGTGTTCATGTCTTTTCATGCATACTTACAGTCTACTGCTAGGTACGGTGGGCCGCGTTTTTGTTCCTCAACGGCTGAAGAGTCTGGTGGGATTCTTTTGGCCTTCCAGCATTGCTTTCGTCGCAAATCAAAACGTTGTTATTGTCGCGATCAAGGTCGATTGGCCTGGGCTGTCTCGTAAAGAATGTTACCGTGTTTTCCACATTGTCGAACTTGTCGTCTTTAACAATTGCGCGTCACTGGCAGCTCACAATAGCGCAATCTTCACGCGGACGGTTGTGTCAAAAATCAACTGCAGCACATCGTAGCACGCTTCATAGTCTGCGTTGATAGCGACCAAGTACATCTGGTTCCACTTCACCCAGCAGGACGCTTTAGCAACCGCGATAGCACAGCCAAAGTGCATGCGATCTTCGTTATTATGTTTTCTTGACAATGCTTCATTTTATTGTCGGGAGTTGATCCACCGATAATGTTTATTTTGCGTCGCCTGCTGCCTGAATGATGTAAAACATGGGTCATAGTAGCTTTTCGAAGGATCCAATTTATAGGTCGTTTTTAAACGTGATGAATTTACTCTATGATTTTAGAAGGTATTATTTCAGGAAGCTTGACACCAGTTTATACTACTACTACTAATAATAATGAGGACTTTGTATAGCGCCTAATCTCTTAAAGCTCTAAGCGTTTTACACCATCTATAATGATATGACTACACTACAGAACAACAAATGACAAAAACAATGAAATTGGAAAACATAAAAACATGCATAAAATATATGATAATAAACATGATTAGGTCGCTAAGTTTGTCCCTGAAGTCGAAACAGGTGAGTCTTCAGAGCACTCTTAAAAGGGACCACTGTGTCTTTGTGTCTATTCTCAATGGGCTATTCGTTCCACATAGCCGGGCCCTGGTATGCAAGAGAACGTTGTCCATATGACTTTGTTTTCACCTTGGGAACAATGAGTATACGATTATCAGAAGAAGAGCGTAAGTATCTTGCTGGTATATACACATGGGTGAGGCCGGATAGGTATGTTGGACTGGTGTCTGTCATTGAAACACAGCTCAGAGAACAAATTTGGTGTTTGATTCTGTATCGAATCGATAGCCAGTGTAGGATACAGAGCAGTGGTGAGGTGTTCTCTGATCCAGGTACTCTAAAGATAATTCGTGCAGCTGTGTTTTGAACTTTTTGAAGTTTCTGGAGTAAATATTGTGATGAACCAGACAGAATTGAGTTACAATAGTCCAGTCTTGAAAGTACTAATGAACACACAAGTGTTTTCGTGGCATCAACAGAAAGATATTTACGAATGGAACTGATGCGTCTCAATTCAAGATATGCAGCCCTGCAGATGTTCATGACATGTTGGTGCAATGTGAGAGTACTGTCTAGAGTAACACCTAGATTCCGTACTGAATGTGAAAATTTAATGTTGGTGTTGCTGATATTTATTGTCTGAGGTAAAGGATGTGAATGAGAAAGTCTTTGTGTTGTGATTAGAATAGCCTCAGTTTTATCATCATTCATATGCAGCTTGTTACATGTCATCCATGATTTCACATCCGAAATACACTTCTCTACTCCATGGATGGTAGCATCAACTTCAGTTGGGTGGCTAGACTTGTATATTTGGGTGTCATCAGCGTACAATTGGTGCGACACTGGGTGATGATCTAATACACTTGAGAGCGGCTGAGTATACAGAATGAGGAGAACAGGTACAAGAACACCACAACATACGTCAACTGGGTTGGAGTGTATTCCATTTGCATAAATAATTTGTGTCCTGTTGACCAAGTAGGACTTGAACCAATGTAAGGCTATATTCTGAATGCCAAATACATGCTGGAGACGGTGAAGTAATATATAATGGTCTATTGTGTCAAATGCTGCAGATAAATCCAGGAGAATGAGGACTGTAATCTTTCCACTATCCAAAGCAGAGAGAATGTCACTAAATACTTTCAGAAGAGTAGTTTCCGTACTGTGGCAAGGGCGATATGCAGACTGTACATTGCTAAAAAGACTGTTTGAATTCAAATGAGACAAATGTTGAGTTAGAACAACCTTTTCTAAGATTTTTTATATGAAATGGAGATTAGAAACTGGGCGGTAGTTCTTTAAATCGTTATGGTCCAGTGTTGGTTTCTTCAGCAGTGGCTTTACTATGGCAGTTTTGAAAATGATGGGAATTCCCCTGATGAGAGAGAGATATTAATAACATCAGTTAGTGAAGGCAATATTGGTTCTAAGCACTCAAGCAGCAGTGATGTCGGAATTGGATCAAGTTCACAAAACTTTGGTGCACTTTTCATCACGATTGTCCGTACTAAATCTATAGAAAAAGGTTCAACCAGACAGAATTGAGTTACAATAGTCCAGTCTTGAAAGTACTAATGAACACACAAGTGTTTTCGTGGCATCAACAGAAAGATATTTACGAATGGAACTGATGCGTCTCAATTCAAGATATGCAGCCCTGCAGATGTTCATGACATGTTGGTGCAATGTGAGAGTACTGTCTAGAGTAACACCTAGATTCCGTACTGAATGTGAGTATTTAATGTTGGTGTTGCTGATATTTATTGTCTGAGGTAAAGGATGTGAATGAGAAAGTCTTTGTGTTTAGAATAGCCTCAGTTTTATCATCATTCATCTGCAGCTTGTTACATGTCATCCATGATTTCACATCCGAAATACACTTCTCTACTCCATGGATGATAGCATCAACTTCAGTTGGGTGGCTAGACTTGTATATTTGGGTGTCATCAGCGTATAATTGGTGCGACACTGGGTGATGATCTATGACACTTGAGAGCGGCTGAGTATACAGAATGAAGAGAACAGGTACAAGAACACCACAACATACGTCAACTGGGTTGGAGTGTATTCCATTTGCATAAATAATTTGTGTCCTGTTGACTAAGTAGGTCTTGAACCACTGTAAGGCTATATTCTGAATGCCAAATACATGCTGGAGACGGTGAAGTAATATATAATGGTATATTGTGTCAAATGCTGCAGATAAATCCAGGGGAATGAGGACTGTAATCTTTCCACTATCCAAAGCAGAGAGAATGTCACTAAATACTTTCAGAAGAGTAGTTTCCGTACTGTGGCAAGGGCGATATGCAGACTGTACATTGCTAAAAAGACTGTTTGAATTCAAATGAGACAAATGTTGAGTTAGAACAACCTTTTCTAAGATTTTTTTTATATGAAATGGAGATTGGAAACTGGGCGGTAGTTCTTTAAATCGTTATGGTCCAGTGTTGGTTTCTTCAGCAGTGGCTTTACGATGGCAGTTTTGAAAATGATGGGAATTCCCCTGATGAGAGAGAGATATTAATAACATCAGTTAGTGAAGGCAATATTGGTTCTAAGCACTCAAGCAGCAGTGATGTCGGAATTGGATCAAGTTCACAAAACTTTGGTGCACTTTTCATCACGATTGTCCGTACTAAATCTATAGAAAAAGGTTCAAATGCTCCTAACGGTTGTCGTTGAAATTCTGCATCATACCTGTATGGTGACGAATCTGTTGAAATTCTGCTGTCAAGCGAATCTCTAATGGTTTGAACTTTGTCATTGAAGAAATTTGCAAATTTGTCTGGTAAGTCTAGTGGAGAGAAGGTCGTTGGAAGTGGTGTACTTTTGTTCCTTGACATTAGTTTGTTAGTTATTTCTAAGAGCTATTTGCAGCTGGAACTCTCCGTGACTTAGTACTGTAGTGGGATGATTTGGCTAAATGGACTATGTTTGTGACGTTCTTCTTAGCGGCTTCGTAGATTTGTTTATGAGTAGTGAGTCTGGTGGAAAGTCAAATCCTCTCTGCTTTTCGGCGATGTCTTTTAGCAGTGCGAAGCTGGTCCCTAACACTGCTATACCAAGGAGAACACTTTTTTTTATTGATACTCTGCATTTGGTTGCTGGGGCATATTTTTTCAAGCAATGAACGCAGGCAGTTATCAAGTTGTTCCACTGTTGGATGTAAGAAAGTTGTTAGGTTTTCTTGGATGTCATGCATGAATTTGGTTCTATTTATCATACGGAGGTTTCTCTTAGTAGCAAATAGAGGTGGAAGGTTAGGGACTGATACGTCGAGATGGCATACAATGCAGAGGTGATCCGATGCAAGTTCGTGGGATACAAGAGTTGATTGCAGAATATTATCATCAGGTCTATAAAGAAACCAGTCTAAAATGTGACCAAGTGTATGGGTAGGTTGGTTAACTGACTGTTTAAGATTGAAAACATGAATGGAATCTAGGAGTTTTGACGTGTTTTGTTTACCAGGACAGTCATAGTGAAAGTTGAAATCTCCAAGAATAATTAGGTTGACACCTATCGAATTTTAAAACATTAGAATATTTGGAAACTGCTCCAAAAAGAGAAATTCGGTCAGCTTGTTTTTTCTACTAGGAGGAGGACGGTAGAGACAGAAAAAATGGACTGACCTTTGTTCCAGTGTGAGCGATATGTTTCAATTATATAGAGTGACAATATATTTGTACCAGATGCTAAATAAGTTGGTAAACGTTATAAATCCAATAAAGATGAACTATTAGATGAAGTTAAAAAGCGAAATATAATATACCAGAGTTGTAAAGAATGTGTCAAACCAGTGTATGCATGAAAATTGGTATTTTACCGCAGGGCTGTTCTGAAGAAAAAAAGTGTACCAAATCCTTTGAAGAGAGGCCATCCAAAGTGGCTGCAGAGAAAGCAGTTCGATTTATTTCCAATTTATTGGAGTCTTTGTTGGTTAGTCACAATATTAACTCCAGAAACTTCAAAAAGTTCAAAACACAGCTGCACGAATTATCTTTAGAGTACCTGGATCAGAGAACACCTCACCACTGCTCTGTATCCTACACTGGCTATCAATTCGATACAGAATCAACCACAAAATTTGTTCTCTGTGCTATATTTCAATGACAGACTCCAGTCCAACATACCTATCCAGCCTCACCAATGTGTATACACCATCTAGATCCTTACGCTCTTCTTCTGATAATCGTATGCTCATTGTTCCCAAGGTGAAAACAAAGTCATATGGACAACGTTCGTTTGCATACCAGATCCCGGCGACGTGGAACGAATTGCCCATTGAGATTAGACACAAAGACACAGTGGTCCCTTTTAAGAGTGCTCTGAAGACTCACCTGTTTCGACTTCAGGGACAAACTTAGCGACCTAATCATGTTTTGTATCATATATTTTATGCATGTTTTTATGTTTTCCAATTTCATTTTTTTTGTCATTTGTTGTTCTGTAGTGTAGTCATATCATTATTGATGGTGTAAAGCGCTTAGAGCTTTTAAAGATTAGGCGCTATACAATGTCCTCATTATTATTATGTATTATTATATTATCTTTTTCATACGTACCCGATGGAGAGTTGTGTTGTGGTATTTCATTTGCTTAATGGAATTTTGACTCTTTCCAATTCCCAACTCTTTGGTCATCATCATATCCACCAAACATCATATTTTATGCCATTCTTTATCTTCATCCTTGCCAATATGTCTGGTTTTTATAATCATCTTCTTTTTGACGATACCGAGATAAATTGTGTTCATAATCCTCTTCAGCAAAGTTGTAATCCAGTTTGTAAACAATTGTATTATATTAAAAGACTTAGACTAATCTAAATATTTTCTCCCTAAACTTGCTTTGATTGAATATACATGTTTCATCGATGTTTAATACGTGCATTCCAGATGAATCAGTTTTCAAATAGCAGAGTAGAAGCACCACCTTTAATCTGTTTTTTATCTGCTGTTTTAAAACGGAGTAATGTCGACTGATCTTTGAAGACTACTGTATTATGTAATGAACTATGGTTAAACATAAACCCATATTCTAGTTCCATGTTGTGCAAAGTACTTCCACATTTTAATCCTTATGGCTCTGTTAAACATTGTCAACTATTCATGCCTTTTTATCTGAGAAAGTTGAGAAGTATCAGGTGTCTACTGTCCGTTAGAAGCTTCAAAATATAATATATTCTTTTAAATACAGATTTCTCTCTGAATATGTCTTCATAACCAATGTTTATGTCAATTGTTTTTAGATGCACCTCCTTTTCATTATAGTGGAATGTATGTATATATATATATATATATATATATATATATATATATATATATATATATATATATATATATATATATATTATTGTCAATGATTATTTATTTCTATGGTTGTATATACTTGCATGTCAATATGTTGAGTGTGGCTGAACTTTGTTTATCATGTTACTTAAGTGAAACAGTACTATCTTCTCTCTAAATTACTGTTGAATTCAATACAATGTAAAAGTTGCAGTCGTAATAATGCCTTACATTTCCCTCCAAGCTATTCTATAAATAATATTGATTAGCACTAAGATCAGATACATGGGTGTATATGGTAGTCTTAGTTTAAAGGATTTTAAGCAAACATATATGGTAATGTTAGAAACAAATTCTACATAGTTCACACATCTGATACTAATCAACATGTTGTCCCATATGTCTGTGATTACTGTAAAAGTAATTATGTTAATGAACCCTGTAATTTGTTTAACTATCACCCTGATGTAAAACTAGTAATATATTCTGTGTGATGTGTAATTGTCTTGATCACTAGCTTGGCTGTATAATACAAATTGGTTGGAAATCACAGTAGCTTTGTGTCATTACTTGTGTTCTAACCCCCACCCCTATTACAATGTGTTGACGCAGTTTTACTCCTTTGTAACTTCGTCGCCCTCGACCGGCTTATGGTTCAGCATCGGCAGTAATCTTCATACTGTGACTGCGCTAGACTTGATAAATATAATTTATTCATTGGTGGGTTTTTTAATGAGCCTAACATGAAAGATATAGGGACATCTCTATTGTAATGGTAATACAAATTGTTAATTAGGTAATTTACTTATGTAAAAGGTACATTTCCGATGCGATTATAGTCTTAATGCTCTTTGATGGTTTGAAAAGCATTCATTAAGAGATGATTTAGATCCAAGACACGAAACGTCTTCTTACGTCTTCGTGTTATAGAGAATTGCAACGTAGTTTAATTCAATCAGTCATATTTGATGATATTCTTGGTATGAATTTACTAGGTGTAAAAAGTTTAATCAGATGAATTCCACTTGGAACAAATCTATCGTATTCATCTGAATAGCATCTTTAGCCAGATATATCCATTTTGCTTATCGGCCTTCTTATCAGAAAACATAAGTATTATCTAATATTAACTAAATGCACGATTTAGATGAAAAAGAAAGACTTCTATATACTTGAAACAGATATTTCCTTAAGGAATTACCGATGACGAAAATTCCAGCCTTAATTAGTTATCGACGGTTCTTTCTTTTAGTTGATTTATAGCTACATAATCGAAATTTACAAGATTAAATCCACTCTTAGGCACAAGAGGCTCACCCCAACCCTTTTTTTTTTGCAAATTCACCCCACTTTCATCCGGCTCTATATATATATATATATATATATATATATATATATATATATATATATATATATATATATATATATATATATATCAGTTAATCATAGTGGGTTTATCATTATTGCCAAGATAGGCACACACAATCAAATATCAAATGGCATGATGAAAAATATTATATTTTCAAATGTGAAAAAATACGGATATATTTTTCACCTGAAAAGATGTAAAATTTATTTCTTCTGATGTTAAAATATAGGTATGAAAAAGAAAATGAAAATTATTTCGCCAACAAATCTTCATGTTTCAAATTTATGTATGTAAGAAATTAATTTACTTCCTATATGAAATCAAGATTTATACAACCAATGTTAATTCATTTAACAAAATACAATGCTGTTCAGAAAGGTTGATAATTATTTTATTAAGTTTCGAATAACTCACGCAAAGTCTAAATGTTAAACAAAAAGTCATCATCTTGTTCTGAAAGCAAGCGTCGGTGAATTTAAGAGTAAATAAAAATATAAATTATTCTTCGTCTTCTGTCTTCAACGGATTTAGTGCTTAATTAGTCAATCTTTAATACTCCCCACTTGCCTTAAATTTCAGACTTCGTACAGACGTTTCCGGGTTGGCTAATTGTCGTAATTCTCAAATTGCATTGTGACTATTTCAATGCCTTGAAGAAAATAAATCATTCGAAAAGACGATCATTGCAAATCAAATGAAACGTAGATTCTGATATTCAGAAAAGCATTAATGATTCTCAAAATGCACCAAAATGGAAAGTAAAATGAAACATTCAGGGGTAATCCATTGGGTGGTTCCAGAATAGAGCAAAAAAAAAAAAAGGAATTTACATGCACCGTCTTTATACAAAAAAGTAATAAGTTTAAAACTAAAATCTAAAATAAATATTGAATCTTTGTTATATAGACCGCATTTCCTTGAAAAAAAATCAAAGATTTTATATGAATATCTACTTTTAGAAAAAAATATCTCGGAACGACTCTTGATTCGGTTTGTATAATAAATATTTATCGCATTTTAGAATACGTGTCGAAAATCTTTACATTTTATCATCTTTCATCTTGTAATACTCATTCTAACATTTTTATAAGTAGGTTTTATCATCCTAAGGTGTACAAATCTTGATATTTACTTTTAACAACTTTACATTTAATGAGCACCATATAGCCCATGAAATATTAATGCAGCGTTAATCCCTAATACCATTTACCTGCTTGCTAGTACGACTCCATGGTATTAAAATAAGTATAAAAAAAGACCGAAGCCCCAAATACTAACTGTGTCAGATGTTTTGGTCAGGACTTCGGATGTGGTAAACAGGTTGGGGATCTGTTCCTATATTCCCCATGAAACTTACGAGCTGCAAACACAAAGTCTGTGTCGCCTCGGTCTCTCCTGAAGTCACACTGACTCTTAGGCAGGAACCCTTGATAAGGGTAAGGCGATTCAGCAGAATTCTTTCTGGCGATGACTTTACCGGCCATTGCTCTGATGCTTGTCGCAGTGTACGACGGATGCATCTTTTTCTTCTAGAAAGAGTTCAGTCAGTTTATGTGCCGTTGCAAGCCTCTTGCTTGTTGGCGTATGCTGCTATAGCATCTGCTCAATGTGCATTGCCACTTGCAAACAAGACAATTCATTTTGGTTTAAGTGAGAGTTGGTGGATCAGAATCAGTATGTGCTATTCTGATTTCCTCTTAGGCCAATCGATCAGTTGCATCCTCACTGATTCAGAATATTCCTGAAGTGTTCGTGTGGTCCGTAGATTGACTTCAAAGCAGCAGAGAAGTTATTCATGTCATCCCTATCTGTGTAGTGAATATTATCTGCCTTGTTCCACAAGGATGAGTCTTGCAAGTCTGTGTTTGAAGTGGAAAATCCCTGTGGTGTGTTGAATGTTGTTTTCTTAGACGATGAAGTGCTGTCTTCTAAACAGTCCTTTTGTATCATATGATTCTCATTCAGAAGTCTGTATATAATATTATCTTTCTCATCAAACGAAATTTGATGTTTAAACAGTTCATATGGATTATTCCAGTGTTTTGCAAAGTTCTTTGGCAGATATATATTACACGTTCTCCTGTTACAATTTGTAGAAATTAAGATTTCTTGGCAAGCTTTTACCTTCTGATAAATTGGTAGGCTGATACCATGATCCAAGTCGTTTTGTTGCGGGTTGGCAGACAAAACACTGTGATGGTAGATCAGAAGGCTTTGTTCAACGCATTTCCTCCGTAGGAGGAGTCTTTTGTTGTTGCATGTTTCCACAACGATTTTGCCGTTGCCACCAGGCAATGTCTTGTGAAATGTTCTGGATTTAGCACTGAAGTTTACAAGGATGGTGAGCTTGTATACCTTCTATACGTTTTCTATAAAAGACTCGTAACATATATTCCTGATCTCATCTTGGTCAAGGTGGGTTCGTAAGCTGCTGAAGACAGGGACATGTCTTTTCCCAGACACGGGGAGCCTCATTTAATTTAGTCCGTCAGTCAGTTCCTTGGGAGATTTGTGAGCTTGTTAACAGTCTGTGATTTGATGGACAATCCAACATCAGCTTCACATCCATTATCTTTACCACTCTAGAAGAATGCGCAGCTGGCTCCACGTCCAAGTGGTGTCCTTCATTAGCTAGGTGAGTTTCACTCTGGTCAGTTCACTAACAATAAGAGACATTATTCTCTTTGACCTATCTGCTGATGTACATTCAAAGCATAGCTGGAAAGATGCTTTGCCTTTGTTTTCGTGTTAGATTTGTGACTGCTGTTGTGTAATCGCCGTCAGCTATGGTATGCTGTTTAGGAAGAAGGTGAAACAGGAATTGTTTCAAACACATTGTCAAGAACCTTTCTCATGCTACGAAGGTGATAAGTCTGATACAAAAATGGCTACTTATTCACCCAAATGGGGTGCCGAGTTCCAATACTGCGTCAGTCTAGTGTATAGTAACCCTATTCATGAGGCGCCCATGTGTAGACAAGGCCGGATGCAGTAGACGGCCATCCGTTTCTAATGTATATCATGTATCTTAGCTGACGACATACGCTGTCTTTTTCACAGTCGCAGAATGAGTATTCGTATTCGGATATCCGATCTACAATTAAGGACTTTTCAGAGGGAGGCAGGTGAAGTCTGGACTAACATTCACATGTAGTATCGTCTACTGATACTTGTGGATGTAGGTGTATCCTGACTTGACAAAAACATAATGGGACAATTTTGAATTGCGGAGAGTAATGAGTTGATGTTCACACATTTAACATGTATTTATGTTCACCAGCATCGTACTATAAAAGACTTGAATTAAGTGCAGTAGCTAATTGACTGACTAATTGACTAACACAGTAATCAAGGTTGGACTGAGGCTATGAGGGGTCTAAGGCTAATAGAAAGAAAGGGCGCTTTATCGCGGAACTGTAATAACAATGGCTATAGTCACAATAACTGTAATACTAGTTTCAGTATTTTGCGGTTATCCACTTTGTATTCTTCAATAATGTACATACATAATAAATGAGTATGAATTATAATGTTCTATTTCAGAGGCATTATATATATATATATATATATATATATATATATATATATATATATATATATATATATATATATATATATATATATTATCGGACATTTACAAGGATAGGTAAACTATTAGCCAGTTCCGGCCATATATCCTCGTATGGGTAATCTATTTTCAAGATACTTGTTCATTCGGCAAACAGCTTTGAAAAGTTTCTGCAAAGGGTTTAGGGTGTTCTGGCTTGCTTTGATGCAATATATAGTATATGCCTATGCTACTGATGTGATTAATATCTGTTAAATGCGTACGTAATCGTGATGGGAGGTATCTATGTGTGGCCCTTGTGGATTATTAACCTATATGCTTACCGATCATCAACCCTGGTATGTGATTTAAATGAAAGATTTACCAAGAATAATAAAAGCATAATGTAAATGAACGTTGATGACATTTATTTTACTATAATTATTCCCTTTTCAATTAATTACGTTTGTGTAGTCACAATAGAAAATACTATTTTGTAAGTACGATATAGTTTCCTGATAAAGGCAGCTTGTAATATAAAAATATTTGATATTCTAACACACTCTTATGTGAAAAACTATAGTTTCAGTGCCTCTCCCGAATTAGGATACCTCAGAGGAAATTATATATTACACATCAATGCATATTACACATAAATTACTCCTCCGATGCTGTTGTTTACTTGCATACAACATGATTGATCTAGACTGAACCATGTATAGCATTATTTCTTAATTATCTGGCTTATAAACAAACATCAACCAGTATTAATAGTGTATGGACATTTACTTATTGTTGACGATATTTGAAAATGTTATAATCTTGCTTTTAAATATGAAGGGCAGAGCAAGTTTGGTACTGGGTTGTCTACAAGGTTGCTGATGGTTCTCTAAGAGTTGAAGCTGTCGTGTAGTTGTCCTTACTTTAACTATCAGTTAAAGTATAATACTAACAATGCTTCTATTGTGTTATTTCTTAATTTATTTATTAAACGTTTTAAAACTATTTTATATAGTTTTCGTTTGCGAGCTATTGTGTCCACATGCTATCATAGCAGAGTATTGGCAACACTGTCCTCTATAAATGTAGTGGATGTTATTTGCCCTAGCGCTTACGTGGATAGCCAACATTTGTTATTTTACTCGAATGTAATATTTGTTAATTTGCTTTTCTTGTTAGTACATTCAGTGTAATATAGCAATTTGGTAATTTTCAGTTACATTAGTTGTAAATTATATTATCATAAGATGTTTGACATGCTCATTGTATGCTTTGGAGAATCATCTATCGTTATTTGTGAAGGAATTCTTTTTTAAAATTAAAGTTCATTCAGGAAGTCAGAAACAAAAAAAATAATAGTCTTATGGAAGATATTTCTGAGAACAAAATCTGAGAATCTACATATTACATCTTTATTAGTATGATATCACACTCATTAGACTCATACCAAATCAGCAAGATTGTGATTAAAAGCCGATTCTAAGCGAGCTGTTAGTCATCGTCAATGATGCTCATTTAAAAAGTGAAGCATATGAAGATTTTACCAGAAACATCTAATGACAAAAGTGTGGCAAAATCACATTTTACTACATATAAATTTAATCTCATATATTGATCTGGGGCATTCGGTACGAATATTCGGTTCATTTGTCCACATGATACAACCAGACTCTGAAGCAAACACACTTAAAGATAATGAAATCTGAACCTAAACAATGCATATAGGCGAAAATGGGATAAGCCGTGTTGGTGTAATCTCAATTTATAATGCAAATCAGTGCGCCAGCGGAGAGATTGTATTTTCCTAGATCGTTTTTGATTCTCAAGTTGTTTGCCTCTGGGCCTGTTAAAGCTGAAGGTAAATTATTTATGTTGGTCACAGACATGAACATATTGGTTTAAGTGTAGAAAGGTCGATGGCTAAACAGGTACAACAAAGAGGCCTTCGGTATATAAAGACAATATATGGATCATTCAATTCTTTTGGAGGAAAAGCCTACTTTTAAAAAGCCGCAGTCACCGACGTTTTTGATTTGAAAACAACGTTAGATGCATGAGAATGAGGTAAGTGTCTTCCAGCATGGTGATCAGTTAGTTCTTAAGTTCGGACTCAACAAACTGTATTTACATAAGTTTGTATTTTTGAAAAGAACAAAAGTCTTCAAGTTATAACGCTAAATCGTATCAAAATATTTGTTGTAGTTAAGCTTCCAATATTAATAGTAGTTCATATTAGTAGGAATATTGGACACATTAAAGTTGTTTAGATCTTTGTTGGCCTTTATGCCTACTGGAAGTTTTGCAGATACTGGGCAATGAATATTTTATTCAAACGTTTGCAAGCAGTTGAAGCAAAAAATTAAATTTATACCAAAAAAAGAAGAGTTATTCGGAGAATTCTTTCATAAGTTATGCTTTGGGAATACCACTGCCTTGCGGTTATAAATAACTTTGTGACAATTGGTTTTATTCTTTTTCTATATGCATTGATGCAATGAACATTAATAAACTGACATTGTCTTCATATTTGTTTCATGTTAAGTGGATATGTTGTGTGGATTTACAAACCATTTAATATTTTGATATACATCATAACTAATAGTGTGATCTTAGAAAATCATCTCTCTCTCAGACATTAATACCAATTATTTGCAATTAAAAACGATTAAAAAATTTCACCTTTTATTTTGTAAAGTAAAATAAATGATAGGCAGCATATACAAGCATAAATGTAGGGTAACGGATACTTTAAGAAGAGCGAAATTAATTATGTACCGTCCAATACGTTGAATATTAGATAACGTGTTTTAATATTTTCAATAATGTAAGTTTAGCAAAGTTTTAAGTTCATTATTATTTCAGTATATCACACTTAGGTCGGGGAAATTTTATAGCACACTTGTGTTGTCTTTATGAGTTAATTAATCTTAGATATTCTCCATATAGTCTGAAAACATATATTTGTTAATGTTTCAGAAATCGGAAACATATGGAAAACTGTTTTTTTTTCTATCAGAGATGGTTGAGACTGGGATCTTTGTTGCTTACTTTAAGTCTAGATTAAAACCTACGAAAGTTTGTCGTCATTGCTTTTTGGTTTTGTTCCTAATTTTCTAGTTACGGTCGATTTATAAAAGTTTCGACAATGAAATATGACCTGTCCACAAAAAAACACTTCTTTGATTTTCTTTCTAAAATTAAATTTGATATTTCATCAGTTTACTTAGTAAAAAAACATCTCAGAGGGTGTGATTTTGTTGTCTGTAAACATTTTGAAACTACATTTTGTTTTCTGAAAGATTATTGTTTATACTGATAGCTTTGCTTTCTAGCTCATTTTGTATACTGTTAACAGTATTTTTGATAGCTTATGTTTGCTGTCGTCGAATTAAGTGACATAATTTCTAAATAGTGCCAGATGAAATTTGAAAGTATTGGCTCGTTTGTGACAGTCGATAAACCCAATAGGCATTTACACCTCAATTTGATATGGAAAGTGACGCTGAGAAAATGAACACGAACTTACCGATGTTTATTCAAAGAAATATTAGTTAGTTTAGAATGTGGCAGTGATGGTATTTAATTATGTAATTCCGCCGAAATAACATTTCTGTCTATGCTACAATTCCGAAATGTTCATCAAAATAGTTTGGACAACACAGGGTTCGGGTGAAACGTAGGCAACTTTTACAAACCTTGTGACAATTGCTTGTAAATCAGCTTTATAATTGAATTGACGCCCACGCAAGGGCTTAATAGAGAGAACAGAATGCTTGCTGTGTCTCATATTTGTTAAGAGAAAAACGAAACAATAAAAGATTTAATCCCCGCTGAGAAAATGATGAAAAATAAATCATGATATCGTGACAAATGGTAAAATCCAATTTATGCTCGTAGATTATAGAGCCATGTCAAAGATTTAATCCACGTCTCATTGATTTCAATGACATGTGTTTTATTTCGCCATTTGCATGTATTACAAGATTATCTGGCACAGAAAATTGTTCAAACTATCGTTGAATATAGTAGGCTTCTGTTAAGAAGAACTAATTGAATGGGTTCAGTGGATATTTACAGAAATAACTATGCAACAGAAATGACATTTTTAAAAAATAGTTTTATTTTAATCTCAGACAATACAGGGATGGCATACGTGAAAGAACACACATTTAAACAGTTTTAAATTGTCTTGACTGCTGAGTACGTACTTTTTTAATACAAAATAACAAAACGGGTATTTGTAGACTTAAACCGAGTGCACATCATTATTCATGTCCTAATACGTATGCTTTGAGTTTTTAATATTTAAATTAGAGTTTATATTACCATTACAGGTTTGTAACGAGTTCATACAAAAGAGAACCCGATATCAAATATTATATATCGATAGCCTTGTAAAATAATGTTTTCTAATGAGTTAAAAGACATTTTAATGATAGAATAAAGGAACAAAAAGTCTTTTGTAAGTTATGTGATATAACGTTTAAAGTGCGATATCGACTGTGGAAGTTTCTACATTTAAATTGTAAGGATTTCAGATAATTTATCAGTGCTGAAACACTACCAGTTAAAAGAAGTTCTTTAAAGTTAACAAACGTTTGTTTATAATACAAAATTGAACAAGTTTATTGATTGCGAAATGTTATAAATATAATGTTATAAATGTAATGTTTTATAATATATTACGCGATTGAATAAATTGATATTGGTGAAAAATCAAAAGTATAAGTTGAATGTTTTGAGATATATGGCCATATATAAAGTGCATCTATTGTAAGTTTACATTGTTAGTCGGTTGAAAAACATTGAAGTCTAACCATTTGGAACAGACAGATAAAGTACATTCAGTACTTCAGTACAGATTGCTTTATGTTTCTGTTTTGTTTTACTTTCTGTTTTCTTATATTGTAACTAGACAGGGTCAGTATTCAAAACAGTATGAAATGCAAAGCTTGTTAGAATATCAGAATTACTTTGAACAGAGAATGTACATATCAGAGCAAGGTAAATTACCATTACTTTTAGCTATTTTAATGACATAAGATGTTCACATCATTGTGATAATTACGTAGTCTTTCTAAGGACATAGTTAAGTAATAAATAACTGCAGGAAATCGTTTCAATTTGTTTAAATATGATAAGATTATATTACCAACACATCCTAATATTGTTTAACTAATATTTGTATACGATACTAACGTTAACAATGTATGTATATGCAATATCAATACTGACAATTATCAAAGCATTTATATGCAATAATAATGGATTCAACGAATGTAAAAGGGTCGTGCTGTGTTAAGTGGAATTTCGGGCTTGGTGAATCTTTTACTTTTACACACAAAACAATTAGCCATGTAGCTCTTATGTTCTATGTTCATGGAGAAACTGATTCATGATATTATTTAATGTCGTTACAAATTAATTACATAACATTGCCAAGCAGTTGATCTCAGAACGATTGCATGTCTGATTGTCATCGGCACTTAACTATAATCCTGGTTACATAGTGCCAAGTAAAAGCTGGGTAACAAATACCACTAAAAAAGAAGAAAAAAAGTAATACAGTTTTTAGGTTGACAAACGCACTTCAAGCAAAGGTTACTGTGCATTGTGAGATAAATGATTTAAGTTTTTGTTCTTTACAAAATTCACCCATCTCCATCCACCGAAGAAAAGCATATAAAAAAGATAAAGGCTTAGCGGGTAAAATCCTCGATGATCAAGCTCACATTTTGTCCATTAAACTGGTGTGTTACCAACGCTCACACTTCGGACTTAGACAATCATACAGGTTGATTTTATTAATTTTCTCATGAGAAATGCAGGAGGTGAACATGTCTTCCAGATGTCAGATGTCTGGTTAATTTGTTCCTTTGTAACTTTGTCCGACAAGGCTTTTCATCGTGGTTTACAAGCATATGATACGTGATAGTGAATTGTATTCCACCTCATGTGTAATGCTGTCTTCTGTAATATTAATGATTTATTTAATAAACGTTATTTCAGATCTGTGCTGGCCACGAATTCAAGGCAACTTGCGCTGACAAGTGTAATATTTGCACTGGTGCTTGTCTTGCCATCAGTTACAACACAGTGTTCCTTGAAATATGTCAGGCTGAATGTTCAATACAAAGACTGTTTCCCAACAAGAGTGCTTACAACAGCGTGCCAAGGAACGTGCAATACGTATGTACGCCCGTCTGCATCGGCAAATGGACAGCTTGAAAGGTTTTGTCAGTGCTGTGATGCGGTAGAGATGAGACAAAATCGAATAATTGTCAGATGTCCAAATCCAGATGATCCCGCCACGTTACGAAGATACCGTTTACGGTTAAATGCTCCATTACAATGCGTGTGCAGACCGTGCTCTACAATTCCATCAGATCTTGTGGGTGCAGAGGGTACTTTGTTTGATAAGAGAGGTCAAAATGACACTTAACATATGTCGCTGAGAAAATATCTGCAAAGTGCTTATATCCCAAAGAAAAGACATTTTCAAACCGAAGAAAGACACAATCATAGATTACAACAAAATTACATGTGCTAAACGAAACATTACGTCAAGAAACCATATGAAATTTGTCTTTTCAACTATTTTCAGTAAAAGAGTGTTGTTGTAGGGTTTAACGCTATTTTTAGCACACGATAGGCTATCAGAAAAAGAGAGACAATAATCATTTACGTTTAAGGAGATAACCGCCATTAAGACTGATGACCAATGCATTCATGATAATTGTAAATTACTGCATGAACCGTGATCTATTGTAAGATAAAATCACCACACAAAACTTTGCAATTGTTATCAACAATAGTCGTAGAGCAGCATTAAGATGTTGTGTACAGATCTGAAGCATCATACAATTTTAATAGGAATACTGTTATAATATTGGCCCAGACAAGAACCAAATGTTCCCCGATGTATATATTAATGTAAAATGTTTAAAAAAAACCAGCACTTACATACTTTACAAAACGTATGAAATATAATAAAGATATCACAATTTATATACAGTTCAGTCAAAGTGTTGCATCGTACAAAAGAACTATATTTGCTGAACCTGAAATGACACTCCATAAGGTGTGTGTGTGTGTGTGTGTGTGTGTGTGTGTGTTAAAAATAATAAGAAAAGGTGTCGGCTAAATTTATTGAATGCTGTAAGATGAATCAAGTGTGATAAAATAAAGATCTAGCTGAACCCGGTATTTCTGTATCAAATATTTATCTTACCTCTCTTTGAGAATTGTTATTTCTTTAAGAGACAATATGTAACAGACGGCGCTCTTATTTCTATGTTCCAGTAGTAATTACTTTTACATAAATGTGTTGGGTGCTTAGTAGCTGTAAGAGCATACAACTACTGCATATCGTGTAAATTCATTTCATCGCTCCATTAATACCTTCTGTACAGACATCTACCACCCTAAACAAAATATATTTTACGCCCAACCAACAATCCAACACACGTCTGGTCACATAACCCATATGTTACTGCATCAATACCCTTTACAAAATGCCCTAGTTATCATGGAGTAAAAGGTAATGCCAACAATGCTCAGAATTTTTAATGAAAATGGTATTTTGTATATGCATTTACAATTAGGTGCTCATTAGAACTTAATAGCATAGCTACGTATTCAAAAGATTTTGTTACCATTATTTTTCAACGACTACCCGTTGATATTACTTCCATCTACGAAGGAAAGATAACAAGAAAGTCGTATGATGCTGTTGCGGTATATTTCATATTATGGGTAGTCCTCAACTAAAGCAACACGATATCGTTATGAGTCAATATTGTTAAAAGTTAAGTTCCATATGCTTCTTTTTCGTTAATGATTTTGCCTTTTAAAAGGTTGCTTCATTTTAAACACGCTCGAGTAAACCTGCTTTGGTAATTCATACTACCTTTAACCGCAAAATTTAAAAACAAATCTGTATCGTTTTCTCAGTCTTTTCTAAACACAGTATCAACACTTCTTTTGAAACTTATTCTTGGCGATTCACGTATGCTATTATATTAGCTGCCAAACCAATAGTTTTAACAACTATAAAATAAGGAAATACCATTTTGTACTTGTATTTAACGAATTGGCCATTAATAAACACTGTTTGTACCTTCTATAACTTCCTATGCTTTCTTCTATGTTGTTGTTGTTGTAGGGTTCAGCGCCCTATCGGCACAAGAAAGGCTATACATGCCGGCCAGTATAAATGGTGGAGTAAAACCTCTGGAAAGAACCACCGACCTACGAGAAGCTACTGGCAAGCTTTCTCGCATATCCATATGGGCCGAATCCGAGTCTCGAACCTACGCAGACAGAGTTGAGATGTCAGTGATTCTTAACGGTGAGCGTTTTATATCATCCGGCCGCTTGTTCTATGTAATTATCGATCTAAAATAATGAAGACAAACGACATGATACAATGGCCAATAACTTTTCATTATCTGAAAATAAGGTTGTATTATAAGTCTCTTGCTATAAATTAAAAGCGGCTTCAGTTATAAACATGCTCAGTAAGTTTAAAGTGAAAACGTTCTATTTTGTTTGCTCTCCCAGTCCCTGGTAATTACAAATGTATGAAGTTCATACAAACTTTATTTTAATTCACCCTAACGTATTAACACCACCATAAAATTATTACGTCTGTAATATTCATTTTTATCAATTTGTTTGCATATGCACGATTATTATTTCCTTTAATCAAGCAAAATTTTAAAAAAAGCTAGCCGGTATGCTCATGCCATTAAGTTTCAGTCTACTTATGACCACTGTCTTCAGGTTGTCATATGGGGTCCCTTTACGGATCACTGCCGTCTCACCTCTGTCTGCGTTGGTTCGAGTCTAAGATTCGGCTAATGTACTTATGTGAGAAAGCTTGTCAGTAGCTTCTTGTGTGTCGGTGGTTCTTTCCAGGGGTTTTCCAGGGTTCTTCTTCCACTAATAATACTGGCCGTCATGTATAGCCTATCGTGTGCTGGAATATAGGGTTAAACCCTAAAAAACAAAACAGGTTGTAATTGATTTAAACGTTTAACATCTTATGATGTTTCTTCTTGGATGTAAGCAGTTTTTATGTCTCCACGTATTGTCATCTCTTTTTATTTAAAACATCTTTCAAGACACTTGTAAATTACATTATTATAGTCCCCATTATAATATAAATGTGAGCATTCACATAAGGAATCGACTTATGAGAAATTTGGTAAAAATAGTATTGTTTTGATTCTCTGGGTCTCTTTAACGCGGAATCGAGATGTTATAAAAGCGAGCACCATTCAAATTACCACTTCACCCAGTCTTTCATTTAGGCAGGAGAGAGACTTTGCTCTTTTGAAGAACTTATTAGTTTTCTTCTGCAGTTCTTTTCAGGTCTCTAACCATTCTTAGGTTGGATTTAATCAAACGTTCTCCATTTTAGATGACGTTGTAGGGCTTGTTGATTTCACTATATAAAGACCAGTGTCTAATGATTCTCATATACACAATACATTTACGTTACAAAAGTAATTTGTTTTACATAGTTTTCAATTTGTACGAGACACCAATTTCTGCTACGACTCTATGGTGGAACCAAGTGACAGAAAGAAGCAAATTCAACCAAATTTGTAAAATGTCATGAAATTATTATCTAAGTTTTCAAAATGAAACTTTAAGAAGAACTTATTGTATTATAAATAAACTAATCCAAAATAATCAATAATAGTGTTCAGAATGAATTTCAAGTCCTGAATGTACGGATGTACCACTATTCTTATATATGCTGAAGTTCATCCAAAAATAAGTGCCAACGGTCTTGAAACGGGATGAAGTATCAAATTTGGACATCTCACAAGAATGGCATTGTCCAAAACACTATTTAATAAATTTACAATAGTTTCAAAATGCTTCGTTAGTAGAATGAGCACATTGTAATTCAAATAGTTCAAACAAACAGTCCTAGTCAAATAAAATTCAAATATAATATTAAATACATCTGCAGACTGATAATTATAGAACTATAAAATGATAATTATGTAACTACATAACACAGAAAAAAGATTTATATACAAATTAGGAAAGAAAATTAGGATCTTTGTGTGTGTGTGTGTGTGTGTGTGTGTGTGTGTGTGTACGTGTGTGTGCGTGTGTATGTGTGTATGTGTTTTTGTCTCACTATAGCATCAAATACGTATAACAAACCATGAATAACTATAGTTCTAAGACCTGCATGCCTTTTCACATTAAATGGGTCACATTTATTATTCGTTATTTATTCTTTTCGTAAACTGGGCAAATTATAAACGGTACAGCCAGATAATCAGTTCTCCAAAAATGGAATTTTTTAAATTTTTTTTTAATATGGGTTTGTTGCTGCTGTTGTTGTTATAAAAGCAAACATAAGACTGTATCGCCAATTGTTTAAAACTTAAGATGCATCCTAGGATGGATTTTGTCAAGGGGATATAATTTCATGTAATCTGTAAAATACATCATTTTGTGTTTTCAAAGCTTTTCATGTTCATATATTTGACACGAACTAAATGTTATCATGGGTACGAATGTCATCCTATTTTTCAGAGACATATCCTGTTGTCTTCATTATCCATTCTAATCTGATGCTGTGAGTCCCACTGTACTTCGAGCTTCAGGAGAGTATATATATATATATATATATATATATATATATATATATATATATATATATATATATATATATAGAGAGAGAGAGAGAGAGAGAGAGAGAGAGAGAGAGAGAGAGAGAGAGAGACTGTGTGGGTGTGTGGGTGGTTGCCTGTAATCCAGAGGAATCAATCGTACGTAATACGGACATAACACTGCCACATATGAGCAAACCACAATATTGTGTTCAATAGAGTTCTTTGCTGGTATTACTTTTATTGAACGGCATGTTTAATTATGGCCCAAAAGTGTACACCACAGCTGAATATTTCCCTAATGCATTTTATTCGTGTACATCACAACCGTGCATTTCCATCTTTCAAAGGAAGGTTCACTATTTACAGCTGCTTACTGTAAGGTATTACTGAGTTGCTTCGTTGCACTTTAATGTAAATACTCCTTTAAAGATGGGCAACCAAACTCAATGAAATATAAAAGCGAGTAAAATATCTTGTTTATGTTAAATTTAAGTTAAAATCGAAAATTTAAAATTTCACTGTCTAGATCTTTTAAACCCGAGATAATTTTTTTAGTGCATTATATGCTGGAAGGTTTTGCATTTGCTGCAAACAAAAACTGCCGATCTGAGGAAAGATAATCCTTACAAAAGCTCCAAGATGTTTCATTTTGTGTGGTTTCAATATGTATTGCAGAATTAATCTTTGAAACATAGTTATGTTTTTTGATAGAGCTTGTATAAAATGATTTATTATCAGTGGGACTAAAACAGATATATCGCAGGTCAAACAATGCTGGCTTTTGCGCCCACAACATTATTATAAAGATATAAGCACTACCCAGTGGTAAAACAAAACTACACAAAGGTTATAACACAGCTGGAATTAAACCTGATCAACACAAAATAATTTTGCTGCTTGCTGTGCAGTTAATATAATGAACGATGAACGAGTATATTTTGCATCAAGGTCTAGCAACAAATCTGAATACTTTGGCATCACGCAGGTTGCAAGCAAATCCAATGAATAATTTAAAGCGAGATGTCTACTAAAATAACAACGAAGCACAATTCGAGGATGAAAGACGTAGACGCCTACACCAAAATAAATTGTATACCTAGACGAGGTAACAAGTTATATATTGGAAGTAATTCACTTTATTCAATAATACTTCATTCATAAAAGAAAATGAAGTACTTACAGGTTATATTAAAATATAATTAGCTTTAGTGAACGGATATTGCACCGTTCAAAAAATGTTGTTTTTGTAGACAGAGCAACCTAATGATTATCGTAAGGTGCATGAATGTGACGCGAATGCTTGGAGAAGTAAAACTAAATGTCGGTACATCTATACTGTATAAGATGATAAACGCGTGACACGAGTCATTGGTGTCAAAGTTACAGTGCGAAAAACAACAAGTTTTGTTGAACTAAAACAATAATTTATTTTCCTGGTGTACGAGTGATTTTTTTAAAATAATACTGTGCATCAAATCTCCAATCGTTCTCAAAGTTGTATCACACGTCCAAAATCAACGAGTTCCAAATTACATAGCAATAAATTAATCTAAGGTAAATACCATTTGTTTAACATTAAACGTACCCTTGACGACTTTACGTTTGTAAAATGTGCAGACTGTGCTGTCTGAAAAAGTTTTTTTTTAATTGTAAGGTCTGCAGAGATATAAACAATCCTCAAAAAGATGATATTGTAGCTTCCATCGATGTCGCGGGTACTTTATTTGACATCGCAGTATTCGATAATTGCGGTAATTGTCTGTATAACGCCACCTATCGGGTGCTTATCGTTGTGTGATGACCATAAGTTACTAGTTACGCATCACCCGTTTTATTTCGGGAAAATGTTGCAGCTGCTGGCGAGTTAACTATTTTAAAAATGAACCAATTTCACTTTATCAAGACATGGTCGTACCCTATGTTCTCAAATAAAATCTATGTCTTTTTAAAATCTATATCACTGTAACAAATCAGTTAACCAGTTTGTCGTACCCACTAATTTTATACAAGAGTCAGATCACGTGAATACCATATTTGTCAAAAGGCATGAGGTCAAATCTATGGTAACAAAGAAGAGTCAAAATATGTATGATGTTAATATTGCTGTATTCTGGTGGCTTTTACAAGTGACTGCCACTGACTTATAAACTTTACTGCACACGATTTATTACTTTTTCGCTGTAACACCTGGTTTTGTTCAAGCAGTCTGTAGTCGACATGTACTTGCAATCCATTATAATTGTGCCTAATACAAATTTTCTCATTCGATATGGACCTGCAGCATACCAAAGTGTATGTAAATGTAATTCATAAGTAACCGCCATAATAAATGACTAAAAACGAACTCCATACAAAAGAAGGTTGCTTTAAAAGTTAATTATTGTATGTAACTGATGTATGTGTGTGTACACACACACACACACACACACACACACACACACACACATACATATATATATATATATATATATATATATATATATATATATATATATATATATATATATATATATATATATATATATATATATATATATATATATATATATATATATATATATATGTAAGTCGGGTATTGATTGCAAACAAAATTAAATCACAATCGAGATTTGGTTGCAGCGTGTGTTATGAACATGGCTGCAAGCTTGCCAAGGACGTGCAAAAAAATATAATTTTTAATGAATTCCAAATAAAAGAAACAAAATTTTTAAAGATGTTACAAGTTGCAGTCTATCAGAATCTCCAGCTCTATGATGCTTCTTCACCCCACTCTATCAATCTTCGCAAGCAACGTGTGAACGATAATAAAAGTATAATCTGTTTCGTAAGAAAACAGTTATTAATTTGACAGAATACGCAAAACTGAAATATTAATTATTGTACAATATAATTAAACAAATGTCGCTTTGATAAAATTATTGTAAAATTTCGGAAATTGTTTTCATGGACGTATTAATTCAGCCGATAATCACAACAATCACCCAACAAAGAAATAAATCCAAGCATATTCTCAAGAAAATATAATAAAATGTAAATCTATATCCTGTTTAGTTTAAAAAATATTTATAGACATAAGGAACTATTTTACCGTGTTACAAATGAGACGAATAGAAGGCGGATTTAAATTATATTCCAAATTGATCATCTATCGAAATTAAAGCAATCCCAATAGCATTTGTAATTATTTTCGCTTCTCTTAAAATGTATTTTTGGGAGTGCGGGTTTGTTGAGTATAATGAACATTTAGCATTTAACGTCTTTTTTTCCCCCATACGTGCTTACTTACTTCATAAACAATTTGGTACGAAATTTCATCTAATGTTCAAACTTTGTCTTGAAAAACTTCCATGGATAACAATCTTAGATACACGCTCTTTTTTTTTTACATATTGTACTATCTCACAACAACAGAACCCTTCGTTATATTGGTATATCTCAAAGAAGTAACAGAAGATCCATTGCATAATAATAATAATAATAATAATAATAATAATAATAATAATAATAATAATAATAATAATAATAATGAGGACTTTGCATAGTGCCTAATCATTCGAAGCTCTAAGCGCTTTACACCATCAATAATGATATGACTACACTACAGAACAACAAATGACAAAAACAATGAAATTGGAAAACATAAAAACATAATGAAAACATATAAGATACAAAACATGATTAGGTCGCTAAGTTTGTCCCTGCAGTCTAAACAGGTGAGTCTTCAGAGCACTCTTAAAAGGGACCACTGTGTCTTTGTGCTTAATTTCAATGGGCATACATGAAGGATTTGCTATATATGACTGTGCATATAATTTTGTCGAATAGTAATATACAATTTTTTTTTAACAAACCAAACGACAAATGCGCAACAGATCCAAATCGTATTAAGATCCTCAGTACCTTACCTGGTAGAGCATCGGGCAAGTTTTCTAAGGAATGTGAGTTTGTTTCCAGCCCAAACCAGCTCGAGTCGTCTGATTCAGCGTGTCTTTTGGGAATGGCATCTTTGATTCCATTTTCTTGGCATGATATAGCCAAAGATGTAATAAAAGTGCCGTCAAAACCAACGACAAAATAGACTTATTGATTTATGCAATTTATACCTGTGGTGGTAGAAGCTACAATCGACGAAGGCCTCTAAGAACTTTATTTAAAAGATAATAACAGCAACAACAGCAATTTGAGTCCTGGCATTATTAAATACATTGAAAAATAATGTTCTACGTGGTCATCGTGATCGCATTGTATGTGAGGTTTTATTGTTTGTCTTGAATAATGAAAGTAAGTTTTGCATCATTATAGTCGTTATTTCGATAAACAAATTCTGAAAACGATATATATATATATATATATATATATATATATATATATATATATATATATATATATATATATATATATATATATATATATATATACAAGTATTTTATCTGTACAAATGTATTTATCTGTAATCAACACAATATCCCTATAATATACCGACATACATAAAAAGAAGAAACACAGTCCAACCAAAGAAACGGCATTAACAAACATATGATCATACGCACGTAATAATGTATTTATGCATACTTAAGCTTCTCGCTAAAAAAGATATAAAATAAGCCGGATGAAAGTGGGTTGAATTTACAAAAAAGGGGTGGGTTGAGCCTCTTGTGCCAAAGAGTGGATTTAATCTTGTTAATTTCGATTCTGTAGCTATAAATAAACTAAATGGAAAGAACCGTCGATAACTAATTAAGGCTAGAATTCTCGTCATCGGTAATTCCTTAAGGAAATATCTGTTTCAAGCATATAGAAGTCTTTCTTTTTCATCTAAATCGTGCATTTAGTTAATATTAGATAATACTTATGTTTTATGATAAGAAGGCCGATAAGCAAAATGGATATATCTGGCTAAAGATGCTATTCAAACGAATACGATAGATTTATTCCAAGTGGAATTCATCTGATTAAACTTTTTACACCTAGTAGATTAATACCAAGAATATCATCAAATATGACTGATTGTATTAAACTACGTTGCAATTCTCTATAACACGAAGACGTAAGAAGACGTTTCATGTCTTGGATCTAAATTATCTCTTAATGAATGCTTTTCAAACCATCGAAGAGCATTAAGACTATAATCGCATCGGAAATGTACCTTTTACATAAGTAAATTACCTAATTAACAATTTGTATTACCATTACAATAGAGATGTCCCTATATCTTTCATGTTAGGCTCATTAAAAAACCCACCAATGAATAAATTATATTTATCAAGTCTAGCGCAGTCACAGTATGATGATTACTGCCGATGCTGAACCATAAGCCGGTCGAGGACGACGAAGATATATATATATATATATATATATATATATATATATATATATATATATATATATATATATATATATATATATATATATATATATATATATATATATATATATATATATATATATATATATATATATATATATATATATATATATATATATTCCAAAAGATTGCTACGTAACAGGGCCGGAGCTTCCGCTAGGCGAACTAGGCAACTATCTGATGTCGCCTAGGGCACCAAAATGTCTTGCACCGGTGAATATTACAAATCGAACTCGACTATGGATTGTGATAGTGAATATTGAAAGATGGAACTAAGAAACCGCTTAGATACCATGGACTGAGGAGTTATATTTTGACGTATTTATATGACAAAAAAATCTATAAAGTGTTAGGCATACGAAGGCTAACGATACGCATATCGGTTAACATGATGGGGCCGGTATGGGGTCATTGAGAATTTATATGTTAAGATGGTCCTTAGGTTACATGCGGGGTTAGGGTTAGGTTCATAGAGGAAATTATATGTTACATGAATCAACAGGATCAACATGGGGAGTGGTATTATAGACTCAAACGCGTTTCTAGAGTCAAAGGGGAAATGTCATGTTACGAGTTTCTAAATTACACATTTCAAACACGCTCTTGTACAATTCAGCACATTTACAATAAAATGTAGTGAACTTTGGTTCAAGTCCTACCCATGGAGAGTCAGTGATTATGAGAAAGAACGAGTTGTTGGAGCTTGTCAGGTATTATTATTATTCTAAAGCGAAATCATCTTTAACAAAGCAAGAAATAAAGACTATGTTTATTCAGTATGTAGTGGGAGAAGAAATTCTGCATAATACCCCCTTGGGTTAGTTTAGCACGTTTGTCGCTAGATCTGACAGGAAATTATAGGAATTACAGTTATTCCTCCCCCAATCCAATTTGAATTAACAAAATTCTCAGCTTCTGACACAAAATGCAAAATCAGTAAGACGAAAAAAGGAAACAAATGCAGAGAGAGAGAGAGAGAGAGAGAGAGAGAGAGAGAGAGAGAGAGAGAGAGAGAGAGAGAGAGAGAGATGTGTTCAAATTTCGATAGGGGACAACTGTTATAAATCTAAAATCCCAGAAGACTGATCAGAACTATCTAATCCTATGTGAACGTATTGTAATATGAATGGGCATGTTATTTCTAATTACAACAATGGCAAATAAGCAACAGAGTAACGACAAATCTATTCCAAATGTTCTCATGTCAAGGAATGCAAAACCACTGTCTTGTATTAAAATATATATTAATTTATATCTAGTCTAATTCTGTTTTAGATCTTATGAACCATTCATGAGAGAAGGTTCGATATAACTTTTGTAGATTCTGCCGAACCTCTCTCTGTTAAAATGGCAACAGTAGGTTCTTACAGTATTTTATTATCAAGTACATTTCCTTTATCTGAAGCGTCTTCATCTAGTTAAAGTGTGCATACTTAGGGAGTAGAGTGAGGCTTTGTTAATGTTCCTTTCCACTGTGTCAAACTGCCGTCATTCTTAGTCTCAGGACATGTGACTGTCGAAAACAATGCATTCTTTACCTATAGAGATATTCATTTACTACTAAGCAATGACTTACCTAGATATAATGTTGTGTTAATCCACTTGCACCTGACAAGCCTTATTTGGATCAAAAGATTGATCAGATTGCGAGTCAAATCCCTGATTTATATTCTGCTTGTGCAGTTACTATATATTCTGCAAAACGTGCTGATGAGAATATTGCTAATCAAGAAATTATTCCCTTAGCTGACACATTTGTTAGTATGAATTTTGATGCGGTCAAATTTGCTCTGAGTATTAATTAGTCAAAAGAGGTTTATACGAGTGAGAATATTTTTGCAACTAATTCTCTGTTCTAATCATGGTGGCAAACACAGCCAGGAACAAAACATGATATTTCCTGGTTGTTTAAAAGGGCTATAGGAATGAAGTTGAAGACACATTTGTCCTAGTTCGTTGCGTGATGCAAAACAAGGGCTTTTAGAAAATGGAAATTACCAGAGATACCAGCTGGTGATGATCCGTCAATGATCTATCAAATTGTCGTTCATGGGTCATATTGACAAGAAATTCCTGTCTACCGCATGGCGCTAACTTAGGTGATCATTTAAAACTCGATACTATCTATAAAAACATCTTGCATCATGTTTGTTAACTGAAATGATTGATGTTTCGAAATACCGCAGATCTTGTTACACTTGTAGGACAATGCAGTCAGAAGATAAAAAGACTCATTTGCAGCCTACTGATGCATGTGACAAACAATTGTTCAGAATCATTGAAGTCTGAGTAGCAATAGGGGATACTTTAGCGACAATAGGAATGGTTGTCATGGTATTGATAAATGGCAACAAAGTTGCAAGGGGCTGATCTCAATTGAATCAAACAGCGGTAAAAGGCTAGAAAGGTTTGTGAGGACAAGACAAAGAACTGGATAGACATATACAAAGAAAGCCACACACACACACACACACACACACACACACACACACACACACACAGCAGCAGCAGCAGCAAAGAGGGTGGACAGACCGAAACTATTTCAAGCAAACCGAAACTATTTCAGAAAAAGTCCTAACCGAAACAGTTTCAAGCAGACTTAAAAAGAGAAATGGTTTCGGTTTGTCACGTTATTGGGACTCTGTCTCCAGAGACAAAGTCTCCAGACAGACCCGACGCTGATTGCGTTTTGGAGACGAATTGAAAATCCTTTAGGATTTCACAAACAGACTAATTTGTAAAACCTCTCCTTGTAAATCAATCAGATTATTGGACTGGTCAGTGAGTTTGAAATTAATTCTCGTTAATGAATCATTATGACATTGCATATACATTGGATTAGTTGGATCCTCAATTATGAAAAATCCGGGTGGAGCTGTTGGTGCAAATGAGTATAAAATATATCCTTGTTGGGCTTGATTTGATATTTCGAGATTTATTTAGAAACTTCCTTCAATAACATGACTTACTGAATTCACTGCAATCACAGAGGATATATTGACGTTTTGACGTTTTGAGGAGCGATATGCCTACCACCACCATCTAGGTCATTATTATGTTTGAGGATGGTTGAACCCTTGCATTGATGTCTCCATGCGGTGAGTATCATAGTAAACTTTTCATTGATAAAATCATTAACGGATTTTTTTAGTTCGTCTGCGTTATACACAAGAAATTTAAAATTCGGTAGATCAGCTTCTGTTATATTGTATAGAGTTAAAAAATTTGTCTTGAGAGATTGTTTTTAGTATCAGCATGAAAAATTACTTGAATTATTTTCTTGTAAATATCTTCCATGTCGGATACAAGCTGATTTAATATTTCAGTTCGTTTAATAATTCCACTTTGATTAGACTTGTCGTTGTAGTTGTCGACTGTTTTCTTGATTGAGCTCTATAAAGTAGTCAATAAATTTACTTTGTTCAATATCTATATAATTTATTTCTGGATTCGGTCCAATAATAAATCTCCAAAAACCGTAATCTTTATAAGGGTAAAAAAAGATTAGTACCCTGCAGCGATGAAGTTTTTATATCACGGGGTAAATTCGTGATATGATTGTTTAGGTGGAGGTGTTATTTCAGGCCATCCAAGCACGGTTCTTATCGAACTCTGATAGATATCTACGACATATCCGGGCGAGTTTATCTCAATCGCGGATGATAGTGTTGGTTCATGAACTGTTATAGCGATTTTCGATTCTTTTCAAGTAATGGATTTTATTCTGCGTTGTAATTCATTAGTAATTTGTTCAATTGGGTAGGACCCAGATGGTATGGAAACAATGTTCCAGTCTGGCGTTCCGTCTTGTTTATTCTTTGACTCTAACACCAGGGAATTATTTGTTTGTTGACCACAAAATGGTACTGATCTAATATTAGGCCAACTGTGATACACTCATAATTTTGCTAGTGCTATCTCTTTAACGGGAATCGCAGTAGGGAAATTGACACTGAATTCAGGATTGGCTGATTGGCTGATGTTATTGACATCATGCTGGTTTTCACCGGGGTGGTATTTTCCACTATTCGTTGCAGTAGTTCTTGCGATGTTGCCATTGCTATTATATTCGTGTTGTTTTTCTAATTTTGACATCGCGGAATCATAAACACGTACCATCGCGGAAAACGCATTATCGGATATTAATGTATCATCGAGGGAAGATGATATCATCGAGGATAATTGGGAATACGCGGTTGACACAATATGGAATCTAACTACGTAGTCTTGTAGTTTACGCTGGCTGCATGATGATATTTATTTTGTTATAATCGAAATTATTCCCGCGATTGTTGTCGTCACTGATAAACAAATTGGAACAGCTATCGGGGCAACAATTGTCACTGAAGAGAGTATAATGCTGGCTCCGGTGATTACACCTGATACCGAGTACACGGTAACGTCAACTGCGATAATTTCGTCGGTAATTTTTTTAATTTTTGTTTGATATTCCTCGGTGAGTGTTTTGAGTTTAGTTTTTAATTCTTTGACCTGATCATGGCGATACTGATGCGACGTTGCCAATGATGACATTTTATTTATTACAACAGATTTCAAATTGCTAGCAACAAAAACGCTGGCGTTGAAAATCCTATGGATTTTTAATTCAATTGTTTATTTAAATCCGCTACGAATTCCACATACCAAGTTACTGAAACCCTAGACAAATTATTATCAGTGGATATTATTGTGAATTGTTCAATTGTTTCCTTGTCGATGATCGTTGATATCATATTGTTGACACCAGATTAACTCGTTGATAAATTATTAAATTGAGTCGGCGACACTAGTGCTAATCGATAAATACTTTTGACGGCCGCGTGGATATTTAATATGTTAGTAGATGGTGTCCAAGTAAATGATCCGTGTTGGATCGCGTATACATTATTTACGATATTTTTTTGTTCGTGAGGGATTTTTATTTTTTCAAGTTTTTCTATCATCCTCGGTAGATCATCCCTGATGACATCGTTGGTCGTTTAAATATCTTCGCGAACAACTTCTATTCGCCGATTCATCGCGGTTATTTCATCGAGTTTCGTGATAATACCAGCGAGATCTGTTTTGATTTCTTCGGTTTAGCATTTTTACCAAAAACTTTATCGACGGAATCATCGTTTTTTTTAAAGCTTTTACGTAACATAGTAAATTGCTCGATATGAGCGTCATAATCGGATCGTAGTTTTGTCAAAACATCGATATTGGTCACCGGTGGATTTCCAAAGAAATGTAATAGAGGTTTGTCAATATTGTCAACTATTCTTCTTTGTAATTCAGAAAACTGATCGAATTTAGTTACATGGTCATCGTATTCATCGCGTAGTTTTTTAATGGTTCTAAATTGTTAATTCTATCCACAATAGTTGTAATGAGAACACCCGGGTTGAGTTTACCCTCCTTGGAAAACAACGCGATAGTATCTTCTACTGCGTCGCGTTGTTTAACTAAAATATCAAGATAAACATTACTAGTTTTCAATTTACCCTGACGATCATGAAATACAACTATTTCATTGGGATCAACACTTGCGAGGTTTAACATCTCGGATATTTGATCTTCCATTATTTTTTTTACATCACCGGTTGCAGATATTTCCGTGGTGGGCTTTTTCAGGCTTGATAGAGATATTCCCCAAATATCAATCATGTTATTTTATATAATTTCTCTCTAAAAATCGATTACTCGTATATTCGTTTACGGTTTTATGGGGTGGTTTTCCCAATGATAAAATAGCGTAATACTTCTATGCCGCATATTGGTGGGTCATTCATTTTCTGTGTTGGTAGCGTGGAATACCAGATAGGAATTTTTAAGTGGTGTATATAACGCATAAACTGTTTAGGCGGTGCTAACCCATATGAATCAAAATAAATAATTACACGCGGATCAATCGCGTATGCAACCCAGTGAGTTCCAGGTCTGGTGCTGTTGTCGAGATTAATGATACCTGTTTCAGTGTTGTTTGGTTGTTGTGGTAATTGATCTCTCATAAAGACACCTCTAAAGTTTTTTATCGCTATTTTTTTTTTAGCAGCATCGAGTAAATCAAAATTTGATATCGGCGACAATGTCTGTGACATTGTTGTTAGTAAACTGTTCCTAGTCTCAGGCCCTTTCAGCTGTACCATGAATACGGAGTTCCTGGTAGTCTTAGACCATTTCCTGATCGTTTCTTTTTTTATACTCGCTTCCAGTTGGTTTCTTTAGTGCCATCCTGCCGCTGTACCAACGGCTTCTAGAGCGGCGGCTTTTGCTACCGCTGGGGCCACGGCCGCTATCAACGCTGGTAACGCAGCAAAAAGTGAAAATATACCACCTGATTTTATCATGTTCTTGATTGCGGCCGCAGAGAGAGTGACCTGAACACCTTTTTTATCTTTGATAGTATCATTGAAGTGTTTTAACTGACGAACTGTCAGTGATAGTTTATTCTGACCACCAGACATCTGATTGTGCTTCAGCGATATTGTGGTTCCACATATTTTAGCTGATTTCGATTGCAATTTGTTAATTTGACCATGAGTTAGCGTAACACTAACATGATTATATGACATTTTATTTAATAACAGATTGATCTAATTGTTAGGTTACATATTTTCCACTGGTGCATCAACTACCCTCATTCGTCCACCAACGCCTTCGAGTAGCATCGACTTGTCACTGAGAATGACAGCAACTGCTCTGTAATCAGGGATAGTGATATCACCTGTTGCATTAGTCAGAAGAGTTACACAAGCTCGAAAGTATATATCAACGATGGATTGTCTTGTTAAGTCAAGATGTTCCAACGAAAAGTAATAAATCGGATATAGTTTTTCTTTTGATATGTGTAGACCGGTATCTACATTATTTTCGCGTCCTGTAAATGTCAGCAGGCGATGATATGCGATGAAATTTGATTTTTATCGTAATTAAGTAAAAATATCCTCGGATGGTTCCAGTTGGCCATTTATCCTCAGCGAGACTTCAGAAACACATAGGTGATCAAATATCATATGGCTGCGTGTTTGTGAACCCACTCGAGTCTTATCCTGTAACGCAACAAATATATGCCGCGGTGCAGCAACACCCTGTTTTGATGCCAGGTGCCAAGTAAATACGCCGTTAACGGAAGAATTCATAGTATCAGTTGTTGTTGTTAGCCATGATAGCAATGATTTGCGGCCTGTATCCATAAATGATAGTAATCTCTCTGCGGTGATTGATGGAGTCATTACTGGCATCCACAGTGATAGTTTTGTTATATTTACTTTACCAGCAGCGACTGGAGCTATAGGAGGTGGGCCAAGAGGGTCAGCACTACGCCAGATTGCATCATTATCATCACTCTTTCGCACGAGTACTACTGTATGCTTCGCTCCATAGATAACTTTTCTAACATTTATACAGAATCCAAATATATGATGCAGTGGAATCGAGCATGAAAATAATCAACGCTGTCCTTGCAACATTGCTACACGCGTTGCAAACCCTAGGTTGTGATTAGGATTAATGCCTTTTATAACATCAAAGTCGCCACCTGGTCGAACTTCGTGTTCAAAAGAACCAACGCTTTGTGGATCAGATGCGGTATCTTATGGCGTCCGTAATTTAAGATACTGAATATGATCAGCATGATCATTAACATCCTTACACGATAATCCAACATGATAGACGGACCTACTGATCTTGTATAATCATCAGAGTATCTAGCTAAACCCATTATTGTTGTGGCAACATCAACATCATGTTCTATAGATTTGATCTCTCTTCCATGAATCATATATCTAGCGCTCTCAAACAATGCCATGATACCATTATTGACAAAGCCAACTCGGACATTTGGATCATTTGCATATAGTATTGGTACACCATGAAGATCCACAGTAGTTGTTATAATTTCTCCTTTTACTTCAATAAACGCTTCAGAAGGTAGAAAGTATTTGCTGGTATCCTGGACTTGAAGTTCGATTTATGATCGACTATTTGGTTGTATTGCATTATAGAAATAAAACTGATAATCGCGTACAGAATCATTCTTGGGTACTGGGGCATGTAAATAAAACGCTAAGTCGGGAGCCGATTTGAACATATTATTATATATTTCTTGATCTAAATCGCGATCTCGATCTGTGATGCTATATTCTGATCCAGTGCGTTGTTTATTATTTTACTAATACTTGCGGGCATAATTTCCGTAGATGGTAGTGGCCCTAGTGATTTTATCATTGATGAGGAAGTCATTGTTGGTTTCTTTCTTCGCCGAACTAACGCTAATAGTTTTTCCTTAGCCGCGGAAAATGCTTTCCCGGCAACATCACCAACAGCGCTAATACCCTTATCACGAATAACATCAATAGCTTTCATCGATAACTGTTTTGCGATTGGTGCTAGTTTTAGAGCCATTCTTGCAAATAACCCTGCAATGGTATTGCCGAGACCGTCTCCATAGTACGCTCTATAAACAGGCAATCGTGAGTTTACTATGTAAGTCATGGTTGGTTTATTGTGGTTGTGGTGTATGATCATCTTATTTAAATGACATTTATCTAATCGTAAAAATCCTTTGGATTTTCAGTCACTGTGGTAACCGTCCGCTAGCTCATCAATAAACTCTCGATATACACTAATATCCATGATACCACCCGCAAATAGTCGTCTGCAGATATTAGCTGCCTCATTAATTATTTTCAGTAAGTTATTTCCAACTCGTTTCTCTCCTACGAGAACTTCTAATCGTGATATATCCCCGAGAATACTATTAGGACAACGAACAAGACCACTACCTGAACCCCATCTTGGAGCTCCACTTTGAGAAAAACCATTACCGGTAGTACCAGTTGCACCTTGCATGGGATCAACTGCGGCTCTTACTTTTATTTCCTAGGTGGGTTCATATGGTGATGGTGAACCACTTTTTATAACATCTATTTTATTCATATAACGCCTACAATCCTCCTCCTCTTTGATTCTAATTCCACCGTGTTTTGCCAAATATATTTTTTATACCAGAATTTAAAACTTTTTATAGAGTCTTCAGCGCCATCGTTTATATATTTTTCCTTGTCCCTTTTGAAAACTTTTAACATCAAAATCAGCTAATCATTATCCATGGAAATTTTAAATTTATTCATCGCTTCTTCCGTAAATATCTCTTTAGGTGTATAATATACTCTCTCTTTCTCTCTCTCTCTCTCTCTCTCTCTCTCTCTCTCTCTCTCTCTCTCTCTCTCTCTCTCTCTCTCTCTCTCTCTCTCTCGGGGGTTCAGGTGGGTCATCAACGAGTTCAGGTTGTTCTTCTTCAATAATATCACCTTGTCGTTGTTGTTCTTGTTCTCTTTGTTCAATTCGCCTACGTTGTTCTTGTTCTTGTTGTTCCTGAAGTCGTGCAGCGGCTATTATATCACCAGGAAGTATTTTTAAAGATTCCTATGTTTGCTTGGATTTCTTTGCTATTTTTTCAAGTACAGGAAGAAGGGCCGGTTTTTTCCCTCGTTGTTCCTCAGGAATATCTTCCTATATGGCTTTTTCAGTGGTCGATACGACATTCCCAGTTGCAGTGGCTATTGGTTTGAATAATTGTTCACGTTGTGAAACAGTTTGAAATTCTCATCTCGTTTGGAGCTTATTTCGAACGGAATCACGAACCAGAATAAATCTCTTAATCGCAGCCAATCTCTCGCGTGTTTATCTAGTTGTTAGGGCTTCACCTAGCATTATAAATATAATATAGATCTAAGTTGCAAGTGAAAAATCACCCACCCCCGATAGTGTGTTCATTACTTCCTCGTTGGTGATAAATCACCAGTGATATAAATCACCGAACATTATCATACCCGTCTTTAGAATTTCCGTCTAAACAAATTCGTTCTATGCGAGTAAGCGCATACCTGTCTATAGAATAATTTGTCAATGGAGCTTTATTTTATGTGGATTACTCACCTGCAACGGGTTGGGCATTGTTTAGAGTGTTAGAGATTTTTCACTGTGTTGAGGTAACCAAAAGGGGATTTTCATTTTTTCTGATGATTTCTTCTCTTATTGTTTTGAAATCCGAGTTTATTGTGCGTTTGATTTAATATTGTTTGGCCAATTCATTTCTGACCTTTTCGACAGCAATGAACAGCGGGATAAATTTGTTGATGTCGTTACAGAATACAAGCAAGTCATTTACCGCGTTCTGAATTCGTTTGATCAACCCATACTGTTTGGCAAGGACATACCATATTATTCCGGGCGCTATCATCAAGATCATAAAATTCAGAGAAAATCTGATTACAATCTAATTTATCTGATAATTGTATTCTTTGATTTTTCAAGTTTGAAATCTCAATTATAATGACATTCTTATTTTCGAAATTCGTTATATGAAATATTATATATCTAATAAAAAATTAAGGGTCATTTTTTACCCGTTTTTGTATGATATGATTATATATGATTATATATAATTATTTATGATTATATATGAACTCCATTCGCTCTAAGGTGTTATTCACATCTTATTGCGTCTAGAGATATTATGCAAGTTATGATATGATGAACCCCATTTGGAACCCTCAGGTGTTATTCACATCTGAGAGGCCCAGAGGTACCACGAAGCACAGTCTCCGAGAGGGGATCTAACTTGTCAAATAACGGCTTAGAACCCCAAGAAGGAATGCTTGGTGAATGGACGTCATATTACATATAGATATATACATATTAACATAATGGTATTTACAGGTATTTACATAATGGTATTTACTATGAAATGATATGGTATTTGCAATGATATATACAAATAGGACAGCACAAGACAATACAACATATAACAATGGATTATACGTGGACACACAGCACATACACACACGGGGCTGTTCTACATTCAAACTGAAACCACCATACCCCCAACAAAATCACTTCGGGTTGAATGCAAAAAAACATTCACACCGTATGACGGTGTGTGACATATAGTGTTTTCACGATTTGAATTTCAAATGGCTTAAAGCCCCAATTATATATAGAAAAACCATCAAGAACGGTACCGTCGACAATAATGCCTGCCACGACGAGATCCCAACCGTGTATGGAATACACTAGTGTTCGTAATCTACAAGTCTATAATTTTGAAAAAGCCATTCAGTTAGGCCATGAATCATCAAAAAATCCCATTGAGATCCGGTGACAGTGTTTCAAAAACCAACACACAAAAAATCCAATCAGTCATCGAAAAATCCTATTGACTACAACAAAGGAGTTATCGTTGTTTCAAAACGACACACATAAGCCCACACGAATTATTCCCCTGAATACTACATATAATAATTTAGATGTAAACGAATTGAATTATATGTCCGGTTCTCTTGGAAATCGCTGATTGATATATTTGTTCTGCAACAAATCGTACTGAGGCTCTACAAATATCGAAATACTATCCAGCTTCATTCATTGATTGAAATACTCTTTCTTCGTTATTTTTCTGTATTAAATGATTTTATAGGTTTCGCATTTTCGAGTGTTTTCCAGTCCCTCCTCGTTTGGTGTTTTCACTTTGTGTAATAGGCTATAGTTTCGATAAAGAATTGTTCTTAGGATTGGAATCAATATGATCGATTACAAACCCATCTTTTATCAGTCCATGGAAACACTCGTATACGATTCTGTGACAGTAACATTTTTTCCCTCCAGCACTAAACATAAGATATCCAAGACTATTTCCGTCCGTCCCTAATGGTTTTTTCAATCTGCGGTGTCTGACAATATCATCACGAGATGCTTTATAATTGGTAATCACAGGATGTGGCTGAAATTCTTGGTTCATTTATATACTATAATATTATTTGTCTAATTCAATATTTGGTTTAATTATTACTTGAGAGTCTATCAATGCAGTCTTGATGTGTTCTTATGATTTTGTCTTTGACTCTGTCAGGGATGGCGTCAGAGTCGGAATCTTTAATGGAGCTTTTGATTCTATTATCATAATAGCGCTTTAGCTCTCTGTATCGCTTACCACCGCAATTGAGACATAACTGCGACTTACCACGCACACCTACCCCACATCGTATATAAGGGCCCAAAACTTGCACGACGTACGCTTTGTAAATGATATCCACAGAATTCATTTCTGCATGATTTGTTACAAGCTGTTACTGATCCTATCATAAGCCGTTGCAATGATTCATTATATAATAAATTCTTATTTAAATACTTGTTTTAATTATAATATGGAGGAGTTCGAGAGATTATCGAAAATTACACCTTGGAAAAATGTTTAATTCAATCTCGATAGAGTCTCCACTGATGTACCAAAGAGTCTAATAAGTGATAGAAGCATGCTAGGTAGAATCCGTGATAGTTTTAATGAATTCAAGCGCGATGGAGCATCTCACTGTTGGTCAACATTTCGAATTAATGGTAGTGTTGATGCTACCATGAACGACGAAAGAGCAGCAGTGATAATCTCACATCTTGACAAGAAAAAGTATTTTTCTAGAGTTAAATTCATTATCCGCTCAGAAACGGGGGATTGGATTATACGCGACAAATTTTAACCCATCCTAAAGATAAGAGAACAGTCACTGTGAGTCAGGATTCCAAACCAGAAATTCTGACTGGAATTGACAAACCGTATTACGAGAGATTATATCCTGTAACCGTGGTTGTTTATGGGATCTATCCGATAAATGATAAACTGAGTATTGAAAAATTAAAACCCACGAAATTTTCGTCGCTGAATTGTGTAGCAGAACGAATAATAGAGCATTTTACAAATGCGTTACGTGGTAACAAATTGACGGATCTAAGACGCAAAAAATAAAATGAATGGGGATTAACAGTGAAAGAGAGCGGAGCAACAATTCAAAATATGACCGCGTTAGAGCGGATACTAAAATTCCTAATATCCGTAGAGACAGTAACAGGCGAGATATTATATGAACCGAAATATAAATCGAGAGGATCTCCAATCAAAATTATTGACCATAATGCACACGCGTGGACATCCGCGGTAACAATATTTCCGATAGAACATCACAATATTACACGGGAAATTTATTTGATTTTATTTACAAGTCGAGTAAAAACGATCCTGTGTCAGTGTGATTATTCCAGAGTTTTGAAGACGAAGAGGGTAAATTCGATCAATTTGTAAAACCCAATGCCGAAATATATCGTACTGAAGCCCTCCATGATGAGATGAAAAAACTAGCTAGTGGTTTTTCAACGGAACACGACGAGAAATTACTGACAAACTGTTTTACAATACCGTCCGTTGCAGCTCATTTCACGAGAAAGAGAAATCTATGGAAACCAACAAGAGCAGAATTTCTCTCGGATATCCAAGATAGTTGTGTTGATTATGGCCATGGTGGATTCTGGAATACAAAATATGACCCCAAAAGTATTATTTCGGCTGATATGATTGCGTGTTATTCAGTGAGTTTTCTCGGGTACGGAGAATGCTCTGAGTATTTTTAACGATTTTGGCATCCCACACATGAGATGACCCGTGTTGCGATTAATGGACCACTGCCCGATTTTGATTTAACCGGATTCGCTCGTGTGGTATCATTTCAATTGGCTAAAGGACTTCATCCGTGTTGTTATGTTTGGTTTGGTAGACATCTCTGAAAAACACTGGATGCCGATAGTGTTATTACGGTATATGACTGATTCTAAAATGCTGATATCGCTGATTGTCAGTGAAACAATTATATCATATCGAAAACAAACTGAAATCTGGTTACTACAACCCAATAGTCTAGATAGTATAATCATAAAAACAAAAAACAATTTCCTAATGTAGACGAAGAATATATCGGAAGGTGGTCCAAGGAAATCTTTGAAGTTAGAAATAAACACGCAAAAGATCTCGATAGAAGAATAATTGGTAAGTTCACACAGGGTGGAAAATACGACCATAAGACTTCGCGGTTGATTATAGATGATGCTGTATACGATTTTATAATCGCAGATGTATTATCTAGGGGTGTATATGTCAATTGTAAAGACGCTTTCTTGTCAGATGGAACTAAATTCGGTACAATTGTTACTTATAACGACGGAGAAAATCCTCAGTATACGTACTTAAGGTCGTCTATGCTGGCTTATGCTTCTATTAATTTACTTTCGATGATAAATAGATTTCCTGACACCGCGGTTAGAGTCGCCATTGATTTATTTTATATAGACGTAAAATATAAAGAAGCAGTGGCTGAATTCACTAATTCAGACGAGAGTTGGGGATCATGGAGAATTAAGAAGGAAATACTGCGTGATTACTCCAAATCAGCAGATGTTACAACTGAAAACAATTACTTGAAAAATAATCTGATATCAGAACTATCTAATGCATCATCGTGTTCCGATCCAACACGTAGATATAAAACCAGTTACTTAAACGGTTGTGGTGGGTCAGGGAAGACGATCGAATTATTTCGAGGGAAATCAAACATGATTGTGTCAACACCAACACACAGACTTGCAAGAGAGATGAAACAACGAGGAATTAATGCTTGCACTTATCAGTTTTTTTTCCGATGGAAAGGCGACGAATGAACTCCTGATCGAATGGGCGAGAACTATATTCCTGAAATCATTATTTGGGATGAGATATGCACAGTGTCGTTAGATGTATTACAAAGGTTTCTCGATTAGTTATTGCTATCGAATACAAAAGTGATAATGTGTGGCGATCATGGTCAACCACCACCATTTGTCGGTTTATCCCCGCATAATTGGTTGAAGAATTTTGTATATTATGATGAAGAAATTAGTACTGATCAAAGATCACTTGATAAACAATTAGGCGAGTTCAAGAAACTAATCAGATTACAACCGGGTAGAATCCAATGTGAAAAAACGCGTGAAATAATTTCATAAACCCCATTAAATGATTTTTGGGAAGCGTGGAGACCAAACGATTTGATAGTGGCAAGTAGAAAGATAGTCAGAGACACACTTCAGATGAAGTTATTTAACACACACAAAGAAATATTTGCATCACTTCCAGTGCCATTGTGTTAGACCCAAGGATACACGAAGACAAAATATCGAAGTTTATATTCCAGGCCTGACAGAGTCAGGGACAGAAAAGCAGATTCTAGTGTTAAATGATATTGTGTTGGTTGATATCAGTGATGTCGAAGATGCATTGCGTGCTGATAAATCCCCATGGAAGCTAGGATACGCAGCGACGATACATTCTTCACAGGGGTTGACTATATCCGATACAATTGTTTGGATCATAGATAATCGCATCGAGTGGTCGAATTTAGTTTATCTTGCAGTGTCCAGAGTACGAACAATAAATCAACTTCGAAGAGTTGTTTTAGATGATAATGACGCAACAATCAGTGATATTGTCAGCATGACATAATCAGAAAAAAAACTGGACAAAAAAAATAACAGAAAATTTGACCTTGATGCCGAATTTATAATCACACTGAAACAACAACAGAATACTCACTGTGCGAGTTGCAATTGTATAATGAATTGGTGTTGGTCGGATAAAGACCCCAGCCCATTTACCGTAGACAGAAAAAATAGCAGTGCTGGTCATACCAGAGATAATGTGATGCTGACTTGTCTTGAGTCTAACAGACGAAGAGGTGCTAATTAAGACTACGCCTCGGTAATTGATTATCCTCGGGTATCACTTGTAATCGTTCACGAGTAAATCCCCACTAAGGAGCAGTTGAATCCATGCTATAGACTGGCGGTCTTCCCATGGATCGTGTTATAGGTTCTAGGTGTTTTGACCACAGGTGCTTTGACCATAGGTGGTTTGACCATAGGTGATTTGTCCACATCGGGGGTTTGAAAACTGGGATTTTGTCCATAGGTGGTTTGTCCACATGTGGTTTTTATAATAATAATAAACTGTTATTTAGAGTTTAAAATTATGGTTCAATTAATGAAATTTTATGTGACATGTTTCCTTTGAGTTGCCAATAGGTGAATGCTAAATAGCAATTAACATGTAATAAATAAAAATCAATAACAGCTTGTTTTCGGTCCACGTAAAGGCTGGTGCCAGGCCTACTCGATTTATTATTAAACAGAAAATGAACACAAATTAGGCAACAAGTCCAACGTTTCACAAATTAAGGCTGTTGATCTGCTAGAAAATTACACCCAGTCTTACAAAATACATGCTGCATATAAATGATAAAATCAAATCAAAACATTAATGTAATATTATTACATCATGTATAAATACAAGTCATCTGGATGTTTGTTTGCAACCAATAGGCACAGTGCATCACGCAGTGGATTAAGTGCCGCAACTTAAGATATAATAACCCAACTTACTGTATAATCCCTTGATAAAGTTAAGATATACAAATTTTGGTGAATTAAATGCCGCAACTTATAATCCCTGAAGATATGCTTTTAATCCCTCACTTTAATCCCCAAATATACTTACATCTAATGCTTCAACAACTAATCATAGTCTTTTCATATTATTCTTACCACCTATGGTCAAACCCCCTGTGGTCAAACCCCCGCTGTGGACAAACCATCTATGGTCAAACCACCTATGGTCAAAGCACCTGTGGTCAAACCTCCGCGTACCGTATTATACTAGGCATGTTATGTGTAGTGACACTCCAAATAGGATCAGTAGCTCTTTTTTATTTTACCGCCTTCGAGCTCTCCTGGTTCATATAAATATCTAACAGTGACATTGCCGAGTATTGGTTGTTTTGAAAAATCATTTTGCGGTTTTACAGGTATATACTTTATTTTAAACGCGTTGTTAGGTTTCATTTTGATTGTTCGAGCAATCGCATTATTTAGCGCGGTAATCACACCTGGTAATCTCTTGACCCATTCACGAGATCGTTTATCCTGAATAAATTCCTTCGCGTATCCAAATAACCGCTTAGCAAGTGTCCGATCAAATCTTTCAACAATTGCCTGATCGTGATGTAGTGCAGTATGTCCTCGTCTGATGGTGAAATTATGATGCTTCATTGTTGATAACACTGCACCCTGAAATTCCTTGCCAGGATAAACTTGTAATAGATTTGGCCAATGTAGAGGATCTCGTCGATAAACTCTTTCAAATGCAGAAGCCAAACCAGTTGATGATTTTGTCTCTAGAGGTTCTGCTTGTTTGTATCGACTCGCAAGATCAACTACGGTTAGCGCATACTTGTAAACACCATCATACGGCAGAAATAATATATCAGCTTGATGAACCTCATTAACGACGCTGACATCAAAATGCGAGAAGTTAATTTGTTTAGGCGGTGGTAGATAAATTTGCCACATCGCATGTTTGGATAACCAATCCGCTGCTGTGGTATTTTTCACCCTTGCGGCTTCAGCGAGTTTACCGATTGCTGCTTTACCCCTCCAGTATCCTCTTGGGGAATAATAAATAGATTCCATGATGCTATTAATTACCAGCACCCAACATCAATATACTTTTCATCGCCGATTTTATCAATCATGAAGCCAACTTTTCCTTGAAGGATTTATCAGTGATATAATTCAACGCATGAATTAATTTTACATCTGCGATATGTCTATGTTGCAGATTGCTGCTTTTATAAGCAGCATCATGAGCATGACACGCCTTATCAATAGCGTTTATTGGGTTTTCACCGGGTCGGGGTTGGTTTTGATCATCGAGTCTGATGTCAAGTCTGGTCCCGGGTCCACAATAACTATACCCTGGAAGTTGTTTTTTTCCCGGATATTTTGCCTATGGTGTTCCTGGGAGTTTTACTAACTTGGTTGCAATATCACCTCCTCATTTTTTTTAAACCTCGATTTTTTCAAGGGAAACGAATCTAAATTTGTTGTTTCCCACATTGTAATCACTTACCAGCAAGTGCTGATCTGTTATTTTCAGTTGTAACCGTCGTCAAGTCATTTGTGCTAGTACGTTTCTTACATCTCACACAATGTAGATCCGTAATTTATTCATAATAACATGAATGTAATTGATTTTTCGGCGACAAAAACACGAGAACCAGTTAAGCATCATGCAGCGCTACCGAATTCTATTCGCATGATTATAATCGGACCATCTGGAAGTGGTAAGACACAATTGTTGCTTAATTTAATAACGAGATGGATGAAATGGGATAAGTTGCATTGGATAGCCCCTAGTGTAGACGAGGTGTTAAAGGATTTTAACGAGAAAGCAAAATCGGAAATCGCTGAGGATATTATTGAGTTTATAACCGATATCGAGGAAGCACCGAGCATTGATGATATTGATGGAAGTATTAACAATTTAGTCGTATATGATGATGTCATGCTAGAAAATTAAAAGAATTCTGCTAGGATATTTTCCAAAGGTAGGCATAAAAGTACCGATGTGATATATGTCACTCGACGATACACTCAAATACCAGAAGTGATCAGAGATAAATGCAATATTCTTGCTGTATTCAATGGAGTAGACACACATACGCTACGAAATATTTACCAGACTTGGTGCAGTGGTGATATGGATTATAATCTCTTTAGAAATTTTTTAGTCACGCTCAGTCAATCCCACATGGATTTGTAACGATAAATTTGCACGACCCGAGATCAAGATATCTTATCGGACTTGACCAAATATTCGATTGAAATCCTAAATTGCTAGCAGTTTCAAGGATTTTCAATTCATCTCCGCAGCGCCATCGGCGTCGGGTCTGTAGCGTAAAATCCTTTAGGATTTCAACCGAGCAATTTCTCTCTTTTTTTGTCTGCCTGAATTGGTTTCGTTTTGAAATCCTAAAGGATTTTACTGAAATAGTTTCGACTTGCTTGAAATAGTTTTGGTCTGTCCACCCTCTATGCTGAAATCCTTTGTTTGAAATAGTTTCGGTTTGTCTGAAATAGTTTCGTTGTGTCCACCCTCTTTGCTGAAATCCTTCAGGACTTTGTTTGAAATAGTTTCGGCTTGTCTGAAATAGTTTCGGTCTGTCACCCTCTTTGCTGCTCACACACACACACACACACACACACACACACACACACACACACACACACACACACACACACACACACTATATCTCCTTCGACCAGTTATCTTTTATCTTTTACAGATCCTCTTTTAGTACCTTACTCACCATTTCTTCTGCCTTTTGTAATTGGTCTAATACCCACTGCACAAAAGACCACTCTGTAAAATTCAATAATTCTTCTAAAGAGTACCTGACTTTTGTATTCATGACTTTCGCCAGATCTGTAGCTAGTTTCAGAATAGTCACTAAGTCTACGCTACCTTGATACTTCCATTCATCTGCAAACTTGATACTACCATTCATCTGCAAGTATATCTACTAAAAAGGCTGTAATCACAATTCAGAACCACCTGTCTTTTAATCGTTGGGCAAATTCATCTTCCTATACGTTGACTAGTCAACGCTGGGTAGCCAGACTGACGAACGCTATGGTAGATATTCTTCAAGCACGGACGTGAAGGAAAACATCACTGATGATAAATTCACATTTTATCTACTATCTACATATCGGAAAAGGAACAAATATCTCCCCAAAAATACTATCCACACATGGGAGGATGATTAAAAACAAACTCGATCTCTGCAGGCTTTGGTATCAGGATTTTCCTGACACGATGTAAGTTTACGTAAGCTTCATTTACCTTGGCTGGTCTTGAGTGCATCTTCATAGGAGGATGAGTCAACAATGGATGGTCAGATATGAGACTGCCTCGCTTGATATGGTTCAAGCGCAATATCGATAGGAAACATCTCTACGATGTGTTGCTGCGTCCGAACGCTACGATAGTTGATATTAGGTGAGGATTAAAGAGAAGTGAAAGAACATGTAAAATGATAAAAACTGAAAACAACAATTTCACAACACGACATTTGTTTTTGTTCTAACAATAAATATCCAACAATTAACCATAAAACATTCAAACAAACAAACAGATATTTTTTCCCAAATAAGAAATCAATTTGGATATGGTTGACAATGGTGTGAAGTGAGACCTCCACTGATGGCAGTCAGTGTGTTATTGATGTACACTACGTTTACAAGCTAAAGAGGAAAGATAGCCATAATAGTCACAACACTATCGATTTACTTTGTCATCGTTTCTAGAATAGTGACGATCAAAATAAGCACTAAATGTTGTAAAAAATAACCAAGAAGGCCTTGATGAAGAACCTGCACACAATATTGTCCACACACTATGCAATTTGTGCATTGTAATTTCACATTATAGAATCGTGTCGTGTGAGGACTTCTTTTCATAAAGTAGATGGTGGATGATGTCTTCTTCCAAAGGTGGCACAGCCATCACAGGTAAAGTATACAGGTAAAGTATACAACTACCCAGTAGGTGCCTTGGAGATGACTGTCATCCGTGTTGATGACAAGCTTGATTGTATTGAGGTTTGCGATGAGGCAGTTCAAAACATACAACATTATTCCAAGAAGCAGTGTATGAACTGTGGTTTAAAACGTTATAATGTTCCCAGGTATCCATGTTTGCTGTTTTGTTATTGTTTTGTTCTTCCATATTTTTTCTCACAGATAATAATAAGTGATCAATTCGATTCTGAATTTTGTTTGAAAATCTCTGACAAGTAACCGTTTTTTCGCTTCGTCCACGCACTTTGAACCAAAAGAGCTTCGATGTGATGGATGTATAGAGTAAACAGTGGAGGAGAGGAATGGTCAAGCTCTTTATTCCACTGATTCAACACGGCTTCTTTTGAGATTAGACTGTTAACCAGATGTTCACCGCTGAAATAATAGCCTGGGAGAATTATCAAGTTATCTGTCAACATTAGAGTTTGGGAGTTTTATTTCTATATTCTACATTTACATCAAAGTAGTTTTGGACTAGTAAATCATGAACGTCGATTTTAGCCTTGTTTGGGTTTCCGACGATGTTTATGCTTTGTGTGCGGTAAATTATTTCCACCAAGCCACTTCCAAATGGGCGTCATGATCCTGTTGGGTAGCCTGAGGTAATTGGGACGTGTAACATCATGGCGTGTCTTTGGGAAACACCTCCATGGATCTGTCAATACAAACAACGTCAATACAATTGGTTGTTGTTTTTCATAATTCTAGAGTTCTGCTGTCAGAGGGATCACTCGAAGTCAGATGAGTGTCTAAAAGAGGGTTGTTGTTGCTGTGGTGAATTTTGTGAGGGAGGCTGACGTTGGTCACAAGACTCATGTTGTTGCCGTTAAAGTATTTCATGGAAGGATGGGGGAGAAAGGTAACGGATGCAACTGTTCATTAAAATGACCCACAGGTTTTTGTCTCCTTGTTGAAAACATACATTAGCAATGGCATCACCGTTGACACACCACACCACACAGAAAAAGACGATTTGCATTTTAGGCACATGTTCTACATACCATACACACAAGGGTTGCTTGAGTAGATCTTGCACAGAAGAACAGGGGAAGTAGTGGCAGTTGAGGCTGTATTGAAGGGCATGATAATCAGATTTTTAAAAAAACATAGTCGATGACTTGTCTTCCCTTAACATGTCGAAAATTACCAGATGGGTTTGACTAGACTCAGATACGATCCCGTTGTCTCCGCCAGAAATATTTCCACAAATGCGATGTAATCGCTTAGACTTTCACAAAATTGGCACTCTTTGTAACATCACACGATCACTTGAGGTGGATCATCGATCATATGATATTTATGTTCAATCAAACGTTTGACAAATTCGGTTTTGCTTGAACCGCTAGGTACAGTAATTAACATGTTAAAGGGATGGCGAAGATACAAGGCCTTCCAACTGGCACGATTTAAGTTGTCGTTGATTACTTCGAAAGTGGAAGAAGAGGGAGCAGATACAGCAGAGTTAACCATATTAGTGAAGAGAATATCACATTTAACACAAAGACGGAAATAACAAGAGTTCTAATACCTTTTTCAGGACACGTTTATTGATTAAAGAAATGGAACAACACGAAAGACAAAACACTTTGTGGTTAAGTACAGCGATTAAAGACACAAAATAAAATCAAAGTGGTATATAAACATGTGACTGCATAACATGTTTTTAGTAGTAAACGTGTCATAGGGACAGTGTGAAATGTTCTTACAGTCTTTTAATTGGGTACAGTCACACATATGTCTTCCGTGAATGGCCTTTCAGGAATACCCAAGACATTCCTGTTCTGAAGGGAGTGGTTGTCCTCAGTGACAGCTTCTTATTCTTTTGAAACTGTCACTACCACAGGTTTAAAAGTTACTGCTAAGGGCTCGAAGATACACATAGACCGTACTGGTCATCCACTGCACTCAACTCCGTCTCCGGCCGTCTCGACTTCGTCAAGCTGATGAACTCATATGGTTTTGGGGAAGAGAGGGAGGTTGACGAAGTGAGTAACTCTTCCTCACTTAAAATAAAGACATCTCGCAAGTCATTCTTGTCATCCACACATCTCATCAACCACTAAAGTCCCGTGGTGACATGTAAGCGACGAAGCGCCAAATGTTGTTACACTGACAGCCGTGACCGCAAACCCTTCAATACGCGGCTCAGTCTATTTGAGCCGTTTACCGCTTACACAGATCAGCAGCCCTATTCAAGAATGCACTGCTCATCTCACTGGCATGAGGAAATGGCTAGAAAAGATGCCCTAAACATCGCCTGTACTAAACGTTTCTAGCCAGCATGACGTCGTTGGCGAGGACCCTTCTACAGCGGTCAAAATACAACAAAGAAAATTAAAATTGTTGTTCTAACACTTGTTGAATGCAATGTGCTCACCTTAATGGACAGAGACGATGTAGATGTAGAAAGTCTCCAGAGGAGAACATCACTAGTAGGATAGGAACTCGTTAGATACAGCGTGGACATTGGTGCCTTATGACAGAACCGACTTGCAAGAGAAGATGAACTCTGTAAAATGGAATCTGTACATACTTTCTTTTGAAGCGGGTGAGGCTGATGTCGGCTTTACAGTGAAGAGAGTTCAGATTGACAAATTGGCTGGACCTCCAAAGGGTTTAAACGACAGACTCATGACCCTGCAACTTCCCCTCTTGTCTGGAAGATAGAACTTTACCATCATCAGACGCTCCAGCCTTGGCCAACCCAGATGTAGTGAAATTCAAGCTATGTGAGGATCTTCACTACGTCATTGCTGACGTTCTGATGGCAGATAAGCTTGTCATTCTTAGCGATTTCAATGCAAGAATAGGGTGTGATCTCGTTGCTTCGGATGGAGTGCTAGGAAAGCACGGAGTGGGTCACAGAAACGGTATTATTTGGCTCCAGATTTCCCAAAAGACGCCCATATGGAAAAAAGGCTCATGCACGACTAAATATAACCAAGCAGAAATACACCAGTACCAAACAGTCTCTCGTGGATACCTTGGAAGAACGTCTGAAATCCATACCTCTCGACAATGAGATTGTGGAGCCCAGCTGAGCGGCATTCAGAGAGCTGGTCTACAGCACAGCTTCGGAAATCCTAGGACACTTAACCAGAAAGCAAAAAGAAGACTGGTTTGATGAGAACCACGACGGGATGACGCAGTTACTGGATGAGAAACACTGCTTCCTTCAGTCCTACCTCAAGAACACAGTCCACCTCTAGGAAAGATGCGTACAAAAATATACGCATGACTGTATAGCAGAAATTCGGTCAGATGCAAGACACATGGCTGAGCAACAAAGCAGATGAGATCCAGTGCTACTCAGACAAGCATGACATCATAAACGTCTACATTGCCTTGAAAGAAGTGTATGGACCTACATCCTTTTGATCATCTGTTACGAAATGCCCGATATGGCATAGAGGATACACCATACTCCTCTAATCTATATTTTAAGCTTATCAGTCCTGTTAATTTTGTTATATAATTTGGTTGTCGTTATTCTGTATTTAATGAATTATTATTTTTAAACTCGTTGTTATGACACTGTTACGCAATACCCGATATGGCGTAGAGGGTACACCATACTCCTCTAAGTGAGTTGTCCTATACAGCGAGTCGCACGTGCCGCGCGTATAATGAAGGTTTTACGCGAATTACTTTTTACAAGTACGGCAGACTACTATATAGGTACAGTGCAGGGTCTTTTTAAGACACAGTGGACATTAGAGCAGACCTCTAAACGTTACATTTGTCGGATATTAGAGCCAAAAAGTTGGGTGAGTTAAATACATTCTTTTTGGTTTATTGTTTCAGTTGAATGTTCAGTTTCGGAATAGCACGTTCGTTTTTATGTATTGCGTAAATTCATTTGATTATTTGGAAAACTGTCCATTTTTATATTCAGCTCGCCGGTCGTGTGAATAGATGAGTATTCAAGACCAATGTTAACCGATGGAATGGAGACGGACAATGAACTACTGTCGCACCGGAGGGAAGTGAAATGTTAACACTCGTAGTTTGGTTTTATTGACTACTTTATGTAAAACACGAATAGCGTGTTTGTAGTCAAGAGAACCCTACGTTCGCTTTATTGACTATATATGTAAAACACGAATAGCGTGTTTAGTCAATTGGATAGTATTGTTTGGTTTTTATTGATTATATTTTGTGTGTGTGACACGAATAGTATGGTTATAGTCAATTAAACCTTATGATTTGAATTACTGACTATGTTGTGTGGGGTACGAATATCGTATCAATAGTCAAATTCATGCTACGTTTGTAGATATATAATACAGTAGTGTATGACTAGATATATAATACAGTAGTGTATGACTAGATATATAATACAGTAGTGTATGACTATAGATATATAATACAGTAGTGTATGACTATAGATATATAATACAGTAGTGTATGACTAAAGATATATAGTACAGTAGTGTACGACTACAGATATATAGTACAGTAGTGTACGACTACAGATATATATAGTACAGCAGTGTATGACTACATATATAGCACAGTAGTGTAGGACTACCGTCATATAGTAGGGTAGTAGATTCATTTGTGTGTATTGTGTGCTCATTACACTGGACAACAAATTTTTACAAAAGTCATGTTACTGAAATAAAATTAGTCAATTCTTATCAATTTTTATGTGATGAACACGAATATGACAGTCAAATTACAAAATTGGCTCTAGTTCTTTTGTAATCTGCAAGAAATTAATGTTTACATAACGAAATGCATTCCAATAGTAAAGGTCAACTGTAATAGCCTACCTATAAAAAATCAAGTCATTGACTACATCTTAGGTTTCTTCGCCTGTCTCTTGTACAGCTGTTCGGGAGCATCTCTGAGGAGTGTCCAGCAGTAGTCAGCCAGCATTGTAGTGGACCATTTTCCTTGGTATCTTTGTTCCATTGTTGCGATATCTTGATGAAAACGTTCGCCGTGTTCATCACTAACAATACCACAGTTGCTAGGAAAGAAATCCAAATGGGAATGAAGGAAGTGAATCTTTAGAGACATATTGCAGCCAAGTTTCTTATACTTCATCAACATGTCTTCTACTAGTTCCTTATAGTTTTCTGCCCTAAAATTTCCGAGGAAGTTTGTAGAAACTAGGCAAAAAGCATTCCATGCTTGTTTCGCGTCACCTTCCAGCAAGTTGTTGAACCGGTCATCTTTGAAAAGCTCTCGAATCTGAGGACCCACAAAAACTCCTTCTTTAATCTTTGCTTCGCTGAGTCGAGGGAATTTTTCATGCAGGTATCGGAATGCTGGCAAAGTCCGGTCAATGGCTTTCACGAAGTTCTTCATCAAACCTAGTTTGATGTGAAGGGGTGGTAGCAAGATTTTCTGAGCCTCAACCAGAGCTGGGTGTTGGATATTCTTCTCTCCATTGGCTACATTCTGCCTGTGAGTCCATTCCTTCCCCATGTAGTGCATTTCCCTTGCTCGGCTATCAAACTCGCATAAGAAACACATGTATTTTGTATATCCTTGCTGCAGTCCCATTAAAAGGGCAACTACCTTCAAATCACCACAGAGGTGCCAGCTGTACTTGTTATACTCAATGGAATTCAGTAGCTGCCTTAAGTTATCGTATGTCTCTTTCATGTGGACAGAATACGCCACTGGAATAGATGGAAGAATGTTTCCATTGTGCAAAAGCACAGCCTTGAGACTCAGTTTCGAAGAGTCCACAAATAGTCTCCATTCTTGTGGGTCATGAGTGATTTTTAAAGCATTCATGAGGCCCTCAATATCGGAACAGAATATCAGATTACTTTCCTTTCTGAAGAAAGGCTCCAAATGCTGGTGGCGCTTTCGATATGCAGTAATTGTGACATCTTCTTCTAGAAGATTCCATTGTTGGAGTCTTGATCCTAGCAATTCTGCCTTGTTCTTTGATAAGTCCAAATCACGAATCAGGTCATTTAGTTCTTCCTGTGTTATTCTGTGTGGGGTTGATGATGCACCACAGTGGAAATCTGGATCACTGCATGCTGATGGACCAGGAGAAGAACAGGTCGACTCACCTTTGTCTTCGTCAGATGAATCAAGAGAATATTCTGCTGGAGGTTCTGGAATAGGAAGTCCCTCACCGTGTGGAACTGGTCTCAATGCAGACGGAATGTTTGGGTAGACTATTCTCGACTTCTTTCGCTTCTTTATTCCGCCGGAAAGAGGAGGAACCAAGCAGAAGTAACAGTCATTTAGGTGGTTGCTTGGCTCTCTCCACACCATTGGGACTGCAAACGGCATTGATGACCTTTTGCAATTCAACCACTGTGAAAGCTGTGTTGTACATGTAGCACAGCATATATGCGGAGCCCAAGGCTTGTCTTGGTCACCAACCTTGCATCCGAAGTAAAGATGATATGCCTTCTTCACTTGAGAATTGATACTTTTCTTCTGGTTGGCAAATGTCACTTCCCCACAAATATAGCAAAAATTGTCCGCGGTATTAACACACTTTCGAGGCATTACTGTTCTTTATTGTACGTAAATGGATAAAATAATAAGTTTTATGTAACAGTAGCTTGAACCGTCTCGCACAACGTCTAAAATATTTTAAATGCTGATCCTATCTGATTGGGCTTTATATAGTACACTGCTTACGTCAGCTTCAGCAGCCGCCTGGCATTAGTATAATAGGCCTACACATGTATAGTACACAGCTGACGTCAACTTACTTCAGCAGCCGCATGGCATTAGTATTGCATTGCATCAGAAAATGATGCAATCAACTGTGGATGATGTGAGCATGATGGTATTATGCAATGTTACATCATTATTCCGGATGTTGCTGCAGTCCAACTGGAGAAATTTACACAGTGAAACATAGAAAATGAGGTACATGAATATCTTCAAAACGAGAGCCAATAAAAAAAATTCACGGTTATATTCGTGTTCGGCACACCAAAATACTACAGATTAGGGCCTTTTCAAGTCAGTAATGGTTTCACTGTTGACCAGTGTTATATATATATATATATGTACCTATCATGATGATTTTTTTTATAATATAAGTTTTATTTAAACAAACGTGTTTGTTATTTCTTCAAAACCCTACCTAATCTCAAAGGGTCGGCTCGACTACGTTACATCACCCCTCTTATGAGCGTAAAAGGGATAGTACTATATGCTCAAAAAGAAGAGAGTTTTCAAAGAACGGCTGAACACTTTGAGTCGACCTTTATCCATCAATAACCCATCACTGAATGACCCTCCAACTTTTCTTGAGACACAGAAACGATACGTCTGTTCTTCAGTAGCAATGCGCCTAGTTCAGATTCCATCTTAACAGAAGTCTACAAGGAAGGAGGCACAGCCATGATATAAAAGCTCTACCAACTGTGTTTACTAATGTGGCAACCAGAAACTGTCCCATAAGGAACTCAAAGATGCTTACACAATCCAACGACATAAGCGCAAAGGGAATCGCCAGGCCTGTGACAACACTCGGGTTTGATCCCTACTCTCAATTGCAGGAAATATACTGCTCGCCAGAATCTTACTGAACCTCCTCACTACGCAGAGTCACCAGTTAATACTGCCAGAAAGCCATTGTGGATTCCAAAAAGGACTTGGGACCATCGACATGGTGTTTGATTCGAGGCAGCTACAAGAGAAATATTAAGATCAAAATACCGACATTTTCTCCATCTACGTCGACTTGACAAAGGCCTTTAATAATGTCAGCAGAGAAGGCTTGTATAAGGTATAATTGCCATGTACGGGTACCCGAGACAATTTATGAATGATCATGTCAGTCAGTATGTAGACCCATGATGGGGTCACTTCTAATTGTCCTAATATTTTATTAAACCAGTAAAGATTCTACGATAACGAGTGGCATCGCTTTCGCATCCGTCAGTTTGTACACGCACATCATCACTTAACAAGGTAGGTATGTTGGTAGTGGTAAGAGTAGTGAGCGCAAAGTTCCCATGATGTGATACTGAATTGCTGAGATCAGAACGTACGGCATTCCTGCAATCACATTGTACAACATCGCACTCGAATTGAGAATCCCGAAACGTGAACGATGTCTGGTCTTTGTAGTTACAATAAATTATCGTCTTGGACGTTGTCCCTTTTTATACTATTCGTAATGCATATCGAGCTTGTACATGGTTCCTTTTTTGTGCCTAGTTTTCGAAGTCATCCTTTATTCTTTTGGTGAAGGTACTATCGTCTCCAAGGAAAAGCCATACAAGTATCGTAGTGTGATGGGTGGAAAGGCCATATAATGGTAAGGACAGTACGAATACCATCGAGTATGTACAAGAATAACTTAATCTGTTTTGATACATTGATCAATTCGCATCTTCAGACCACAACGGAAACTCTATACGTCGTATCTCAATCCAGGCTCATGTCCCAAGGTCCTGTTCTACGTTAAACATTTGAAGTAGGTAATCATTCTCTATCTGTATGCCATCTTTGAAACGTTTACAATCGACGGACACAATTACAATAGTCAGGCAAGAGAACAGGAAAATGGCATGGTTTTAATCACTTGGTTTCTCATTTGATTCTTGCGGCGTTGAAGTCATCCTTCTTGCTGGTGGCTATCCTCTTATAACCATTTTTTGTCATACCGGCATTTTCTTAAGGTAAAGTGAAGTGATTGAGAATATGCACTTGCTTGTTGTACACGATTTGATAGACGTTTCTAAAGGCTGACTAAAGATTTGGTGTGTTTGGGTAAACATACAATCTTGTGCGGTTCGCAGGTGGTTTCTTTAACGTTTCCATCTTGTCCAGACCATAAAGCGTCTTCCAGCACACCAAACTTCACCACTCAACTGATGCGATAATTGAGAGTCAGTCCTTTCACTTTACACTCGGTTTGCATTTCTCCTTGTTTATCCGGTATTCGTAGCCGTAATCGTTAAGGACCACCACAAGCACACTTAGAATCATATCGTCGGGGGTGATCGTCAATCCATGCTCATAAACGGTCGCTTTCGATATCAGGGTGACGTTGACCCAGGCGATCGATATAAATTCAACTGTCCGTGTCAAAATAATCCCGCGATCTCGTAACAGTTTTAAAACTTCGTAAAATTTTAAGCGAGCATGGTCTGTCACGTAAGCCGCAATCATAACATTTTCAAATGTGTCGGCTTTTACAAAATCCAGTTTATTTGTTTTAATTTACTTCGATAAAGTCCTCAAGAACGATGTCCACATTTTTTATGTCTTTGGTTTCGTCATGAATTATCTAGAAACAGCAAAAGGTTTCTGTCAAAACCACCGTCCACGTGTCCAAGTATTTGTCTTTTTCTCCTTTCTATACGCTGGCGTGGTACAGCAAACAGGTGCAACTGTCCATGATGCGTTTAAACTAGGTATAAGTTTTCAAACTGATTGTACTCATGTTACCACATTTTTACCCCTGTGTGTCAATGCATTTCTAACTGGAAGCACCGCTCGCAAATGGCCTTTTGCATTTTCCGTGGTACGTTGTAAAATCTGATATTTAGTGTCACGTTGAAGGTAACATATGCGACATCAGTGATATAAGCATCCGTTAAACTCGTACACCATCTTGGAGTTTTGTAAGTGTCTGGTATCCACCGAATACGTTCTGATGGTCTTTTCTCCTCCTTCGTTTCGAGCATGTTGAATCAATTCATCTTCATTATCGCACAATTAAGGTAGTTACCTTAAGGCTTTAACCGATTAATGACGTTTGACAAAATTCGTCGATTGAGGGCTTATGACAGCCAGGGTGTTTCGGGCATGAATCGTTGGCGGTACACCAGGGAACATGCTTTGGCAATAGTATATTCTTCTTTCAGAGGGTAGATCCGTCAGTGTTCCATGAACATTTCTCGACATTCCCACAGCAACACCGTAAAATGTCCACGTCGGAACGAAACTACCTTAGCACTTCCTCCTGAACGTCTGGTTTAGTAGTGAACCTCAGACAAATGCGCTACAATGGTGTGTTGATTGGCCTTGATATTGAAAAAAGTGCGTAAAATAGCCTTTGGCTACTTCTGTCATTCTAAACGTATTAGGCATTCGACTCATAGGCATGGACAAATAACCCATTGAATCTTGAAATTATACTTGTCCCACTTGCATGTAAATATGTTTGGTTCTGTTCAAAGTCGGACGTTTGGTACTTTGTTCCAAATAGTATCTGAGAATAAATTGTCCATCGTAGACAGAAAAATGGTGAGCCATCACTGCGGCATGGTGATCACAATCTCCGTAACGTTTCATGTCCTATTGGCTCCAGGTCTCGTCGATGGTGTCTTAGAGCCACAGGGTGAGATCGGCTAGCGTGTTCGATCCTCGAAAGATTGTTTCACGGCCGCCTTTTGATGCAGTAAGGGCTATGACGAAAGACAAGCTCTTTGATGTACTTCTCAATGTTTGATGAGCCACGCAGAAATTAGGAATATAACTGCTAGACTCTTGCATGCATTCAAAATCGAAAAAGATGAAATTGCCTCTCTTCTGGTCATCTGTCTCCTCTTCATTTGAATGGTATTTTTGAATGTAGTATTCGTGTTCCATGTCCACGATTTGGCGACAAATGTGACATCGTTACTTTCCTGGACAAACGTGTAACGGATGCTTTGTCACAAGTAGCACACAATATCAGGATTTGACAAGCACATTTACGTTGTGAACCTTGTGTCTTCCAATGTTGTTGGTAACATGCAGGGATGACAAATGTTCGCTGACAAGCAGGGCAATGTACTTGTTCTTGTCATTCCTCCAGACAGGGTCAAAAGGCCAAACATCACTCACATTTCGATCAACAATGCTCGTGTTGCTCTCGGTTGTTATAGCCGTAGTCACATTATTCATGAACAGTGTGTTTTTTTTCTTCCATCGGTGATGTGAAACTTGTCTTTAGATTGTTTCAAGTGATTAATCTTGTCGATGACTTTGGAAGGTGTCAATTCTGCTGGGCTGTTAAACTTGATACAAACGGGAGACTTCAAACTGTCGTGATGAATGCAAAGAGTCAAACGATCGTCTTCTTTGGCTTCGCATTGCTGTTTCAGTGTGGTTGACAAAGGATCCCACACATCGGTGATGAACTATTCTACTTCCTTCACCGTGTGCGTGAAGGTTGGATCTAAATGTTCTAGAAGAATGTTTTCCCGTCTCTCGAATGTGGTAGCACTTTTCAGGGTGCACTAGTTGTGGTTGACTTTGGGTGTAGAATCTCTTAGTCAAAACTATGCACATTCATGTAATCTTCAAATTCGTGGCATAAATTTGAGCAAAGACTTCAGGTACTGTGCGAGGCGATAAATCACGTGTTTGCCCATTACTTTCCTTTATTTTCTCCACAACATCATGTAGTCCTGTATCTTGACTGATAAAAGTTAAATTACTACATTTTAAACGTTTGTTTGTATATTCATGTCAAACAAGTGTCTTCCTATATAAAAGGTCAGTATCGTCCCTGTGACAGCAAAAAACAAAATCACTGAGGGAAAATACATATAAGTAGTCTTGCGATTGTAAAATTTGTAGCAGATTTTAACAGAAAAAACGTAAGTGTCTCTTGCTTTTGATTTTTTTATAGCAAAACGATCTACACTCAGGCACTTAGACACGTTCCTCGTGGACAAGGGAATGGATTTTGAGTTTTAATTGATTTTGTATACATGAATGCTATGTTATCTCGTTTCGAGAGAAGTGGGTGGCCCCGAAAGGACCGTTAATTTGTTTTATTAACCCTTGCTATCTAGAGTTGCTCCTGTCGATGATTTGGTAGCAATCACTAGGGTGGGTATCTCAGGTGTTGTAACAGTGTTGGGCTGTTTTTCTCTGGAAGGTAATTTTCACATGGGTGGTAATAATTCATTAGTTTAATACTCCTTAACTTTGCTTAAATGTCTAAGAGTAACTTTCACTGTTCTCATTCTCTCACAGACCTTGTCTCCTCTCTACTTTTTTTTCTGTCGTTTCCATCTTCTTGCTCTTCTTCTTTTCCTTCTTCTTCTTCTTCTTTTTCTTCTTCTTCTTCTTCTTTTTCTTCTTCTTCTTCTTCTTCTTCTTCTTCTTCTTCTTCTTCTTCTTCTTCTTCTTCTTCTTCTTCTTCTTCTTCTAACAGTTGCTGTTAAAGGAAAAATGTTTGCTCTGCTTTGTTCTGTAAAATACGTCCAATTATTCTTTCTGTCTCTGTTTAAAATAGTCGAAGTATGGCAAGGAATGAGACGTTGGAGGCGGCGCTGGTTCCAAAACAAATTGTTTCGAAGAAGAAAGAAAATCCTTCAAATCTCAATTAAAATCGGTCTCTTCTGGAAGTAAAACTGTGTTGACATTAGTAGTTGCTGTTATGCGACCGCTTCTCGTCTCTACAACCGGTGTACCAAGATTCATCGTCTTCTTAGTTTCCGTCATATTTGAAAACTCTATGACATTGATTCACTGCGCACAGACGCTAGCGTATCTATATAAGAAATGTGATGTCACATGCAGCTCTCTTCGGACTGGACGACAGACTCCGCAATATCTATCTATCTATCTATCTATCTATCTATCTATCTATCTATCTATCTATCTATCTATCTATCTATCTATCTATCTATCTATCTATCTATCTATCTATCTATCTATCTATCTATCTATCCATCCATCCATCCATCCATCCATCCATCCATCCATCCATCCATCCATCCATCCATCCATCCATCCATCCATCCATCCATCCATCCATCCATCCATCCATTACAAAAAGTTATGTGTTACGTCCCGTCAAATGTTCTAGTTTTTCCCCCACTGTCTGGTCCAATTGAAGTAAGCCCCATGCAACATTATTGTCAGTGACCATGACCATATCGTTAATCCCAATTGTCGCTAAACGGTCCCATACCTTGTCGCTATACTGTTCCATCGCTCTATAGTCCGACCCATATTACTATTCTCCATGTTTAATTCCCCTTATCGCCAAAAGTTCCCACGACCTTTTCACTGGGAGTTCCATTGTCGCTAATGTATTCCCTACTGTGTATGTCTTACCGAAGAAAAAATCAGCTAGTCAGTACTTTTGGATAATATTATGTTTTTCACTAAGATTTACAGAGACAACAAATATTAAACTAAAGCCATAGTCAAAGCTTGATATATATTTGGTTATACTTCTATGCCTGCTCAATTCGATTCTGTCTGATCAAGATTAAAAGTGTATGTCTGAAGTTTCTAACATATTATATATAATTTAGGCATCATATCATTTAAGTCTTCTGCATACCACCTTTGACGTCTTTGGAAAGTTTTGATTAAACTGTGAAGAATTCGTTTCAGTCGTATTGCTTTGATACAGAAAAAGATTGAGACGAGGATGTTAATGTGTTTTTGATTCCTGGTCGAGAGTTAGTTACGAGTCATTCAGTTGCACATACCCATCGTTCACAATTTGAGCTATTAAAAGAGAAACCTATTTCAAATGTAGATTAAGAAACTAATCTTCTTGACTTTCTTTAAATTTAAATTTAAGTTTTGAGAGGCTTGTATAGTAGCACGAAATAATCTTCACTGCTTAATCATACATGAAAGTAAGATATGGGAGAAATATACAGCAAAGGAGCTTTCAACCTGGTGAATGAGTTTTAGCTCTCTTGCCCAAACGGCAAAATCCTCGTCATACTAAATGGTATGGTCCTTATTCAGGTAAAAAAGAAAGCAAATGACATATTATACTATTATTACTCTTGAAAGGCGGAATCAGAAACATCTTTGCCATATACATATATAGTTAGTTTTGTTAATTTGTTCAATCAAGTAAGGTTTACCTATCTCACACAATGAGGATGTAAATGATGGAATGCTATCTGACAGTAACGGCTCTGGCTTAACCAATCTTTGGAATTCAGATATACCAAATAATCTGGACTTTGACATCAAAAACGTTTTGCTCTTCTCTTTTATTATGATGATTATTGCTTTCTTGTTTGCTTCTGCGCTTTTCTGTAGTTGCAAAATCTGAAACATTTTCTTCTCTTTCTGAAATTATTCACCAATGGAGATGATGAAGAAGGAAATGAAAATACCCAAACTCTTGCGATGACAGGAAATCGGTCAATGGTCAATTGAAGGTATGCTCTCCTGGAAGAAGAATACTGTTTTCAGCTACATCATTAATTGTCTTATTAATACTACCCGCATCAGGCACACAAAATACATTGTCTTCGTTGTTTTAGTCATAACTATTTTACTTGTGCTCAGCAATGGCAAACAGTCTTAAAATTGGTTCGCATACATACTGACAGTGGCGTCCGCTCCGTTATCATTGGAAGAGAAACATTTGGGTAGTAATGCAAGAAATTTTAACGATTATATGTGTTGCCTTTGTTTGGATAGGAATCAGGAAACTGGCATTGGATTGATAGGTGTTTGTGTTTGGATTGTATATCTTGCCCTATAAACTCTGTTGACTGTATAAATACTTTGGACCCTAGTATACTATCCCCATGTTAAGCATATGGACCTATTTAATATGGGATTACCTGTATGACCAAAAACCTGCCCCCACATAATTAATATATCGTCCAGTTGAACACTTTCCAATTTATCCTATACCTACACATGCTTTTTAACATACGCTTCGGCTCCGCATAACCCACGAAAGACCTATGCAACTACCTACTGGAAATGCCGTGTTAACACTGTTTATATGTTGCATCTTTTGAGGGTCTACATAAAATGGAGTTTTACTTGAGGAATTGTTTTTATACCGTTTCTATTTCTAAACAAGATACGGAAAATATAATAATAACATTTACAGATACTATCTACTTTTGTGGCGTACTATGAAACACACACCTCTGTTTGATATGCTATTCAGAAGTTACTTTGATATGCTACATTCAAACGGCACATCATCTATTCAGCACCTATGTTTTGATATCTTATCACACACACACACACACACACACACACACACACACACACACACACACACCTCCCCCACACAAACACTAACACTACTATCTAGCATTCGAAAAGTACTATCTAATGATTAGGTAGAAGGTTTTGTATAAACGCTTTGCTTACAATCTATCCCATAAGAAAGCCAGAATAAGAGTATTTATAGGCACTATTCCCACATACAACCATATTATCACATATACAAGAGGATTAAGGGGTTTCCAGTTTCAGCTGTAAAAACAGACATAGACCTACATGCGTATACACAAATATAGTTTGTTACGTATATAAATATTTTCTGTAACTCTTGCTGCATGAATTTATCTAAGTCCTATCCATCCACCGAATACGTTCCGGTGGTTTTTTCGCGTGTATGATCCATTTGTCTTTCGTGTCACCCAAGTAATCTAGCCAGCGTAAGGCTTAGACCGATCATTGACGTTTGACAAAGTTCGTCGTTTGATGACTGACGACCGCCAGGGTGTTTTCGGGCATGAATCGTTTTAGGTACACTAAGGAACACGCTTTGGCAATGATAAGCTCTTTCAAAGTATCGATCCCTCTATGAACAGATCTCGAAATTTTCCACAGCCATGTATAATGTCCGATCAACAGTACTTTAACATTTCTTCATGAAAGTCGAAGGGGTCCGAGACATTAGTGAGTGGTACCAAGCGTAGAAAGTTTCTCCTTGTTCTGTACACATGTTGTCGGGGTCCTAGTAGCGATCCTCATGCAACTGTGGTATTGAAAATGTGCAGTAAATAACCTTCGGTCATTTCTGGCATTTCAAACGTTTAAAGCATGCGACTCAATGGCAAAGACAAATAACTCATCGAATCGTTAAACTGCACGTATCCCACTTGCGTGCAAATGATTCTGGCTCCATTCAAAAGTCACTTTCAGACGATATGTACTTTGTTCCGTATAGTATCTGAGAAGAAATTCCTATTCGTATCCCGAGAAATTGTGAGCCATTACCGTGGCATGGCAATGACATTCTCCGTAACGTTCGATGTCCTCTTGACTCCAAGTTTCTTCGATGGGGTTAAGATCACTAGGGCGAAATCGGACAACGCGTTCGCTCCCCGAAATATTCGTCACGTCCTTCATGAATCTTGCTGTAGTGAGCTCAGACACTAAAGATAGGTTCTTCGATGCACTTCTCGCACGCTCGATCATGGAAGATACAAGCGTTTTATTTTCGTTTTTATTTTACCTCGAAAAACGCGTTTTCTTACGTTTTTTAGTTTTTGCTTTTTATATCTGGTACTTCCATTTTTTTATCATCCGCCATACAGGCGGTCCTCTGTAATACTCTAGATAACAAATATCTATCAATAATGAATCTATGATGATACCCTACGATACTTTACGTAAACATGATACAACATAGTGCTGATATCTGGTAGTGTAGGCCAGGCTTGTATACAATAGAAGATGACGCTGTGTTTAACCTTTTGCAGTCACTTTTTTTTGGGACGTTTCGCATACTATAAAGTCCAATTTCTGTAGTTTTTTGAGTATTTTCTAATCATCAGATTAGGATAAATATCTTTCACAAAATAGCAATTATAGACTGAAATTGACTGTAAGCTATGCCTAAACAATATTCATATACCTTACAGGTCTCGTTGACTACAAAAACATCTTTCAGAAACTTTTCAGTCGATATTCCACATAATAGTCGTAGTGTTTCGTGGGGAAAAAAAAGATCGATGCGTAGGCCGAGCTGCCTGGGTTACAGAAAGATACTGGCTCGTGCTGAAGCCTTACATACACAAGTAACGGATCAGTAGCTGTTAAGATTGTCTAATAGTATATTACGAATTTAAAATAAATACCTCTTGTTTATAGCCGTTAAAATTCCGAAAGACAAAAGTGAAAAATGGAAACATGTTTTAGTACTAGATGAAAAAGATAACGTCACATTGAGCAAAGTTAGTTGCATTTACTGTAATAAAGAATGTCACTGTGGTGTTGTACGTATAAGAGGTCACCTACTTGGAGATCCAAAGTGTGGCATCAGGAAATGTTCAAAAGTTCCATGTCAAGTGCAGCAGGCCATACAGAAACAACAGTCAGTCAGATTAAAAGCGGAAGCGAAAAAACGGAAACTCAAAGCACTGGATAAAAAAGCCATAAAAGCCGCTAGTACCCTCTGTGTTTGCGAGTGCTACGAAAAAGGATGCAAACAAAGCTGTCGCTCGTTTGTTTTATACCAGCGGCATACCTTTCGCTATTGCCGGCAGTACTTATTTTAGGGCTGCAATAACTGCTGTGGCAAATGTGATCTTCACTATAAAGCACCAAGCAGAATTAAATTTCAACTGAAATGCTAGCTGAGGAAGTACATCAAGTGGAACAGTATATGGTCTTTTTCAAGGAAGAGGCCGTCAAGCACGGAGTTACGCTTATGTCTGATGGTTGAACAAATGTGCAGAACAAGCCTCTTGTTAACTTTCTTGCAGCTACTGGCGACGGCTGCATTTTTCTCAATGCTTTGGATACTTTCGGCGAAATCAAAGATGGATCGTTTATTGCTGGTGAGATATCAATGTGCATTGTATCATATGGCATGGAAAGGATTGTACAAGTTAATACGGACAAAGCATCAAATTGTTTTGCAATTCGTACGATGTTACAGCACCAATATCCTCATATAGTTTTTTCTCGCCATCTTTTACTTGAAGACATTGGGAAGTTGCCATGGAGAGATAGTGTAATTACTAATTCTAAAGATATCGTTAAATTCATCACGAATCACCAGTATTCCCAGGCATGTTTTCGCAATCATTCTCATCTAGAGCTTCTAAAGCAAGGCGAAACGAGATTTGCTACTCACTTTATTATGCTCCAACTCTTGAGTACAGTTAAGGATGCTCTGCAGGAAACTGTAATAAGTCGTGAGTACAAAAAATGGCTAAATGATACAGTTTGTAAAGAGAAAGTCGAGGCAGTCACAAGCATGATTTTGAATGAAAGGTTTGTGAGCTCGGTGGAAACAATAACTAAAGTGTGTGAGCCGATTGTTGAGCTACTGCGACTGGCTGACGAAGTACCTTGTACAGGAAGAGTATATTGGAAAATGTTAAAAATTGATTAGTCTGTGGAAGCTGCTGATTTAACACCAGCAGCAACTAAAAAAAATCAAATTCGCTAGTTCGTTATGGACAGATGGAAAATGTTGCATACAGATCTACATGCAGCCGGCTTTGTGCTCGACCCAGAGTATTCGTCTCAGGCTTGCACGCGATGATAGAAAGAATATACAGTGACGAAGTTCAGTCGCAGGTGAAAGCCGTGCAACAGCACGCCGTGCATCGTGCAGGACAAGGATTATTTGCTCGACCGATGGCGGTTGCAGCTGTTAAAGAAAAGCCAGCATACAGGTGGTGGATGTCATTCGGAGCTCAGGTTCCGGTGCTGCAACAAGTTGCTGGTAAGGTCTTAGCATAGGTGACGTCCGCCTCCGCCTGCGAGAGAAACTGGTCAACATTTCACTTCATTCACACGAAAAAGAGAAACCGTACGCAGTGCGAGAGAGTGCGAGATGTAGTGTTTGTGCATGCACATCTTCGCCTAAAGGAAAAGCTGGACAATATAAATTATGTGGAGGAAACCATAGAATGGTCAGATCAGTCAGATGGTGATAACGACATTGAGTGACACAAATTTCAATGTTATCTGGACTACGGTTTAACACTTTCGACATTTTTTCATACTTGTATCACTGAAACTTTAAAACTGGTATGTAGCGTGTAAATAAGTAAAATATTGAGTTTTGTGTTGCCTGAAAACTTATGGAACGTTGTTTCTTTTTTTTGAGAAAAAAACGCGTTCTTTTACGTTTTTTATTTTAATTTTAACGTTTTTAACATCTATGCGCTCAATGAGCCACGCAGAACTTAGTAATGTGAATGCCAATCTCTTGCATGCATTCGAAATAAAAAAGGATGAAATTGCTTTTCTTTTGGTCATCGCCTTCCTATTGATGTTTTGAATGGTATTGTTGAATGAAGCATTCGTGGTGACAAATGTGAAATCGTTTTTTTCCTCGACAAATGTATAACTTGGCACTATAGGTCACAATATAAGGAGTTGATAAGCACTTGTCTGCTGTGATCCTTGCGTCTTCAAATGTAGCTGGTAACAGGTAGGGCTGACAAAATTGCGCTGACAAGCTGGGCAATGTCGTTATTGTCCTTTGTCCTGACAAAGTTGAGAGGCCAAACATTCTGAGAATTTCGATCCACAATGCTTGTGTTGTTCTCGATTCTTATAACCATAGTCACATTTCTCACAATAATAACCGTATCCCAGGAACCAGGCGATACTGGTGATGGCATTGCAATGTTCCTCGTTCTCATAGACGTCAATGCATTTTCCGTCTGTAAAATCGTATCCTTGAAACAAAAAAGGTGCATGCACTTCTTTGAGAGTGCACTTTCAATGTATGACGTGGAGCTAAGACGTCTTGCAATGTTTGCATTTACGGAATGTCACCCTGTGTCTTTTGGATAGCCCGCTTGCTGTAACAGGAGTTCTGCATCTCTTCGTTGTTTGGCTCGGTCCGATTGTCCAATGTTCTCCCAAGTTCTTTTCCATTCCGTCGTGTCGTTCTTTTTTGGCATACGTTCTTCCCACCACAATGGCGCAAGCTAAACACATCTGGTCTGGGGGTTGTTAATTTGGATGACACTACCCGTGATGGTACGAAGGTTGTTCACACACATTTGCGTCCTGTCCATTGGTGAAGAGAAACGTGGGTCATGAACAGTATCGCTTTTCCATCGGTGATGTAAAACTTGTGATTGGATTGTTGCACGTGTTGAATCTTGTCAATTACTATGGAATGTGTTAATTCTGCTGGGCTGCCAAAATATATCCATATGGGAGACTTCAAACCGTCGTGGTGAATGGAAAGTCTTAACGATCGTTTTCTTTGGCTTAACATTATTGTGTCAAAGTAGCTAACAAGCAATTCCACACCTCGGTAATGAACCACTCTGCATTCTCCAACTTTACGTAGGCCTTGACATTTTTTAACTTCACCGTGTGCGTGTAAGCCGTAGAATGAATAGTTGGATTTAAAGTGAAACCGGCCACTTGGGTCATATGTTCATTATTTTGCACTGCCATTTATTTACATGGCAGTGATTTAATTTATCCAGGAAGATGGAATGGTACCACATCTTCCTGGCGTTTATGCGCACAGAGTGCGCTATTTAATTTGGTCGTCATATCATACCCCTAAAAATGGCCTAATGATATGAATGTTAGACCTGGGTGAGTGGGAATAGACCCATCACGCACTCAACCTATCAACCAATCGAAAGTACGTACGCTTATTCCAAATTCAACCCAGTTTTTCTAGTGGATTTCCCTATGCCAAAATTGTGTAAGCCACCGATGCAATTCATCAAATGGTAGAGATGAAGAATTAAATTACATTCATATCTATGCCATTCTTCTAGTACAAAAGTGTACATATTATATGTCCCTAACAATTTCTTTTGCTGATATGACTAAACGACATTTGAAAGGTAGCCACTGTCAGAGAGGATTAGATTGTTAATTTTGAGCGGTGGGTCCGAAAATGATCAAGTTAGGCTTTTTGGATAGAGCTTGTCAAGGAGGGTTTCCGTAACCAAGTGGAAGACCCTATTAAGGCAATGAAAGACAATAGCCCTAAAAGTTTTTTTTTAAGAATCCCATGATCACTTGTTAATAACCGATTATCCCTCTGCTCCTGTGGTTGGTCTCTGTATACTTCTTGAGTGTCTTTTTTTGACCCTATACTCGCTCGATGATTCCCTGTATACATCTTGGGTGTCTTGTTTTGGATTCTCACTCTAAACATCCTTGCTCCCTCGTCAATTTGCTTCCGTATTTTTCCCTATCAATTTGGAATTCTTTATGCTGTTTTGTGTAGAATATAGAACCCCATATGACAACTGTTTGCATTGTTAGTTAATGCATGGTGTTATCAAGTTACTGCAAGGCCTGATAGTTTTGGGGTTAACTATCTTTATAGTGTATGAATTTGAGGTCATTTTCTAAATTAGCATATTTTTGGTTGTAACCTTGTGTTGCTGGGCCTGATAGTCTTGGGTTTGATACTACCTTATAAGATCTAATTTGGGGTCATAACCTATGCATATATGATGGGATTTTTAGTTGCAACATGTGTCGCTGGACCTGATAGTCATGGTTTTGAGACTACCTCATACACTCTAGTTGGGACCATAGTTAGGGGCGCGTGTTAGTGGTTATACTTTAACCACAGCGGTATCGCGTTTTTAAGGGGCCTATAATACCTTCGTAATATTAAACTCAGTGATGAGATGTTGTCAATGGGGTTATATAGAAGGAAGAATTTAGAAGCATAAGAGAAAAAAAGAGAGGTAAGAAGCTTGCCTTATTGATTGTATAACTGGTAGTTAATATAACTTTTGATGTTTATACCTTTAGGTTTTTTTTAATTGTTCCATGTTATTTTACCATTCCATTAGGTTTGGTTGCTCTGGAGCCGCCATGGGAACGTTATACCCAGCGTAGTGTAGGTGGGCTCCATTAAGGGTAACGAATACCTTTTGGCCCCGTACGCTTCCCTCCCCTTAGAACAATATTATTTTATATGCATATTTAGGTACCAGTAAAACATTCATTTAATTTATGGATGCTATGGTGTCATACTTATATTCTATCTATTAGCCCTGTAGTTCTAAGAAATTCAATTATATTATAGTATGTTCTTTGAGGGTTTTTGTTGCATAATTGAATTATTTCTGGATATGTACTTGGTGCAGCAAGTTCTAATTGTTTAGTTATAAATAGGTCTCTTTCTTTTTGCGTATTGTTACAGATATTGAATATAAGGTACAGATCTTCCGGTACGTTACAGTGGAAGCAGTTGATGTTGTGCGGAAAAGGTCCTATATATTTTCCAAAACTATTAGATAATTTTGTTTTTCCAAGAATTATCCTATTTATTTTAGATTGTTCATAACTGTTGCACCTGGGTATCAGAATATTTCTATTGACTTCTTTGACAATAACTATGTAAAAATCTCCCTTGTTTATTATGGTTCCAATCCTTTTGCCACTTTTGATTTATCAGTGTATAGATTAAATTGTTAATTTCTCTTGGACTATACTTTAGTGGCATGTAATTAGGTTCAGTGAGTTTACTCTTGGCTAATTGGTCAGCTAATTCATTGCCTTTTATGTCGATGTGAGATGGTATCCATAGAAACTCTACTATTATGATTTGAGTATAGAGTATTTTAATTATTTGGTTAATTTGATTAAGAAAGTTTTCTCTTGATTTAGTATGATTGCATTGTATTGATTTTAGGACACTTAGTGAATCACTAATAATCAAGGTCTTATCTGGTTTATTTTCTAGTATCCATTTTAAAGATTCCAGGATGGCCCAGAATTCAATGGAGCAGTGATCCGGTAGGCGGCTGCCCATTTTGATATTGAGTGCTGGAATGACCCAAGCCGCAGTTGTTTTAAAGGGGCTGTTAATTTTGGAACCATCCGTGAATATATGAGTATAGTTTTTATATTGGTTGTTGATTAGTTCCATTGCAGCTGTTTTTAAATAATATTGTTGATTTTCTTTTTTACCTTTGTCTATAAGGGAGATGTTTACTTTAATTGATTTATTATTCAAAAGGTTCTTTATAAAATATTTGGTTAGTTTCCACTTGGAATATATCTACTGGGAGTTGTAAATTCAATTCATGTACTAATTTGCCAAATGATGACTTATTTTTAAGAGTTTTCCTAAAAGGAATTTTGCATTTGTTGATAGCTACTAGAGTGGGATGTGTTTTATTGTGGGTGGACAGTCGAGTTGCGTATTCCTGCCTTCGAAGCTATAATGGCGGTTCTCCTGTTAAGACCTGCAACTCTGCTGTAGATGTATATGGTAATGCCCCAGTTGCTATGAGAAGGGCTTTCCTCTGTATTTTATCTAATCTATTAAGTTGGGTTATGTAGGCCGTGTTGTAAATTTGGCATCCATAGTAGATTTTGATCTAATTAAGGCCTTATATAGAGTCATTATTGTGTTTTGGTTAGCACCCCACTGGGTTCCTTTGAGGCTTTTAAGTAAGTTTAAGTCAAGATTGCACCTTTTAACTAGGTCATCAATATGCGATACCCACGTTAGGTGTTCATCGTAGTATATACCCAGAAATTTGGCTATTTTAACGAATTTAATTTGTTTATTTTGAATTTGGAGGTTGGGGTATAATATGTTTTTTTCTATAAGGTGAGAACAGTACAGCTACCGTTTTTTGGTGCGACAGTTTAATCCCCATTTGTCAGCCCATTTACCAATGTTATTTAGACTTGTTTTCATTTCAGCCATTTGAGTGTGGTTGGAGGGGTTTCCTGCTCACCATAGTCTACTATCATCTGCAAATTGTGATAATCCTATCGAGGGTGAGGCGAGATTAGAGTCAAGATCACTAATCATGAGGTTGAAGAGGGTGGGGCTGAGGATACTGCCTTGGGGAGTCCCATTTTCTAGGGATTGTTCTTCAGAATAAGTAGCCCCTACCCTAGTTATAATTTTGCGGTCTGTTAAAAAGTTTTGCATAAAATTAAATATGCGACCAGTAATGCCATAATGATTTAATTTGGCTATTAATCCTTTGGTCCACACCAGATTAAACGCTTTTTCAAGATCTAGAAAAACCGCAATTAAGTTTCTATTAGTCCTCTGTTTATTATTAAATGCTAATTTAATGTCGGACTCCAATTTAATTAATTGATCCGTAGTAGATCTTTTATTTCTAAAACCACATTGGTTTGGAGATATCAAGTTATTGCTCTCCAGGTGGTGTTTGAGTCTGTTAGTGATAATTGTTTCCATGATTTTGCAGATATTGTTGGTAAGTGAAATTGGTCTATATGAGTTAATGTTATTCCTATCTTTGTTATGTTTCAAAATGGGGATAACTATCGCTGTTTTCCATCTTTTGGGTAGCTCCCCTGTTTGCCAAATTATGTTTAGCATGTTTATTATTATCATAACCATATTGCTAGGTAGGTTTTTATATATTATGTAACCTATTTGATCTTCCCCTGGTGAAGTTTCATGTTTGGATTTGAGCGCCTGGGACCATTTATACATGGTAATATCTTTGTTGAGTGATTTATTTATGTGTCCCTGGTCTTGAAATAGATGGCAGATATTAATTTCAGTTTTAGGTCTTTGGTTTTGGAATTCAATTGTGTTTAGTATTGCTGCTCATATTTTTAAAATGTTTTTGCTAATGATTCAGCTTGTTTTTTTCTGATTGTAGGTATTATTGATTTTTGGGGTGCCATTTATGTTCTTCCCCTTTATGGCCCTGATTTTATTTTTATCCCACACTTGTTTAGAGTTAGTTCTAAAACTAATAGTGTTGCAGTATTTTTGCCAAGATTTTTCTTTAGACTGCTTATTAGATATTTGAGCTTGTTATCGAAATTTTGTACTCTTGGAAATGAGTAGTAATATTTGATCTATTAAATTTATTTAAAGCTCTAATTTTGTTTTGTCTAGTTCGTTTAATGTCTTCTGTTCACCATGGCACACTAAGTTTTCTTGGTTTTCCACTAGTTTTGGGGATAGAGTTAGTGGCAGCTTGAGTTATGGCCTTAATTAGGTTATCATAGTAGATGTCAATATCTTTGGATTTTATATCTGACGGGCTAACATTATTGAGTATTTCCTGAAAAGTTTCCCAATCAGTTTTTGAGTAGTTCCACCTGCGTATTTTATCACTGAGTTCGCACTGAACAGTCATCTGTAGAGTGGTGATTATTGGGAAGTGGTTGCTCCCCATGGGGTTTAATTGCTCCACCTCCCATTTAGCCACTTGTGCCAGTCTGGGTGTGCCTGGGGTGAGGTCAATGGCGGACAGGGTGCCTTCGACCGGACTAAGTCTGGTCTTAGCTCCATCATTAAGGATAATAAGGGTGGAGTCATTGATCCATTTTTCTACCCAGGTACCCCTCCTATCTGTCACCTTTCCCCCCATAGCTTATTATGGGCATTAAAGTCTCCACAGATGGTTGCAAGCCCGGTCCCAATGATTTTGGTTATTTCTTTAAACGCTAATTTATGTTTAAGCTTAGTACCCCCTCCTGTGTCATAAACGTTTATGATTTGTAATTGATGGTTTCCTGTATTGACTAATAGGGACTGTATTTCTATTAGTGTGTTACTAATTTCCTGGGATGTTATAGGTAGTAGCGGAACAGCTGGTAGAGTGTTTTTTGTAAATATGGCTAAACTAGCTCCTTGACCTTCCTTTTGATGTTGGAAATAGCCAGGAGAGTATTCTTGTATTGATGGCAATGTTTTCGAATTTGCAGAAAGTTTAGTTTCTTGAATGCAAATGATGTCAGGTTTATAGCTAGAGTTAATTATTTTTAGTTTAAGTTCGTTAATATTTCCTGACAATCCTCTTGCATTCCATTGCCATATAATAACGTCCCTATGAGTTGAATTAGCCATTTTTATTAGGGTCGTTTATTGTAATCTGGTGCTCAATTTGGGTGCGAACATTATTGATTGATGATAGTATAGTTTTATGTGTTATAGTGTCAAAGTTAATATCCTCAATCAATTTGTTCAGTCGAGTGATGACGTCACCCAGTTCTTGGAATTTATCAGCCTGATGGTTTGTTTTGTTGGTATTGTTGTTATTGTGCCTATCGTTTGTTATGTTCAATTTGGGTTGCTTTTTTTGATTAAATAGGACGACATTGTCAATGTTGGTTTTAGCTGTGTTATAATTGCAATGTTCTGTGTCCATTATACCTGCTATGGCTTTTTTCCGTATTGTAGACGGACAGGAAGGAGATTGCGGTAAATGCGGGCCTCTACAGTTAGCACATTTTGTGATATCTCTTTTACATTTCCCTTTATGCCCCCCCCCCCCCCCCCCGCATTTATTGCACTTGGCCTCAAATTTTCATTTAGCCTTGTAATGGCCCCAATGTTGGCACTTGGGGCAGAATCTTGGTTTATTTAAGTATGGTTCGATCCTATATCTGGTACCTACTTTTCCTAATTTAATTAATGAAGGCAGTGGGGTTGATTTTTCCAGTACAGTGATGTTTGTTTTGGTTTGTTTGTTTCCTAAGCGGTAATTTTTCAAAATTTGGTTTCCTCCTTCCTTTAACTTGTGCTCTATCCCCTAATTGTTTAGTACACCTAATGTACCTGTTAATTTTAGTACTGATTTATAAGTGCACCTTCGTGGGATTTCATTTGTGGTGATGGTGGCCTTTTTTAGGGTTTAACGGTCCTTTGCCTTTACCCATTCCTTTCCATGCCTTCGATTTCCTATTGGTTGGTGAGGAGGGTTGTTTTTTTAGGGTTTTGAGAGGGATATATCAAATCTTCCTCTGTCAGTAATTTAGACGGCCCTGGTGTTTGACTTGAGTGCACTACGGTAGCTTTAGGGATCTTTCGTGCTTCAGGCGTAGTGCGAACTTCCTTGGAGGCCTTTGTCTTCAGCTGGCGCACATGGGTTCACGTTAGAGTAAGTGACTTGGGCGTAAGTGGGCTATACAAAGTGATTCTTACTAGTTTTTTTCGTAAGGGAGGTGGCCATGATGGAATATTGGGGGGTTGGTGTATTGCTTACACTGGAGTCGCTATGGAGTAAAGTGGCGTCCAGTGCTTCATCATTAATGGTTTTATCATATAAATTAAACTCAATTGGAGATAGAGGATTAAGTTTATCTGCTTCCTTTTTGATTAGGTTGAGGTCTGGTGTAGAAATGAACTTTAATTGAGTTTTTTGCACCTCTTTTGTCCGCGTGTTTCTGGTAAAGTCAATTTGCCTTATTTTAAGGTTGGTCAAGGCTTCTGTATCCAATTTTATGCTAATTTGAGTAACCCTTTTCATGAGAATGTTACCGTTAGATGCAAGACGGTTTCTAGATCTAAACGCTTGTTTACAGGATTTATTTTCCATTGTCAAGCCGAAGTATATTGAGTTAAAAATAAGGTTGGAATTATGTCAAGCATCAAAAGGAAGAATTCAAAGCAAGATAAACAAGTTATTTAATTTGCCTGAATTGTCACACAAGATTGTAAAGTGTAACAATTTGACAAATTAAATGAAGGGAGCTTAGTGATGAAAGGCTTGAGGAGAAAGAATTTTCAAGTTAAGGCAAAAACAGCACAAAGTTTGAATTGACCCGAAGTCTTACTAAAATAGCTGATAATTAACGTTGATAGTTGAAGTAACTTTAATCCGGTATCCTTGTTGTAGTTAGGTTGAGGGATATAGTTGTTCAGTCAGCGAGGCTGGAAACGGGTTGGGTGGACGGCTGGAGTAGCGTGAATCCGAATTCAGGTAACTGGTTACTGCTGTACGTGGGAAGTAGTCCTGAGCGGAGCTCCACGTCTGTTCTTCTTGATAGTCAGGCTGCGAGTACGTGTAAGCCGTAGTTCTAAATATTCTAGAGGAGTGCTTTTACGTCTCTCGAATGTGGTAGTACTTTTCAGGGTTTACTAGTGAATTTTGCTTGGACGTCGATTCTTTGTGTCCGGATTCGGGTTGACTCATTACATCTTCAAAGATCCTGCCATTAATCTGAGCCAAGATTCTGTCTGTCGTTTCCTTCTTGCTTCTTATTTAGTACGGACAATCGTGATGAAGAGTGCACCAAAGTCTTGTGAACTTGATCCAATTCCGACATCACTTCTGCTTGAGTGCTTAGACCCAAAATTTCCTTCACTAACTGATGTTATTAATATCTCTCTCTCATCGTGTGTGTTCCCATCATTTTTCAAAACTGCCATTGTAAAGCCTCTGCTGAAGAAACCAACACTTGACCATAACGATTTAAAGAACTACCGCCCAGTTTATAATCTCCCATTCATATAAAAAAGTCTTAAAAAAGTTGTTCTAACCCAGCTTGTATCTCATTTGAATTTAAACAGTCTTTTCAGCAATGCACAGTCTGCATATCGCCCTTGCCACAGTACGGAAACTACTCTTCTGAAAGTATTTAATGACATTCTCTCTGCTTTGGATAGTGGAACGATTATAGTCCTCACCCTCCTGGATTTGTCTGCAGCTTTTGACATAGTAGACCATGATAGATTACTTGACCGTCTTCAGCATGTATTTGGCATTCAGAATATAGCCTTACAGTGGTTCAAGTTCTACTTAGTCAACAGGACACAATTATATCTGCAAATTGAATATATTCCAGCGATCCGTATACATGCATACATACATGCATGAAAGCCACACAAAATGCGTATATATACAATTGTTTTAATTTATTTATTTGCTTTTTTTGGGGTGGGGGTGGGAGGGAGACTACCCTACTTTAATGTCATCATTTTATATATAGTAAATTGTTTGCATAAAATGTAATGGTTGCTTTGAACACGAATGACAATGTGTCAAATGCCTTTTTAAAACTGATATTTTGTTTGGATGAAGTACTACGTATTTATAGGAATTAATTTAAAAAAAATGATTTTAAATAACTATGTAGTTCGTAATATTAAACCGTCAAGTTATATAACGTATCGCCTGTATGTTTATTTTAAAGTTATTATCATCTACTCGAGAAACAGAAAATGTATAGTATCGGAAAAAGTGGTTTCAAATAATCATCACATCTGTAGCTGCAGTATCAGCTTTATTAAATCAAAAAATTATTAGAGAGGATTATCTGCAATCCTTCAATTTCATGATCTCATAATGTTGGCAAGTATACTCTCTTATTATCGACTCCGTTACGATAATCTGGGATCCTACTGTTTTGTGAATCATGCGATCGTTTATCATACATGTCTAATTTATAATTTCTTAATTGCTTTTTTTCTTCTGTTAGATGTTTCCTATAAAAAGATCGAGGCAATGGATTATTCTTCTAGTCAGTTACTGATCCACCCACAAGGGCATATCCAGAAATATAGTTTAGGGGGAGCGTTGACACGTAGACAAAGGATCCCAATAATGGAACCCCATGGTACAGACTCAGGGGCGAAATTGACCAGAAGCTTACGCATTATAAGCGTCTACAAGGCACCTTACATTTATAAAAAAAATATTTTTAGTAAAGTTTTGGTTGTTTCGTGCTCACTGTAAGTGGGGTGCTCACAGGCAGCGCCGCGTCCTCGTTTCTAATTTGATACGCCCTCACCCATTCATGACCCACTGCTACACTTATAAATGAGCCTCTGAAAAAGTCACGGTACTAATTGAACTCACGATGTAAACATTTGGAAACACCGTCATTATCAAAATTGAATAACTTAAAATTTCTGGGTGCTAATGATCAGACCTATATTTCTCCATGCACATCTATCCTTGGTGTAAGCTTCTATGTGGAGAACACCGTATGATCCGCGGCATTGTTTTTATCTACATTGTGCATGAAACACGTTATTGATTCTACCAAATGAATCAGGTGCTATTTTCATATTTGAGTACTCCTAAGTCAAGTTTGTAAAAATACTAAAATTGCATCAATGTAATATTGTCTATATTTTCTTAACATTACAGATAAGATACGCTCTCAAAAGATAGTTTTAATAAAATTACTTTTCATTATTAACCAATTATGGACCACCAAACCCGTATATACTCTATATATTTCTGCACTAATTTCTAAACTGGTTCACTATTCTTCCACATACGTAGTACCGTTTGTACTCTGTGTACTTATTCAACATTGAATCTCTCGTTTGATTAATATATATATATATATATATATATATATATATATATATATATATATATATATATGTATGTATGTGTGTGTGTGTGTGTGTGTGTGTGTGTGTGTGTGTGTGTGTGTAAATAATTAAACATTTTTATCCACTGAAACATTAAGCTTGATAAGGTTTATCTGCATTAAAATTGAACGGAAACACTAAATCTTTAAATTAATATGCTTTCTTAGTATTTCTATAAAGGTATGAAATGAAATAAAAATAATGGTGGTTACTAATGAGAAACTATATATATATATATATATATATATATATATATATATATATATATATATATATGAGCTAGAAAGAAGGATAAACAAAAGCTTACTCTGGAGGTGCACCATCGTCTTCCGTAGACGGACGGATGCCAAGTATATATATATATATATATATATATATATATATATATATATATATATATATATATATGATATGATATGATATGATATGATATGATATGATATGATATGATATGATATGATATGATATAATATAATATAATATAATATAATATAATATAATATAATATAATATAATATAATATAATATAATATAATATAATATAATATAATATAATATAATATAGTATAATATACAGTGATTAATTCATGTACAGAGTTGAAACTGCAGCCGAGTCATACCAAAGACTTTAAAAAATAGTACCCTCTGCTGCATTCCTTGGCGCTTGGTATTAGGACTAGTCGACCTGGTGTCAGAATAGTGTGACAGGTTGAGACATGATGCAAAATTTAAAATAAAAAAACACATACAGACAGATACTTATATAGTTCATGTAAATATTAACATGTGAACTGATTTTGTCATATTTCTTTCAGTGCATCGGAATACGGAAAATGTTTACTCAGATATTACATGTGCTAGCGTAAGAGTAAACAGTAGAGCAAATTGCATCGACTCTAACAGATCATGATTGATGTCGTTGGTAATTGGAGTCAACTGTAAATGGATTATATACCGTATATTATTTTACAAAAGGGTTATTAAAACATTGCAAAAATACATCATTTCGAATAATGGTTGCTAAAGTTCATGTCTGATGAAAGAGAACCGAATAATAGTTAAAGGTAGGTTCATCACGTTAGCCGAACAAGAGAGTGAACTTTTAGCTTTTACATTGTTATAGGATTATTTTCCGATGGAAATATTTCACGTTGCTTCTGATAATTTCAACAGCTAATGCCGAGCAGGAAGTCTGTCTGAAAACAGAGCAGAGAAAATAAATACACATCAAAGTAATAAAACCCGAAAAATCGATGTTTCTAATGGCAAGCTCAGCTTGTTTTTATTAGGCAACTGTTGTTACAACTCACGCAAACCCATAATTTCCTTGAAAGAAAGCAACAACAACAAAAAATAAAAAGAAGAAAAGAAGTCTCACATAAAAGAGACAGTGGCAAAGGCACGTGGGCGTATGTAAATGTCGATGATTGTTCAATAATAAAACGTGTTTAATCATCTTGGCAAAGCCGAACTAGAGTTTATTATTGTATATTCCCACAACTACGAATAGAACGTCACTAAAATTTTGAATGAAGACAAACTTACCAAGAGCCATTATTCTCACAGTTATTTAGTCGTTTCATAAACTAACCTTATCTTATCTGGGTTATACAAACAAATTTTTAAAAAGTCAGTATCGAAACTATTATCTGTCAAGCCACATCTTACTTAACAACCTTTGACGATAAATCATACAGTTTAAATTCTTTTCTTGAAATTATCTGATGAGTGTCAGGTTGAATTATATTTTACTAGAACATTGTACAAAATGAAAACCCGTTTAAATAGTTATAGTTATAGCTATATATATTTCGTTGGTATTGTGTGACTGATGCAAGTTTTAAAAAACAAACAACATGTTTACTTGGTTTTAAGTTCTAAACACATTCTTGATTTTGATTTTGCAGGAGTCTCAAAACGACTTTTGTTCATATTTCTTTCTAATTTTTCACTACGATGATGGATTTTTTTTTCTGCAAAAGGTAATGATAATAATAATAAGGAGGACTTTGTATAGCGCTTAATCTTTAGAAGCTCTAAGTGCTTTTCAACATCTATATTGATATGAATATAAATCAGAAAAACAAATAACAAAAACAATGAAAATTGGAAAACATAAAAACATGCTGAAAACATATGAGATACAAAAGATTAATAGGTCTCTATTTTTGTTCCTGCAATCGAAAAAGGCGAGTTTTAAGAGCACTCTTAAAAGGACCAATGTGTATTTGTGTCTAATTTCAATGGGCAATTCGTTCCACATCGGCGGGCCCTGGTTTCCAAAAGAACGTTGTCCATTTGACTTCATTTTGACAGTGGGAACAATGAGTATACGACTGTCAGAAGAGGTGCGTAAGTATCTTGCTGGTGTATACACATGGGTGAGGCCAGATAGCTATGTTGAACTGGGGTCTGTCAGTGAAACCTAGCATAGAGAACAAATTTTGTGTTTGATTCTGTATCGAATTGGTTGCCAGTGTAGGGTACAGAGCAATGGCGGGTGTGCTCTGATCAGGGTACTCTAAAGATATGAGCAGCTGTGTTTTGAACTTTTTGAAGTTTCTGGAGTAGATATTGTGACGAACCAGATAGAATTGAGTTACAATAGTCTAGTCTTGAAAGTAGTAATGAACACACAAGTGTTTCAGTGGCATCAACTGAAAGATATTTGCTAATAGAACCGATGCGTCTCAGTTCAAGTTAAGCAGCCTCGCATATGTTCTTGGCATATTGGAGCAATGTGAGAGTACTGTTTATAGTAATACCTAGGTTTCGTACTGACTGTGCGAATTTAATGTTAGTATTATTTATATGTATTGTCTGAGGAAAAGGATGTGAATGAGAAAGGTTTTGTGTTGTGATCAGAATTGCCTCAGTTTTATCCTCATTCATCTGCAGCTTGTTACATGTCATTCATGATTTCACATCAGAAATGCACATCTCTTCTCCATGGATGGTAGCATCAGCTTCAGTTGGGTGGCTAAACTTGTATATTTGGGTGTCATCAGCGTATAATTGGTGAGACACTGGGTGATGATCTATGACACTTGAGAGCGGCTGAGTGTATATAATGAAGAGAACAGGTTCAAGAACAGACCCATGTGGACCACCTCAACATACGTCAACTGCGCTGGCCTGTATTCCATTTGTGTCGTGTTGACTAAGTTGGACTTGAACCACTGTAAGGCTATATTCTGAATGCCAATGACACTGGAGACGGTGAAGTAATCTATCATTGTCTAAAATGAAACATGCAGCGTGACAGTATAAAATGATGATAGCAGCTATGTTATACACGATTATAGTATCAAGTCCGTATTCTAAACTGTGGAGTTATTTAGAAACACAGATGACATTCTTAGCTTTTAGAGTCCGATATGTAGTTTATTTTCCTAGGTTATCACAAGAAAACGCAATTTTAATATCATCCCTCAAACAAGTCATTCAGTCAGTATAATTATATATATATTAAGTTCACCGAAATACACATGATATCAGTGGAGACAATAAAGAGATTAGAGAGAATTTTGATTTTCATTTCATTTTCAATGTTTGATGGTCAGACAGAAATTAATAAGAAAATAAATCAAATTAATGGCTGGGATTATCATCCAAAGTCACTGTATTAGTGAGCAAAATCACTGGTACAGTTCGATACTTAAGGAAATTGAAAAGGAACAAACAATTATTGCATTAGGTCAATCTGCTGAAACTACGAAATATCAGGTATCAAACTTATTCAAGAAGGCATCAAAATAGAGAATCATTACATGAACAAGAACGACATATTAAGAAACAGAAGAGACTGTAATTTTCTGGTGAAACTAATGAAATGATTGCAATTATATCACTTTACTACTGTATTATTGCCTTGACGGAAGCTACAACCAGGCTGAGATTAATAAGTTTTAATTGGGCCGAAATAATAATAGTTACAATGGAATCTTACAAATCAGCTGACAGCCAGACATAACATTTCAAAATTGTTTTTCTGAAGGAGAAAATGTCCATATAAAAAATTACAAGTCAGCACGATATGAAAGATAGTCACTGAAAACAAAACTGTGTTAGAGACGTTATATAACCAGGGTACGTAACCTATTACATAAATAACGTTCACATTGGTCTCTAACGCTAGACAGAGTTTAGTCCTATATATGACAATCAATAACGAGCTCTAAAGATTTTGTCAGCAGTACTAGCAGTTGAGGATAACGAAAGAAATACCTGCTACAGCAACAATAAGAGAAAATGAAACTACCAATTTTCATTGAACAACTTCTTGCTAAAAAGCTGACAAGAAACAGTACAAGAGATGAAGCTCGTTATCAATTTCGAATGTGTTAAAATGTCTTAAAATTTTAAGTTTTGTTTTAACGATCTACCGAAACATCAATATATCATCGATGCTATTGGAATGAATAATTTCAGACTGGGAATAGCACACTTTTTGAAAACATGTTATTAGTTTCTGTTTATTTCAGAAAACAAACTTAATCCCCTAGTAGGTACACAACCCCACTTTCCAAACATTCTGCTATCGATTTGATTAAAAAAATGTTACCACATCCAATCATTGTATGTGTCCAAAATCTTCCAAAAACTTCCACTACTGACATATGTCTTTGATAATTACAGAGTGTCTGTGCAGGTTGAGCTGATGCAACGGGATGTGCAACATTATCTAAAATGTACATTATCTAAAATGTATGGCCACTTGAACATAACGTACTGCTGGAAAACCGGATTGCAGAAATTGCTTTGTTTTATCGACCATAATACGAGCCCATTGATTCAATGACTGTTTAGTATAGTCCTTACTCCTTTCAGTGAATATTGTTACAGGTATTTATCAAAATTATATACTTAACCGAAGGCAAAGTTTTATGGGATGTATATAGGATAGCCATTTACCAAGTGAATGATGGTCATATAGCTTTTCTTTCGTGGTCGTTGATGGATATAGATGCCTTTACTGAATTGAAGAAAGAATCTCTCATAGGTTAATGTTGAAATACCACGGGCCATATTACAGCATGCATTATGTGTCCACTCTCACATCATGATGATGATGATGATGATGATGATGATGATGATGATGATGCTGCTGATGATGATCTCTTGACCTAGTGTTACGAAATACCCGATATGGCATAGAGGGTACACCATACTCCTCTAAGTGAGTTGTCCTGTACAGCGAGTCGCACGTGTCGCGAGTGTAATGAAGGTTTCGCGCGAATCACTTTTTACAAGTACGGCATACTACTATATAGGTATAGTGCAGGGTCATTTTAAGACGCAGTGGACATTAGAGCAGACCTCTAAACGTTTCATTTGTCGGGAATTAGAGTCAAAAAGTTGGGTGAGTCAAATGCGTTCTTTTTGGTTAATGTTTCAGTTAGATGTTCAGTTTCGTAATAGCACGTTCGTTTTATTATGTATTGCGTTAATTCGTTTTATTATTTGGAAAACTGTCCATTTTTATATTCAGCTCGCCGGTCAACGGGTGAATAGATGAGTATTCCAGTCCAATGTTAACCGGTGGAGTGGAGACGGGCAAACATGAACTACTGTCGCACCGAAATGAAGTGCAGTATTAACGTCCGTAGTTTTGGTTTATTGACTATTTTATGTAAGACACGAATAGCGTGTTTATAGTCAATTGAACCCTATGTTTTGTTTTATTGACTATTTTATGTGAGACACGAAAAGCGTGTTTAGTCAATTGAACCCTATGTTTTGATTTATTGACTATTTTGTGTGCGACACGAATAGCGTGTTTAGTCAATTGAATGCTTTGTTTCATTGACTATTTTGTGTGTGACACGAATAGCGTGTTTATAGTCAATTGAACACTATGTTTTGATTTATTAACTATTTTGTGCGAGACACGAATAGCGTGTTTAGTCAATTGAATGCTATGTTTTGTTTTATTGACTATTTTGTGTGTGACACGAATAGCGTGTTTATAGTCAATTGAACCCTATTTTGATTTATTGACTATTTTGTGAGATACGAATATCGTGTCTATAGTCAATGTAATGCTACGTTTTGTATATTGGATACAAACATATAGTACAGTAGTGGATGACTACAGACATATAGTACAGTAGTGGATGACTACAGACATTTAGTACGGTAGTGGATTCATTTGTGTATTGTGGGCTTATGATATAGATATATATATATATGTATATATATATATATATAGATATAGATATAGATATAGATATAGATAGATATATATATATATAGATATATATATATATATATATAGATAGATATAGATATATATAGATAGATATAGATAGAGATATAGATATATATATATATATAGATAGATATAGATAGATATAGATATAGATAGATATAGATATAGATATATATAGATATATATATATAGATATAGATATATAGATATATATATATATATATATATATATATATAGATAGATATATAGATAGATATATATATATAGATAGATATATAGATAGATATATATATATATATAGATAGATATATATAGATATAGATAGATATATATAGATATAGATATAGAGATATAGATATAGATCATGTTGATTTTTAATATAATTTTTATTTAACCGAACGTGTTTGTTATTTCTTAAAACCCTGCCTAGTCTCAATGGGTCGGCTCGACAACGTTACACCTAGTGTGGTCGTTGAGGCAATGTGCTGCTGAACATCTGACAAGTTCTCTCCACTTGTCTCGATCGTATGCGCATGCCTTTGTCTCTGTAAAACTGTTCCAAGTTCATTCTGTGATGTCGACAGCCCATTCTATTCTGTCTACCTCTCATTCTGCCACGAAGGCGACGAAGGGTCCGATCTTTAGGAGACGAATTTAATATGCGGCTTTTAAAGAAAGTTTCAAGATCAAGTCACCCAAAGCTCAGTTAAAACAAGTCATATAGTATATATAGCAGTGATTCCTACGCATCTCCAAATGTTTAGAAATGGGAACCTAATTATGAGCACATACTGTATAATTAAAGAGTGCCTATGTTTTGCTTACATTGATAATTGCGAGATTGTTTATCACATGCTTGTGTTTATTCAGAAAATTTAACATTCTTTTTTTCTGAAACATAATTAGCAAAATTGTTTTGCCGTACATTTCTTTAACCCATACAAGTCTCACGTACCATATGTTCTGCATTAAAGGAAAACAAAACTTTCGCCCTTCGCCATTTCCTTGATAGTCTCAATCTTGGCGAATCTGGTAATGATTCGGCAGTTGATTGCTTATATTTTTGCATCGTGAATCTCAATAATTTGCTTTGCAACAAATATTGATATTTATGTTAAAAGTATGAGAGTATCATATGGGTTTCGAGATATGGTACTTTACAGGGATTTCAAAATTATATTTCAGTTGCGTCTTATTCTCCAAATAACTAACAGGAAAAATATTGCATTGTCGTGTAGGTTTTTGAATTGTTTTAATATGCAATTTATGACAATATTTCCTTTAATTTGTCGTGCTACATGATCATTAATTAAAACTTTTAAATGAATAAAATGAATATAATGTAAGTGAAAAGTCGCTGAAAATGTTGTATATCTGCAACAGATCAGCTTGGAATCCAGTCTAGTTTCCAAACTCCTATATATTTAGGTTTCGTGTTCTCTCTGTTGATGCATCAATATAAGCTTTAGCCGAATGCAGGTTAGATTTTGTTATATCAGGACTAAGACAATTTTAAATTTCTTCAGCTCAGATTAAAATTATGGAATGGGCAAGATTAGAATATTATTAGAATATTATTCTGTATCATGTTAGCTTAGAACTGGGCGGAATTCCAGTCTAATAAGTGATACATATTTACTATATGTCCGGAGGAGTTTGTTCCCTTTTGTCTTGAAACTGCAAAAATCGATGGGAACCACTTCGACACTCTCAGGCTCAACAAAGGCATACTAGTAACAAAGACTCGGGTCTCTTTAAATAATTATATTTCTTTTTGAAATGCTGGATGCTTTCAATTAAATGTCCGCTATAATATTTATTTTGTGTTATAGATATTTTGTTGTTTGTTCACATATTGTCTTTATACCCAAAGCTATACTAATTAAACACACGATGTTATTAGATTACAGATGATAACATTGTAGTAACCAAGGCGAATGCTATTTAACCACAAGATGTTATTACACTTATTGGTGATGTCAAGGAATTGCCTATCCCTATTTTAGAAACCTATTTTTTTGTCATATCCAAAGATAATTATAAAATTATCAAATATAACATGACACAAACGATATTTCATTGAAGCTTTGAGATAATTTTTATTTCCAAAAATTACATTTCATAGATAGAATTACCCAAAACATACACCCAGGTCTATCCGCAACTATTTAGATGCTCTAAAGAGGGAGCACTTTGTGGCAAAAAAATAAATGATTAAAATAGCGACACAGACGCGACAAAATATCTTTGCACTGCCCTGTCTAACAGATATCGTTACAAAGTTCTACAGCACCGTAAAGTACACGAACGTCAGCGGAATCTTTCCTTTTGTATTTCTTTACAAGTAAATTGGCAAGAGATCAATATGTATTTTTATCGCTGTTTATTCCATTAACGTAAAGTCACTGTTTGTACATAGCAGATAAATAAACCAGATCTTCCACAAATCTTACGAATGGTGTCGATCAACTTGCTCTTTGCCTTGCTTTATTTCAGTTCAGGATCCTCTTCATTCTCTTCCTCTAGAAGGAGCGTGTCCACTGTCGGATGGTGGATTTCATCCCGAAAGTCTATTTTGTCCTGATGCGCGCCTTCTTGTGGATATTTCCCTATAATAATAATAATAATAATAATAATAATAATAATAATAATAATAATAATAATAATAATAATAAACAAAGGTAGAGGAGTTCGAGGAAGTGAAAGAAGACTGTATGGAGGTCTACGATAGGGAAATGTTGAAAACGAGAAGAATTACTGCGAGTCTAGTGAAGATGCATCAAAATGAGAAAGAAGAACTAAAATTCAAACGAGATTTACAGACATTTAGCTCAAAAATATAAATGTAGACCTTTAGGTCCAGGTGATATATGATTCCATGTATGGACATATTTTATTATTTTATCATCAAATTCTTGCGTGGCTGAGGCGCTCGTCATTACAGATAACTGAAATCTCACATCTGTCCTGGTGGGTTAAGAGTTTTGGGTATGGCCAGTTTGGGTATGTGAGAAAGCTTGCCGGTAGCTACCCTTGGGGTTTTCCCTGGTTCTTCCTCCACCAAATGTACTGGATATCGTATATAGTCTATAATGTGCTAAAACCTAAACAAAAACCAAAAATGAATTCGGAATCTTAAGCTACTGTTGTTGATAAACAAAAATGCCACTTCATGATTACCTTACCGTGTTCATGCGATGTCATCAGTTTTGGCGTGCGACATATTGGATTACAACGCCATGTGTATGTAAACATTACTAGTACGTTCTTTCACGTAAGTTTGGTTCAGCAACAACGGTAAACTTTTGTGACATCTTCGGGCGTGGTAATCGTGCTAACCGTGGGAAAGACTTGTCATACTTCAGACTTCCACAAATTTTTATTATAAATTGGTATCAACTCTCTACATCTGTATTCTTCTCTCTCATATAAGGACTAATCACAATGCATAGCTGTCAATATAATTATATGATTGGTAAATATGAAGAAGAATTTACGACCGGGGTGCGGTGTGTGGTCTACTTAAAAGTGAGTTAAATCTTCTACGCTTAGATTCAGAAACATGTATAATCAAAATAAAAAAAAAATGTCGGCGCATATACCAAATTAACTTCATCTTATTGTACAAAAATGATATGTCTAAATCGTGGCCTGATAAACCAGTAAAATATCACGTTTTTGTTCCGCACGATGAAATATATCGGATATTTACACAGAGAAAGTAGTATCCTGCTTGTAATTCCACCTCGTCAGATATATCGATAAATAAGTTAAATACATTATCTGATTCTTTGCGAAAGTAAAGTCAATGATTACATTACAATGATTATATTTTGTATTCAGATCGATAACTTTATTTGATGGAATAACATCCAATTACTCGATATGAGAATAGAAGACATTTTGGATTTTTTGGATTTGTTTATTAGGACATTTTGTTAACTCCCTTGTTTTCATCCTTTTGTTTTTATCTTGGATATTACTCTCCTTTTTCAAGTTAATCCTGCGCTATAAATCACTTAATTACCATACGGTAATTATCTGAACCTGTGACGTGCAAACTGAATAAGGTTTTCTAGATTTTTTTTCACAGTAAGAAACTACGCTAAATATTTAAATAAAAAATATAACCGTCTTTTTCGAAGTTCAAAAGATTTTGCAGAAATTTTATTTTATTTGCTAAAACGTTTGCAATGCTTTTATTTTTTTAGTGAATTACTTTGTCACTGTTAACACAAACACTGCATACAATTTATTAGAATTTAGATTTTAAGTATGTTCTGATATAACTAGCAAGTCTAATTGTACATCAAGTAAACTAATATATAAGTCGAAATCTACATCAAGTAGACTAATATACAAGTTGAAATCTAATATATATATATATATATATATATATATATATGTGTGTGTGTGTGTGTGTGTGTGTATGTATTTACGTATGTATGTATATGTCGAAATCTACATCAAGTAAACTGATACGTAAGTCGAAATCTACGTCAAGTAGGTTTATGTGTCGAGCCTAATAAAACCAGCGCATGTGATGAAAATGATGCCGTGACTGTTTGTATTTTAGTTATCTTTACTTACGACAAGTACATTGCTCTGGACAGAAATGTCTAAACATGTCCCTTGTTTCTTTATCTGGAGAGATACAAAGGTCCGCATCTATGTCCGCACAGATGTCCCAATGCTCGTACATGTCCGGATTTTTACACTCCTCTGAAATACAAATTATGATCGGATTTTAGGATTATAGAAAAATTATTTTTTTTTTTGCTGTAAGAGAGAAGAAAATTTGTGGCCAAAATAAGGATGCTCAAAAGCAAATGATTGTCATTTTATACTCAATATATTTAACATATGGTACATTAACCATCAAAAGTGTATATGTATGTAATTTAATAAAACCATATCCTCTCACTCAGAAAAATACATGAATCGACACTTTGACTGCAATCCTGACATGCTTTCTTTACACGTATCGAAGACCTTCAAAGAATTAATAGCCAATGAAGATGAAACGGTCGGTCTTTTAACAGCAACCTCGACAATTAAACGTTGCGAAAACAATCAATAGAGGTTAATTTGCGTTGTACAAAAGCTGGAAATGACTCAGAATATTTGCATATTTTGTGGATTCTTTTTCTTCAGAAGCTTTCAAATGATCAATCCTTTAAGCACAGTGTGTTATTTTATTAAAAGGATAAGCGACATATGGCAACGGGAAATAACTCGTGTACGTGTATCTCTTAAAAGATATACTTACAGACGCCCATGTGGCGAATACTAATGGTTACTACTACTACTACTACTACTACTACTACTACTACTACTACTACTAATAATAATAATAATAATATTAATAATAACAACAACAACACTGCACAATGGCTTCTGATCCCAAGTTACAGTTAGGGTGATGGACAAGAATTTATGTTTAGAACACCTCCGTAAGCATCTTTGGCGGATTCGATGCTAAATAGCTTGTAATCTGTCTGGTGGGGACGTTAAATGTAGGTTTCCAGTGCAGGAACAATTACATCCTCCAGTAGTATTAGAGAAAGAAAAAAATAGGTGCCCATCGTTACGGAAGTGTGTCACGCATCACGCAGTGTCCGTAAGAACCTTTGCAGTTATTACCTGAGATGAGTTCATGTGGTACTACTAATTGGTAGATTATTACATGTATGCTTACAGTGCATTTCTTTGAAATTGAACATACATTATTTAACGTTGTAAATGAAGTTTCGCCTTGAAACTTTTAATTAATCATGAAACCATATGAATAGACCTGAGTGACATTTTCCTTCATTTCGCATGTGCGTTATAGAGTTGCAAGTCTATTTAATTTTAACAAATAAAATCTTAATAGGTAGGGTCCATGGATAAGCGCTTTTTCTGTTTGGCAGGTAGGTATTAATTTATATTTCTAAATCATGAATACAAGTTTATTTATAATTTATGAATAATAAACCTAACGGCTATGCATGGATTACTTCCTACTTATTCCGAGAGTTATTCATCGTGCGTTTCAATCTCTTTTAATGAGACCATGATCGAATATCAGTCAAGTGACATGTATCGTTCATTGCGATTCGTGCTCTATTCCTGGTTATAACGGTTTGTAACACTCGTACCTGTGTAGTACTACCTGTGTCATTTAATATAACTTTATTAATCATGATGTTGTTGTAGAATTAAACGCCATTTTTCGGCACAAGATATACATGGCTATACATGGCGGCCAGTATTAATGGTGGAGGAAGAACCCGGGAAAACCCCATAAAGAACCACTGACCCACGAGAAGCTACTGGCAAGCTTTCTTTCATGCCCGCATTGGCTGAATCTGAGACTTGAACTCACGCAGACAGAGTAGTCCGAGCTTCCTCTGACCCTTGCCACCCCATTTTTGATATTTGGACATTTATGTTGGGGTGTAGGGTCAGAGCGCATTCCCTATCTAAAAGTTGGAATTCGCCAATTTGGTATCGGCATAGGGTAGTTGCTGGCCCAGCAAACATTAACGAACTTTCATCGATATATACCTGCATGAAATCGATAGAAATATGAATTATTTTCTCAATAATCGTGAGCATAGCTTTTCGTTATGTCTTTAACCCGCTGACAGACGAGACGAAAGTACATCGTTGCTGAAATTTAACCTGGAAATTTGCATTTTTAGTCACATGACTACACAAATCTCGCAACCTACATGTCAATGACACCAAATGTCAGAGAGTCACGGGATATCAATAATGCGCTGTTTCTAATGTCGCTGTAGGAAAACAAATTCAACATAAAAATGAACGTCAGGTAATTTAATTTAGCAAAACGATGAAACATAAAGTTCCCAAATATAATGCACACATAATTCTCAACATATTTATTTTTGAACAACGACTGCGAAACCTGCCTGTATGGCAGATGGGTGGTAAAAATCATTTTCAAGAATAACCGAGCACGGGACAGCTGTTTTTGTTTGTACAGCATCACGTGACAACTACATTGTTGGCTCTCTGTGTAGTGAATCTGTTTTTTTTTTTTCAAATAGTGGCACAATTTACATTTAATTTTCATGTTTCGGTCGTTGGTTTCGCAATAAATAGTTTGGGAACTTTATTTTTTTTCTTTCATTTTTCTATATAATTTTTTTTACCTGACGTTCATTTTTATGTTGGATTTGTTTTCCTACAGGGACACTAGAAATGGCGCATTGTTGATATCACGTGACTGTATGACCTCTGATGTAGGTTGCGAGATTTGTGTAGTCATGTGACTAAGAATGCAAATAGCCAGATCCAGGTCGAATTTCAGCAACGATGTACTTTCGTCTCGTCTGTCAGAGGATTAAAGACATAACGAATGCTATGCTCACACTTATTGAGAAAATAAATCATATTCCAATCGATTTTATGCAGGTATATATCGATGAAAGTTCTTTAAAGTTTGCTGGGCCAGCAAGTAAGCGGCTACCCTATGCCGACACCAAATGGTGTCGGCGAATTCCAACTTTTAGATAGGGAATGTATCTGACCCTACACCCCAACATAAATGTCCAAATATGAAAAATGGGGTGGCAAGGGTCAGAGGAAACTCGGACTAGCAGATAGAGGTGAGATGGCAGTGATCCGTAACGGAGATCGTTTTAGACCACTCGCCCACTCTCATCATGTATTTTTTCTTCTTTCTTTTACTTTCAATTTCGAAGTCGTCCTTAAGTAGAATTTAATTGCCATGTACTTCCCTTCATTTTCTAAGATCGTTAACCAGACACGTGTCGGTGCCGAGAAAATATAATGTACCAGGCTTAGTCAAGAAATTGAAACAGGTTTAGCCAATCCTTCGAAATCCGTTCAAATTGTTAGTTTGTGTGGCAGATGCGCACATCACGTTCATGGATGATTAAATCAAATGGGATTGACATTTAGCGGACAGACTTACACTAGTTCAAATTTCCTGTGAAGTAGTCTGGCCTTTTGTTGGCTGGATCAGACATTATTCCACATTGTTAAAAAAAAAAAGGAGTTAGCGAACCTTGGCTTTTATTTCTGAATATTCTAGTTCTAAGATTTTTATTCTTACAGAGTGTAGAAGACTTAAATATTGCTTGATTATACTTGACAATCCATAATTTAACTGCACAGAATATAGTTGTTTCGATAAGTCTCTTTAAAAAACACGATCTATAATGTTGATACAGAAAGTGAAAAACAGACTCCACATGTGGAGTAAAATAACTGCGTAACTTTTTTGTTTTCTGATATTTGTCCTTTGCATCATTATGTATTGGTTCTATTCGAATACATGATATTTATCAGTTACCCCTTTGAAAATGAATCACGTTGAAAAAATATATAATTTGGAGGGCAAACAAAGAACCTAGTCGGCTTTTAGGAATCAGACTACAAATATTGGGAGAAAACTGCAGGAAACATTGACAGGTCCTGTTGAAAGGGCGGAAACATTGACAGTGAGTGGTCTAAGTGCTTGAACACAATTGATTATATACCTGTTTTGGGAAAAGAAGCGTACGAGGTTTAATTTGTAACAAGTATTGATATGTATAGTCTAACTAAAAAATTAAATAACACTATTAATTACAATTGAGGATTCAACACACACACACACACACACACACACACACACACACACACATTACCAACATAAACTATTCTGGCGCACTTTAATTTATTTTGCATCGATTAATATTGTTCTACAACAAATCTAAATTGAAAAATAAGACTCAAATATATAATCAGTAGTACCCCCCACCCCAAACCCCAAGCAATAAATGCTTCATACAATTGACGTTGCATAAGGGATTATTGAAGTAATATATTCCACAGTGACGTCATGGTTGATATTATATCAAATGCATCTTCAAATACAGAGAGGTTACATAGAATTACAATATTATTACGGCATTATCACTGTACATTTATAAGTAGAACAATTTAGCTTATTTTGATTTATATGAAAACAAAGGGTTTTACATGGTGTTGAATACTGTAAAGAAATGAATCCTAAATTATAGGAATCAGGTGAGGAACAGATTTATTGCTTCATTGTCATAGCTGACAAGGACAAAATTTAAAGCTAAAGGCAGGCAGTATTGTTTGCTCATGGACATGAAAAGTAATACAAATTCAACTGAATACGTACTAAGGTTAAAGGTAAGTGTTCTTGTCAAAGATGAACATTCCACTGTATAGGCTTAAACGGCGAACACATCATAAGTCATTTGATTTAAGATAATTTGCTCTATCGTTATCGCAGTACATGCAACACACACACTCAGTATAGTAGTTTCTTTCATTATCTAGAAAGGAAACTTTGATGCTGTGTAATATTGATGAAGACATTAGAAACATTTGTATTTAAAAATGCAGGCTGGACCATGCTCGTTAATACAGTGCAATAGGACTACCTCAGATGCAGAATGTTAACATTTGAGAAATTACGAGATGTTTCGAAAGATTGTTAGAAAAATTAAACGTCCAGTTAACATGATGGCACATAGACGATATGATACAACTCATGAGTACTACTTTGAAAGTGGGGAAGAGAGTAAGCACTATGTCGATGTCCACATCGATGTCGATGTCCACAACATGTAGCACATCAAAGCTGAATACGAAAGCTGAATGGTCTATGAGGAGAATATATGTCATTTAAAAGTAGCTACAAAATTAGAATAAGAGAGAGAAGAAAATGTTAAAATGCCTTATAACTTTGATACTGGGCACATATTATACAAGAATTTGGATTGTGCATTACATTTCAAGGCCATTTCAAGGATTATATGTTTGCACCAGAGAAATAAATTCCAGTTGAATGATAGAGTAGGAGAAGAAACTAATAGATGATTAAAATGATGGAAATCCAAAGCAAATATATTATTATATACAAACATGTTTGGAAAAAAGTGAAATGTATTATTATATACAAACATGTTTGGAAAAAAGTGAAATGTATTATTCTCAGTAAAAGTTTTAGATATTGTTAGCGTTTAAGCTGAAACAGAGTCGATTGGTTTGAAGAGCAGCCGTGGCTTAAATCGTACCCTGAACTGAATATACATTCTAGACAAAACACAGCTAGTAGATTTAAGCCTTAAGGGAAATTATTTTCAAAATGCCGAATATCAGTGTGGTTTATAAACAAAGAGAGAATATGAGTAAGTTATAATATTTACCAGGAAACAAACTCGACAATGACTTAATACTAGTTGTTTAAAAAAAATAAACCCTCAACTTATCAAAACCAATTTCAATTTTAGGCGAGTTTATAGTTTGGAAATGTTTAAAAGGTAGATGCATGAATTTTACTACAAGTGAAACATTATTTCCGTTAACGAATACTATTAATACTGATTAGTTCTGGATCTACGCTGAGACAGAAGATGATTATTTTACATTGATAGATGAAGGTTAAAAATATTTGGTAGATCACAAACGATCGATTTGAGAGATAGTGTTTAACTTTTAACGAAATAGTAAACGAAGAAACATAAAACACGATAAAGTAAATCACGATCATAATAGACAGGTAGCAGACTGCACCTCCGTTAAATATAGATATAAAGAAATTTAAAATAAGATTTGTTATAGGCAAATGTGAACAATGAAAATATACTGGAGAAATGTGTAGGTAATCAGACTTTAACTTTAAGAAACATTTAGAAAGATTTAGAAGTTTTTCGACTGAGAGAAAACAGCGTGTAAGGCTAAACTCATGCTAATTGAATTTTAAATCCCCTCAAGGAGCTGTTCAGGAAGGGTCCATCTTATGACTACTACTCTTTCCTTTATATGTAAACGCTTTTGCTTATAATTTGCTTAGTCTCGTTTGATTGCAGACCTAATATCTTTGGCATATCAAAATAGTGTACATGAAATCGAAAAGGGATTTGACACTAACGTTGAAACGCTAACGGTTTGGCCTAACCAGTGGCTATTTCAATCATCCCCAACCACCACATGAACGGTTTGGCCCAACTAATGACTATTCGAATCCCAGTTAAACATCAACTCCTTGGCCTAGCCAATGACTAGTCAAATCCCAACAAAACTCTAAAGTCCTAGCCTAACCAATGACCTCAACAAATCTCCAAAGTCCTGGCAGTCCTGGCCAAACAAATGGCTAGTTAGATCTCAACAAACTTCTAAAGTCCTGACCTAACCAATAGCTAGTAAAAACTCAATGGAACTCCAAAAGCCTGGCCTAACCAAAAGCTAGTAAAATAGATGCAAAACTGCTTACTACTTTATTGTCCCAATTCTAGTCTTTGAAACTAAGGTTTCGTATTGAACAATGACATACACATATGGGTCTTCTCATTAGTAGGGATGAAAAATTTCCTTCAGATATACTTGATCTGTGTGTTTGCTTGTAACCAATGATGTGACTATATAGGACACTAACATTCAAATTAAACCAGACGTCTTGAACCGCTTGTACTAAAATAAAAAATAAACAAGGTAAATTTATGAGCAGCATGGATTGTTACTGGATTTTACAGTATGTCTAGAACTGAAAACAAACTTGCACTGAGAAAGATGTAATTGAAAGTTATATGAAGGACTATAAAATCCATAAATGATGTACCTTGCATACGATGATAGGTAATGCCCATTTTAACATTATATTCTATTATTAATGGCTCACCTCAAATCGTACAAATTATAATGTACAAGACTGAGTTTTAAAACCTGTTCGAAATTGAATATTTTAGAATAGAAATAACCAGAAGACCATTTATTATTTTGACCTCATCATTGTGGAACAACCTTCATTAATATGTAAGATTCGCAACGTTCTTCTGGGAACTTATATGTCTTGTAACTTGAGAACCATCTACATGCTATACATATTGTGAGATTAAATTTTAATATTCCATGCAAGCATTGAAATGGTTATGGTGTTTGCAACAATGACATATTTACTTATGACTTAATTTAAATCATCATTCCGTAATTGTGGAGAGGCAACTGAAACTGCGTCTCATTAGTTTTGAAAAGTGCAACAGTTATGGTGATTAACCCTGGATTTTATTTCTTAAACTTATTCACCTAGTTTTGCCTGTTTCTAGATCTTAATCACCTACTTTTGCCTGTTTCTAGATTTTAATCACCTACTTTTGCATTGGATGATTGACCGGCTACTTCATGGCTTGTTTAAACTATTGTATTATTCATACTGTAAATTGTTTAAATCTGTTCAAGATTTTATTGGGAAAACTTGCATATCATTTTGATTCTCTTCACAAGGTTTGTAAATTATTACTTATAATACTGATGTAAATATGAATGTCTGTATTAATCATGTTGTTTCACTTAACTCATGAATTTCTTTTGTCTCCATCCCCACCTTCTTCTCCCTTTCAATATCCATGTTTTATGTTAAGTGCTGGTTTTAAAGTATGTACCCGAGTTAGAGAATTGTTTCGTTAATAAATATGCCTATTATGGACAAACTATATACTGATGTTTGTATTTATCATGTATAAGCATGTTGGAAATATTACCACCTGTGCTCAGTAAATTGAATGATCAAAAAGGAAATGGTACACACTAAATTAACTGTGAATATGTTTGTATTATTATCTTTTTTTCTTCTTTTGTTTTCTTATTTTAGAAAAAGGTTCAGTGGGCGGATGATAAGTTAGTAGGTGTACAACTCCATCAGAAATATGTGTTCGTCGATAAACTTAGAAAATGGTTTACTAAAATAAGTAATTATTTGTTTCAGCGATAAAACGAACATCAGCTAAAACTTGTACAAATGCTATTGTCATAAGCATGGTTATAAAACCCAGAGAGACACATTTTCCTTTTCTTTCTGATCGTGCTTAAAGTTTGGGTCATTTTGGCATTAGTTAGTTTGTTATATGCAGTTTCCTTCGAAGTTGTTAACAAAGACTATCACCGTGGAGGTGTTTACTTTTCGGCAACTATTCTCTAGTTTAAAAGAATCAACTATAGTTCACCGCTCCTGCAATCATTAGCATCATTATAGAAAATTGTATGATACCTTTGCCGTTATGTTTAATGCAACTATTAATTTACCTTCCCATCTACAAAGTACATTAAGCAGATTATGTTGCATATCTTATTAACTTAGCTATGGATTATAAGATCACAACTCTGTAGTTATATACTTCTTGCTCTTTTTCATCTTCAACATATATTATTTTCTTTCTTTTTCCCCCTCACTGCTTTAAATCTATCACAATTTGGCATACCACTTCACTGCAACAGTATGGACATATGACCTACATTACCAATAAACTATTGTCAGATGTAATTGTCATTAGTGTTAATATACATAATTAATTATTGTTGTGGATATAAAGATTGGTTTTGACATTCCTAAAGTGCCAAGTGTCATCTGAATGACATTAGCAGATCTGACAGTTCACCATCATTGTCAATCTACATATAGTTTATAAACGTATGGTTCTTTATTTTTCTCTTCAATGTCGTTTCGTTATGTGGAAATACAAATCACTTGCATCATCGGTATTAGTGGTAAGATTATGTCTAAGCGTGCCAACCTCTGAATTGCTGTCAGTTTCTGTTTTATCCAATGATACTACCTATATGTATGACATGTGACAAAGTAAGAAAAAAATACCGTCACTGCCAACAGTATAGTCCAGTATCACTTTTCAAACACATATCTACTTTGAAAATCCCGCCGTCTTTAGTCACTCACCTAATTTATTTGATTGGATAATGTTATAACATTGTCTAGAAAAAGAAATTGTTTTGCTCTGATCTTGTAATTTTAGATGCAGAAAATACTTTGATTTTATTTGTCATAATTAATTTATCATAATTATAGTTTGTGAACAAGTATTTGTGTGAATTTCATTTCACAGCAGAGTCTTGATTTATCAGATGGTGAAAACAATACTTTTACTGGAGATCAATATACGTGCGACTATGCTTTTATTTTCTTTAAATTTAATATGGCTTACATATTAAAGATTAATAAAAACAAGTTACATGAGAAAATTGACAGGAAATACATCTTCTTAAACAAAAGTAATGATCTAATAGATCAAAATATTTCCAACCACACCATGAAATATATCCTTCATTCACTTTTTATATTATCTCTGCATTATAATGGTATTTGCGGCAAAAAAAGTTTATTTTTAATTTTTATTGGTGTGTTTGTATTTCCACTTCATGATCTGGGTAAAGTCTCTTTTGGAATTAATAGTAATAAACTTCATCATTGTTAAAGCTTCAATGATTATACACCTCCGCAACAGTAAGAAGTTGGAAAAAAGGTTTACCATAAAATCCATTTATGTCATACAGTCCATTATTTCAAAAGTATCCAAAATGTATTTTCATTCAAAATGGTTCGACGCAGATGTGACGAAAGCATTTTATTTAACAACGTCTGTATGATGTCTAAAATGAAATCACTGAATTCTATATGATTATGTTTTATTTCATTGCTGTAATGAATTTTATTGTCATGTAAACTTGTTTGACAATGCAACATCTGAGACATAAACCAGAGACTGAATTGTATCTGCTCTTTCTTTACGATGCCCATATTAATCTCGCTTGATTGGTTTTCTTAAGCTTACTACTTTCTTTTGTTAATATGAAGAGATGCAGATAAAATCTCTCTTATTGTTACATGTCATCAAATGAAATATTAATTTCAGATTGTTGATGACGATAAAGATATTAATATATTTTGTTGTGATTTATTCCATGATAAAAAACATCTCAGGAATTCAGGTGGTAATATTTCAATAGACAAACACAAGATTGATGTAGAACTTGATTGTCTCATACGTGCAGCGTCGTAAGTCTATGATTATTTTTGTTCTGATCTAAGAAAAAACATTTTCAGATTTGTAAAAATATTATTTGTATTATGTACATTATCTTTTTATATTTCAAGAGTCGATCCACAACAGTACTGCAGGGCAGCGTCCAGGGTGGCAGAAGGAGAGGTAGACAGAAAAAGTGGACTAACACCATCACAGAATCGACCAGGATAAAGTTCCGCAGAAACACAGGCATTAACACATGATTGAGACAAGTGCAGGGAACTTGTCAGATGTTCCGCATCACAGCGCCTCAACGACTAAACTAGGTAAAGAAACTGATGATGATTATGATTATTCCCAATCGTCATATAATTTATATTAGCATGAAATATGTTTAAGCATGTATGTTGTTTACACGATATATAAAAAATGGTTGTTTTACTAAACATTAGGCACCTGATGTTTATGTTTAGGTTTAAAATGATCCAAACTTCCTTAATAATCAATGAGTGAAATTGAATAAGTACATTTTACCCCCACATTTATCTATAATGTGTAGCAGCTGTTGACCTGGAAAAATGTCGAGACACTAACGGTATGATACACAGTCATAACCCAATGTTGTCTTCCACTTAACTTTTTTTAAATGCTGATAAAAGTACGAAGGCATTATAAAATCAGATTTCTATATTATTCAATCCTCTCTAGTCAACATGTAATACACTATAATCATGAAATGAATGTGTTGCAAATATTCACATTTCGTCCCAATGCATTGTGTTCCCGCTACTCTTGGCACGACATTAGATACTTTTAAAATATCGTTGTCGTCTTTGTAACATTTTCAACATGGTTTTATAAGATTGTGTGATGATAATTGACCAGGAAATAAGTATTTACAGCACTTATTCATACCGGTATATATTTCCATTGTTCCCTGACTTTGTATCAATAGTTTAAAGTTATTGGCCAAAGAGTAGTCAGGAATGAAAGATAACAGAGTTATGTAACCCTGGATCATTATAATTAGGAAGGTAACTTTTCTGATGTGTCAGTTGTTATGTACATTTAAATTGCATTGCTTGTTGACATTTTCCCATGATTATATGTTATGTATATCTATATTTTGCAATAGACCTTGGTCCAAAATCAAGTTAATTTTCTGCCTGACTAGCGCCAATTACATATATATTTAGATCCGTATTATTGGAGGTAAATGTGTTTTTTTGAATCTGAGACTAGATAGAGTCGTAACGCAATATACCGTCGATGATGAATCTGAGACTAGTTTAAGACCATAGAGTCGTAACGCAATATACCGTCGATGATGAATCTGAGACTAGTTTAAGACCATAGAGTTGTAACGCAATATACCGTCGATGATGAATCTGAGACTAGTTTAAGACCATAGAATCGTAACGCAATATACCGTCGATGATGAATCTGAGACTAGTTGAAGACTATAGAGTTGTAACGCAATATACCGTCGATGATGAATCTGAGACTAGTTTAAAACCTGAGAAAGAAGGAAAAAAAAAACCAGGTCAAATTTGGATTTTTATACACCTAGTTATAACGTTATTTCTATGGTTGAACCTAAGTTTCCATCAATTTAGTTTCTGTCTACAATGAAGTAAGACATATTGGAAAGAAATTCAAGGCATTAACATATATGTGGAGACATGTGTTTATTCAATTTTCATTGATCAAATTTATTTTAATTACTCTTTCATTTAGTAGATATATAAAGGTCCATCATGAATACTAAACTGTTAAATCGCCTAAAGGTCAATGGTTGTCTCTACGGCTAGTAAATAAAACGATAAAGAAAACAAACTGATCATTTTGTAGTTGAAACTAAAGTTCATGTGTATTCACGTTTTTCATGAACGAGAAGACGGTCGGAATTATTCCGTATCAAGATGACTGTCGATAACCATCAGATAAATAGCCGATGAAAAAAAATTGACCGTTAGGTAAAGAATGCTCAGTGGTGTACAAAACGTCAGTTAAAGAATAAGAATATGATAATGTTTCGCTGTCATTTTCATACCGATAGCCAATAAGAAAGTACATAAGAGGAAATATGATCGATATTGTTTTAAACATGAACCTCGTCAATAAATGTATACTTCTCTGCAATAGTTTGTCTTTTCTATATATTTTCCTATGATTTAAGGAGTAGAAAGTTAAAGAAATTAGATCCCTGACCTAAAGCAGAGTTATTTTTCAAGAGAACGCTTCCGTTGAGATTTTACTTAAATGTTAATAGCGTTTCTGTCATTGTCAAACACTACCTATCGTGCATAAAATTGATATACATCCTATGTATAATTTTTTAATCTGTCAAAAGAATGCCGTAAAAAGTGTAACTTAATATCAATGACAACAAAAGTTCTCAATCCTACTTTTTAAAAATAGCATGCCTACTTGAAATGTAACCAGTTTTGATTTAAGTACAAGATGTTAACGAAAATTAATAACCGCATGTGTCTCAACTATATGAAAGTTTTCTGACGTTGAACGAGATTAAAACTGTCATGTCACAAGAAAAGGTAATTCTGGTTGCAACATGAATGCAGCTTCATCGTGTTTCGTTGGTACCAGTTGTGAAGTGTGAAACATAGTTTAATGAATTAAATTAACATCTAAATACGTATTTACTTTGTTGAATATCAATTAATATTTAAATCCACGTCGTTTGCCAAAATATATTTTAAGCAAAATTCGATAAAATTTTATAATGCATATTGGACCTTGCACTTAATTTCAAATAAGTTGAACCAAGCAGTGTCCTAGATAATTCATTTAGTTCACTCCTTAACCTACTTTTTTCTTCTGACTGATATCCCTTTGTGACACTTCCATTTAAAATTGCTATTAATAGCCAATGGTCAGAAAAGACAGAGCAGCTAGACAGCATAACATAGTAGATATACCATCACAATTTAGGCCGAGTCCATACTGACACTGGCAGGTACAGGTCGAATTGTCAAGATTTCCTTCACCAACATTTTCTTTATGACATGTCTTCCTGCAGTCTACAAAATAAACAAACGTTATAAATATATTATCGTGAGTATAATATTCTTTCATTAAGAGATATTGGTAATACGAATACACATGGTAATGGGGATGGTATTGTAAAGTAGAATTTCAGGCACATTACATAATAGGAGAAAAGTTTTAAAATATTGACATAAAATGTGTCATTTAAATATTCGGGAATAATCTGTTTTGAGGAAAATGTGTTTATATTACCTCAATTAGGCAATTTGATAGTGCAGTGTACGCTCAATAAATCACGACATCAAGATAATATTGACCTCTTGCATCATAATTTTCTTGTTGCCTGGCGACTAACCAAACTGCAACAAGCGTTGCATTATTCATACAGATTGGATCTTGCGTACAATGCACATGACAAACATTGCAATGCCATGTCCTGGAAGCTGCCATTTTGGTCTTTTTCAGTTAAGGTTTTAAATGTACGTGCAATCATTTTACAAGCAAAGCTGGATCCCGATGGATATAAATCTTTCCACATTAAAAGTTCAGTTGTGGTCGGTACTGATAATATCAAAGAGAGTTCCGAAGCATTTCTGAAATACATACTATAAAATGACTGTTTTGCATTGTTTACATTTCACTTCTCTCAGTCTCTTTTTTCACCGGATATAATTATTCTAAATGTTATTATGCCATAATTCCTATGTTATGGCGTCATCAGTTCTTCATTATTAATAACCGTCCAAAGATAAAGAAAGTACTTAGCATTAGCTACTTATCCTGAAGAAAATATTTTATGTATACTTATGTATGAATTTGCTTGTATGATATTTAAATTTGTAGTATTCCTTTTCTCTAGCGTGTGAGAAGTCAAATAAAGAAAAAGAAAATTTAAACAAAATTACAAACTGATAAGATAAGATATGGGCAGTTGCATACTTTAGAAAATGGTACTTCGTTCAGTTCTGTAAGACGTTAAGCATGTCAATAATCGGGATTATTAAACTTAGCGTAGCGATGAATATGGCGTGTATCTGTAGACGGTGCAATCTATGGTGTACTGAATAGGTAACACATAGGGAAAGAGATGACCATTTTTGCCAGATTAGTTATATTAATATTAGTGGTGATTTACTGACATTCTCCCCTATTTGCCATAAATAGTTCTTTATGCTGTTTTATGTATTTTATTTAAAGGAACACTGGGTAATCGTATCGTTGTACAGTGCAGACATTTTTAGAGGGATATGATGCGTTAGAAAGTAGGAAACAAGAAGGTAGCATAATGTGGCTAGCAGTATACATACAAGGAAAATATTAGATCAAAGTCTTAGAGTTTGTACAATTAGCCTTGAACCCATTACAAGAATATCAAAAAGACCGTGTATTGATCGAAACTCAACATTCATTAATGTATAAGTATAGACAACCGAATTAAAACTGTGGTAGGATAGATAGATAGATAGATAGATAGATAGATAGATAGATAGATAGATAGATAGATAGATAGATAGATAGATACTAACTACTATAAAGGTTGTTCCTCACTGATAATAATTTATTTAATTGAAAACAATATTTCTTGTTGTTCTTCTCTTCGCTACAATGTGGATTATTCATAAGTGTCAGTGGCATTTCAATTTCACTGCAATAAGATTCCATAATGCTGTACACTGCGTCAAAGTCTGTAGGCAAACATGTATTGAATTTTTTTAAAAAAATTATTAGTTTTCTTTCACACACTTACTACCAAATGTTGCAGGATGCTATACTGAAGGAAAACGGGATATCACTATTAACATAATTTTTAGCCATTTCTTCACAACTAGGGTACCATGCAATCGATCTGTACGGAATCGTACATCACTAAAAGCCATTAAAGTAAAGGCGGATGTATAAAATATAAGACATTTTAGTAATTTTATCACAGACAGGGGTAATATACATCCCTCAGAAGGTACATAGTTTGTCTATTACGTTCCTGATTGCGTAGTTCAAAAACTTTTCATGTACATACCTGCGCCAGATTATCAAACTTCCATATTTGTTCCTGGTTAAAATATAAAGACTTATGCGTGTTTACTAATAAACATTTCATTATATATCGTTCATTATATATCGGAAAGAAATACAATTCCTTGGAGTGGATGAAGGTAGAGATAGATGCGTGTTAGCAAACCAATTAGAAAAATGCTGAAGTACAGCAGAAAACGTGTATGGGGAGAGACCTATTTCCTGGAATTAATTATATATAGAGGATGCAGGGTATCTCATGCAAAAATAAAAAGGTCACATGATTAGTCATTCGGAACAAAGTTTGTCATTAGAAATACAGAAACTTAGTGTGAACTGAATATTATTACCACGCATGAAAAAGGTGCCATTTTGACCCACTTTTGAAATGTATTGCTTCAGCTTTATTTAATGACATCATTTCACTGTTCCTATATATTTTGCCAGCACTATGTCACTGTGATGTGTCCCTTGTTGAATAAGAAACATTTCTTGTATCAAATAATTTTCTACAAGTTTTTTTTTTCGCTTACGCCCTTGCTTAACTATATGGCCCTCACGGTGTTATGACACTTACCACAATACTCGGCTTCTCCCATGCATGGAGCTGAAAAAAAGGCATCACACGTTAAATATACGATTGTTGCAAATTTTCAAAAACTCGGATAGTTTTATTTCTTAACAGTGAAATTTTTGCTGCTGTGTGGGAACGAGTTATATTCCCAGAGCATATATGTTAAGCTAATGGTCTGTCCTAAAATATATATTATGCTGTTTACCAAACTTAAAACTCTATTTCCATTAAAATATTTTGAGATTCGTGAAACGTAAGTAAATGGATCCTACCATATATACCCTCGTTTAAATAGTTCACAAGTTACACGTATCTCTTTGAAAAAATAGTTTCTTAGTACCAAGTCTCAATTATCAAGTCAATTATCACAGGCCGATATCTAGCACAATGAATTTCTATCATCTAAAACTAGTTTAGCCGAGTGCATTCCGATTTGCCAAGTACGGACCAAACAAATGGGCACGGCGATGCTTTGAGAAAATAGGTACGAAGATTCTCTTCTTTAATCTATATGGAGGATGCTAGTTAATCGGCGGCCTAAAAAACGCCAGAAGTGTAACACAGTTATCTACGAATTTTTAAAGGAGATTGCAGAGCACATCCAGAAACAGTGTAGTTTCTAAATGTGCTAATTCCGTAGTGGTATCATTTGCCTTAATTCCGTATGAAAACACATTTAATTGATAAAGTACAAAATATGAACACACACACACACACACACACACATCTATACGTGCTCGCGCGCGCACACACACGTACACACACATATATAAATATACTATACTGATATTTTAATTTTATTTTATATTACATGCAATTACACATATTTTCACTTTGCTCCTGGCAACTGTGTATTACCGAATGAATGAACACCTCACATTCCTGCGAGTTGTCCGCTACAAAATGTAGTTCTATGATTTTTCTTTTTGTTCAAAAGCACTTATGCAAATATATAATTTTCTTTTTTTCTTTTTCAGTTTCTATATTTATTCAGATTTATTAGGGAAAAAAAAAGACATATTCTTGATTTGAACATGAAATATGTTTTTTTTTTTAATGAATAAAGTAGTGCACTGCAGACACGTTTAGCTTCTTATACACTGAACCTGTATAATCAGCCATTAACATACGGGCGTGGAAACAAAACGAAGAGAAATGATGAACCAACAAGAGATAATTAATTTTTTTTAAAATATATTGACAGTTCATGTAAGTCATCATTCTGCTTTTTCTAATATTAAAAAAGACTAATTCTCTCTCTCTCTCTCTCTCTCTCTCTCTCTCTCTCTCTCTCTCTCTCTCTCTCTCTGGATTATCGTACCTAGATACGAGGGAAAAATTCATGAAAATAAGAGCAATGGGGATTTTTGCTTGTGTCCTACGACGATGTCTTTAGGCCTATGAATGATGGTAATGTTAGTTAAGCTCTCCAAGAGAGAGAGAGAGAGAGAGAGAGAGAGAGAGAGAGAGAGAGAGAGAGAGAGAGAGAGAGAGAGAGAGAACCGTTTAGACATTTTGATACTTAATAATTCATAATGGGTTTTAGGATATTATAATAATTTAAGAAATAGCAACAATGGATTCAAATACAATACAGTATGAGTGCCTCGTAACCGAAACATTTAACATATAGAGCTGATGTCACTGTCTAATGGAACGATGTATCATGGATATTATGAACACTATATATATATATATATATATATATATATATATATATATATATATATATATATATATATATATATATATATATATATATATATATATATATATATATATATATATATAAATATATATATATATATATATATATATATATATATATATATATATATATATATATATATATATATATATATATATATATATATATATATATATATATAAACGAAAACTTAAGTATTCCGTTACGACGAACCAGATTACTGCCAGTTACTTGGTGCAAGTTCAGTTTTATTGTTTTCGTCCAGCGTATTATGTTTTTCTCTCTTAATCCAGATGTGTGCTTTTTTGACATTTATGCACAAGAGGGGAATGAAAAAAAAAAAAATTCCGATGAAATTAAATTGTGTACCATTTTTTAAAATATCATTATATATCATGGGACTATTAATACCTTTTTTATCGTTATTTTCATATCACATTTATGATTAATGAATGAGGAGAAATTCATCATTGATCTGTAGGATTGCGGTTGAAATAATGTTTATATGCTTGTATTATTGCGCCATATTGCGTCGAAAGCGCAGTTTCATTTGAGACAAATGAGATTAAAAGAATCACAGTAAACAGCATGCTTACCACACAAGCCATCATCACAGAAAGAAGATAAGCCGTGACATTTTGTGCAGGGTGGCCCTGTTTTGAAGAATGGTATCTCCATAACCCTATAATTGGAAAGATTAGTTAGTTAGAGTTGTAATTTATAACATCATATATGTTTCTTATTAAAATAACAATAAGTTATAATGTGCAGATTAGCTACCTCCATATGTCGTTTGTTTCCAGCTTTTCTACAGCTATTATCTACAATATCGTTTCTTTCCCATCAGTCTCAATTTTTGTTGTACATTTACAACTTGTATCATTACGTTCTACTCGCCATGTGACAATTGTCTACGAAGGACGTGTATGTTCTTGTTTTTGCATTCCTGTAGCAAATATATTACTGTTAATTATCGTTAGAAATTTATTTATACTAAGCTGAATATGAAATGCAGTCTCTTTCGGCAATTGAAGTTTTCTAACGGCTAGTCTTTCTTCGATATGCATATTGTAGTTCCAATTTTTTTCATTTGAATATTTGGTGTGAAGTATTTCATTGTAAGTAATTTGTCTCTTTATAACACAAAATAGTCATCGTCTGCCATTGAATACACATCAAGCCCTAATCATATTTACTATTTGCATTTCCTGATGATCGTGCCTATTAAGGAATGGACAGACATTGAATTTGAAGATTTCCAAATGGCACTAGAAAACAGGGAAAGATGGAGAGAATTGATTGTAAAGTCAACCGTGGTGCCCCAACGATATCTTGGGTTAAGGGTTTAATGCTGCTGCTGCTGCTGCTGCTGCTGCTGCTGATGATGATGATGATGATCGTGTGTCAGCTCAACTTTGCAATATTTAAATTACTCAAGAACATAACCCTTTATGTTCTTTTACAGAAGTTCAACGGTATTCTGTTGAATTCTGCATACAGCTGCTAAGTTCACAAATAGCGTTCTTGTGTGATTTCATTCCCATATTGTATACCATACGGCCACTCTTGTGGAAAGTTTTATTGTGTATACACTTTCCAACCCTTTTAGTTGGAAGATAGCGGTGTATGGTTAGATAGTATTAAAAAGCAGGTAAATTGTACAGCCTTCGTTCCTTTTAAACTTTCAGCAATCAATATTGCAGTCGCATTAGACATAAAGTCTTATTGCCCTTGGGATGAAAATATAGGTATTCCGATTTATACATCAAATTTAAATTCTAACATTAGAGATATTACAAATTTGTACATCTCCTTAACGATGCAAATCAAGGATAACCTAACATACATTACTTAACGATACAAACTGATGTTATCCTAATTTTACATTGCCTAATGATAAAAATCGAGATATTCGGAATATTGCATCATACGAAAGGATAAATGCCTAAGTACACCGAAATATAATTTCCTAACTGTACAATCCGAGGGTATTTCAAGATCGTGGCGCCACAATCTTAAAAACAGGGGATGTCCTTTTAAAACCAGAAGTGGTAGAAACAATTACAATACCTTTTTTAAATAGTTTTCGTTCATTTCCAATTAGGTCCTTAACCGTTATTTGATACTTCTATCATCATATAAACCATTAAATACTCAATGAATTGGCAATGAATTTTTACAACAAAATTCACAATAATAACAATGACTTACTAAGTACACCGAAGTAACATCTCCTAACTGTAAATCCGAGGATCATTTTAAGATCGCGGCGCCGCTATCTTTAAAACAGACATAGTCTTAAAACCAGATGGAGTCGCATCACAATTAGTATTTCCAGTTCAGTGCGAATGTAGTTCTAATTTATTTTTAGAACATTTTTTCTGTCTCATTTTGGTGGTGATAAAAGTTATATTGATGCATTTTTGCTAAGGATGTAAATGTAATTATTTATTCCCGAGAATATGAACTCAACGAGTAGTTGTATGTGTGTATTTCGGCGACAGTGCACATTGAATAATAAGGCATTGGTGATCATCTGGAAGTGTAATCTGTGTTATGTATACATGCTGCTCTGTTTACAGTGCAGCCTCTCAAAACAAAAAAAAAAATGCCGGTGAAGCTTTAACAAGAACATCACTTTGAAGTCATCTTTGGGGGTATTTTAGATTAACATATGATTTGTATTGATTGTAACACGGTGGAAAGGTCAGTACTAAGGAACATATGTAGAGATCATATTTTAAAATAACTGTGATGCATGTCCAAATGTGGAAGAAACAATCGGAATACTTTTGTACTTGTCGTTAATTTCCAATTAGGTTCTCAATCGTTATTCGATACTTCTGTCATCATATAAACAATACATTACTTAATAAATGGCAATGCATTATTTCAACAACAAAACTCACAATAATAATAATAATAATAATAATAATAATAATAATAATAATAATAATAATAATAAATTACTACTGCTAGTCATACTAATTATTATTATTATTATTATTATTATTATTGTTGTTGTTGTTGTGAGTTTTATTGTTATTATTTGTTATTATTATAGTTTGAAAACAAGTCATACAGGATTTGGAAACAATATGTTGTGGTGGACTTGAAATCTTCATCTGTTTCAATGCAGCGAAAATTAAAAGGCAGCGACATGGTAAATGTCCAATGTTACATATGTTTTTCTCAAAATATTTTCAGTATTTAAAAAAAAAATGTGTAATGAAAAGTCTTCCAGACTTTTCTGTTTAAAGAGAATCATATGATTGTCATTCCTTCTTTATCTTGGAATGCACACTATTGGAGGAGTGCAAAAAAAAAACGACATTTACTTGTTTTCAAACTTTGTGAGAAAAGGCGATCTTTCAAAACAGTTAAATCATATGAAGATTTACAGAAAGCACGTACCCTCCTGTATATAGACAGACAAAGGCATCATCGTGTTGATGTGAGCAAGGCGACCGATACGCACAGCCAATTAGCGTATGCCCTGCATTTAACATCTGAAAAGTAAATCATTGAGGCATTTAAACGGTAATTTCGTGTCTAAGATAAAAATGTATCATTTAAGAATATGTTCATGGGATGTTTGATCCCGCAAGAAGAAACAATTAAGTGTTTAATTCTGTTGAATACGTGTCTGATTCTGATTAATACGTGTTTAATTATGTTTAATACGTTATTGATTCTGTTTTATACGTGTTTAAATTATTATAATTAAATTTGATATTCAATTGATTTAATGTAGAACCGCGATACATAGAGTCTACATTTTGGAGTGTTATTTGTGACGATTTTCATTCGCCACTTTGAGATCTTATTTATTTTGATACTACATAAAAATTTGGGTTTGACATTTCTGTTTTGTTCCCGTTACTTTACTGTTACCGTAGTAGATCCAGAGAAAAACAAAAGTCTATAAACAATCGGTTTTGCTACTATTAATTTATAAATATGAGAAATCACTTATTTGCATGATATCAGATGTGATATTCTTTCTGCATGTCACGTACTGTTGATATTACCATTTTATACAACGTACATAAGAAACATACTTTTAACAGGAAATGACTGAAAAGTGCAACTACATGTAAACGTAAATTCAGTGGACTTAACGACAGTTCGGATATTTTAAATCCATACGCTATATTATCTAACTCAGTTTTTACATATTGTTTTCCTATTAATTTATTTGAAAGTGGATCTCGTTTTTTTGTGTGTCTGACAATATGTTATTAACATTTTTTTCCTTTTCATTCTATTCATTCTATTCATTCTACAGTTCATTGCTTAATTATAACTTTACCAGATGTTTGAAGTTGAACAAGAACTCTCGGAAGAATGTACCTACCAATAAACACTTAGGAAATTATTTTCAACCGCTCTGAGGTTATCATGCGTTATTATTTAAAGCAGAGAACATCTAGAAACATGGAGGACCTATAGCTAACAGATGGACCTCCGCATAACCTCACTCTTTATCAATACTGTGGCATCAAGTGTGCAAGCAGGATCCTATCCGCTGATGTGTTTAGGATCTTAAACATGCGCAATTAATGACTTCTGTGCTGTTTGTAAACCCACTCCCCCCTCCATTCCACGCAGTGACTTCATTAGGGTTGGTGTCACCTAGTGCGGTAACTCATGGTGTCACCCTCATAGAAACTCCTTCCGTAACAGACCATACAGAATCCTTATTACATTTTATTGAGAGTCATTTTGATGTCACCCCCACTGATGGTGTCACCCGGTGCGATCTGCACCTCACCCCCTCCCTTGTGACGCCACTGACTCCACCTCCTCCCCCTAAATAGTAACCCCGCAGATAAATCAACATATTGTTGAAATGAATATGTGTCAGCTGGGATGACATTTTTTAAAATTTCGTTAGTGAATTGTACATAGTCCAGATTCTCGGGTTTATTTTGCAAACGTAAGAATCATTCTAGAAGGTTAGTTTTCATTAGGTATTTTTTAAAATACAAAATGCTAATTGTGACCTGAGGTCAAGTAAAGACGTATATAATCTTGTAACTGAGATGATTTGTCGGTCGTGCTTTAAGATCAAGCACGTTCAATTTGCAATATATGTTGTGACCAGTATTTCATTTTTGGGTTGGAGATTCTAGTATTTCTTCAAATTATTGAATTCAAATGATTTTTTTCTCTGGAAATACAAATTTGTTTGATACATTTCTTAGATAGAGACATAAGCTCTAATGTTTAGTGAATTTCAAACTTGGAGTTAAACATCAACACTCCACAAGATACCACATATACAGTGCCGGATTACCAAAGGTGCAGAGTAGGCACCGGCCTATGGGCCTCACGCCTTTTAGTGACCCCGCGACAACGGATCAAAATAATATTGATCAGGAGATAATTTGCAAAGGGAGGTGTGTGTGTGCTCGAAGAGTTCAACTGCTAATCCAAATGCAGGTCTAACATAGTTTGTTTTGCAGATATTCATTTTATTTTAATCTTCAACTTACGTGATTCAGATTTGAGCATCGCCTGTAATATGCACAAGAATTAAGACTGGGGACAAATTGGTCTATTTCACTAAACCATTCCATTATAGCTTTGGTGAAATTTCTGTCTTTGAGTCCATAGTAAAAATTGCTTTCTACCATCAATGGATTTTCAAAAAAAATCTGAAGTTCATCTTCAAGGACATTTGTTGTGTCTGTTTCGACCGATGTACATGCAATCCTTTCTTCTGCTTGCAGTTGTAGGAACGCGCTCCATTTCTGGAAAATATATAAAAGCCATTTAAATTACATATGAGTCTAATGTTTTCTCTGAAAATCTTTTTTAATCAGGAATAAACAAAATGATTAAATCAATGATAAACAACTATTGTGAGAGAGTCATCTAAAACGTTATTTGGAAGAGTTTCAAAAAACAAAGGTTTGATGCAGATTTCAGTGTAGTAGACGTCAGGAGATTATAAGGCAATGTCATTTTAAAATTATTTTTAAAAGACAGCCCCATAAAATGTTAAATTAAAAGCTGTAAGAATTATTAGTAAACGTTTCCCTCTATTCAATTTTGTACTGAGGAACTCATTATTTTCTTTTGATAATTTTCACTTTTTTTTACTTGCCAATGATGTAACATTTAAACATTTTCGAGACAAACAACAAAAATATTTTGATCATTTTGTTGATTATCTACTTCGCCATCCGTTTGGTGTGATGATAAAAACGTATTTTCTAGTTGTGCTCATTTTCTTGAAGAGTGGGTAAAATAAAGCTAATTTCCTGTTTACTCTAACTATATTAACTACCTATGTCGGTAATACTTTCGCGTTAATTCATTTTGTTGGCGAAAGTCCAGACGAAACGTTTATATTTGTAACGTATGTTACACAGATCGACGCTTGGCAAAATTGCATAACTGTAAATGGTTATAGATGACACAGAATATTCAGTATTAGACATAATATATCAGCTTATCATACCCCACTGGTCTGCAGACCGTTCCAGTTCTGTTCTGTTTACTTTTTGTTTGCTTGTTTGGTGTTAGATAGGTAATAATATGTTATCTAATTCACTTTAACCACCTGGAAGAACATTGTTTATTGTTTATTTTGCCTGGTCATATGTTTTTTTTGTAAATAAAAGTAAAACATTTTTTAGGTTAACTGCGAGCTTGCTGGTAATTAATACACACTACTATTGTGATTGTGGTTAGATGTTCATTCGTGAAGGCTTTGCTTTATTAGATGTCCTTTAATTAACTAAAGGCATGATAAAAAACGACGGAGGTTGTTGAAAATATATGTACCTTTGCATACGTGACAATCTACATGTCTTTCCATTCACACCTACATTTAAATTAGGAACTGCATTCCCACTCTATAATCAGCATGATCTAATTGCCTTGTTGCCTTGTAAAATCTGATCACTCAAGAGGAACCGACAAACAAACTAACTATCGGAGAGGTGAACGGGCATGTGGAGAATAAACATGACAGCACAAAAAAATGTAATGTAATTAGTAACAGAAACATAAGTGACTATTATCGTGAGTATCTTTGATTTATTGCAATATTTCAAATTATATATTAACTCAGTGGTTACCACATTTTTTCGCCTCCTGGTTATCATTAGCGCCCCCACCCTCACCTTTACCCCGTAAAAGTCATTTATTAATCATTAGAGTCCCCCCCCACACACACACAGAAAATCCCACCGCCCTCCAGACGGCGGTACCGACCACTTTGTGAACCATTGCATTAACTCAACATAGATTTCATAACACCCTCAAATTATGTTTTACTTTATGGAAATAAAATTTACGATAATTTTACAAACGGAAAAAAACTTTTTATGAAAATATCATTCAGAAACATACGCATGTATTAGGTTCTTGTGACATTTTACTGTACAGAAAATATATCTAAATAAATCAAATAAAATGATATGCTTTCCAATATAATTAATTGTGATAATAACCAATAAAAGTAATAAATATCATTCAAATGTTGCCGAGATACGATCCTGTTGTAATGTATATCTACATTTTTGATAATTCCTAGTGCACGATTTTGAATGATGTTTGTAATTTGTATTCATGGCTGTAAGTTGTAGTAATTATCTTTTGTTGAAATCATGTATGTCTGTTTGAAGATCTTGAAGTGCGTACAGTTACATAGGATCTGCAAATAGCTGCTTAGGTACTTTGGCAATTACTAATACAAAATATATTAGAAAATATATTTACAAGATTCTGCCTTTTTCCATTGGACAGATCGATCAAGTGGTATCTTAGAAAAAATTAAGTAATTTCCTATCGGATGAGTTAAGATCACATGTAACGGCATATTTAAATTGAGCAGTACGATCTGTCACGTGGAGTATATTGCGACATATAGTCGTAATAGACTATTGAAGATGTATATAAGGAAAGAACTGAGCATTCTGATTTATTCTTATTTTTGGAGTCATTCTTATTGCTTGTGTTCCTGCTATAACATCAGTTTGAGACGTATTTTTTGCTGCACTTAAATATTATTGAGAAAAAAACATTTGTTTAGACTGTTCCTTGGAAATATAAAGTGCTCATTCATTGATAATTCAATTGTTTGTTAAGTTTTACAAAACTTATTGGTTTAGCGTCTTCTTTCTGCTAATGAGTTAAGATCATAGAACAATATAATGGTGGGTGGTTATGAAACAATCTTTAGAAAACATAGAGGAGTAAGGCTGGCTTAGAAACTCGACAAGCGCTTTTAAGTTATGCAAAATTGTATTTCAAGGCAAGTGTACAACATAGGAAAAAAATAATTGCAAACAGAAAAACGTAAACATCTGTTTAATACGGTTCTGCTATTGATAGCAAAATCATAGAGTATCATCTTAATATATTCTTATAAAGACAACAAATGTGCACCGTTTACTATTTATATATTTAGAATTCATATATTTTAATTTAGACAAAACAGCATGTTAACTTGCCCGCTTGTAACCTCTTTTAATAATAAAAACAAAGAAAGGTAACACGATATATGAATAAGGACCATGCATGACCCTTATAAGTTTTGTCTCGGGTAATATTTATTGTACAGTTATGATCCAAAGAGTAATGAAAACTTAATTTAACCCTTGAAACTATGTCATATGCACTGGGTTTATCAATGTTATTCTGATACGTTCTTGATATCAGTCATAAATGATCGTATATATCAAGAGTGATATAAAGTAAGATGATATATAAGATAAAAATATACTTACAATGATAGAGATAAAATCACGCATTTAATATACAGTACATGTGTTCAGATAATAGGAAATGAATCAAATAGTAAGGGGACAATGCATGACAATAAATGACTTCTACGCAACAGTTTTTTTTAGCAGAAAAGTATTTCAGCCTAATACCAGCCCTTTTAAAACTAAAACTAGCACAGCTTTTAAAAATCAAACTTCAGAGAATCTTGATTCTAGATCCTTGTCTCTTCCGACGTGTACCTATTGCAAGAAAAAAGGACACGTTATTTCTGATTGCTACAAATTGAAAAATAGGCATCAGAATCAAGACAGACCTGTTCCAAATGCTCTTATTTCTAAGAGGTCAAGGTCACGGTCATGTATTGAAAGCAATACATTTGTTGGGTCTAATAAATCCCAGTCTGATTTTATTATGGAGAATTATCAACCATTCATATCGAAGGGTTCTATATCACTCTTGGGTGATTCAGCCAATCCCACCCCTATTAAAATTTTAAGTGACACAGGAGCTTCTCAGAGTCTTTTATTGTCAGGTACTTTGCCTTTTTCTGAGAAGTCTTCTTCTGATGAACGTGTTCTTATTCAGGGAGTAGAATGCGGCTTTGTTAATGTTCCTCTCCATTGTGTAAATTTGTCATCAGACTTAGTGTCAGGACCTGTGACAGTCGGAACAGTCTCGGTTTTACCCGTTGAGGGCATTCATTTATTGCTAGGCAACGACTTAGCTGGAGACAAGGTTGTGGTTAATCCACTTGTAATTGACAAGCCTGATTTGGATCAGAAAGTTGATCCAATTAAAAAAGAATTCCCTGATATATTTCAAGCTTGTGCAGTTACCAGAGCTATGGCAAAGGAAGCTCTTGAGAATGATGTTGATTAAGGCAGTATTCCTTTATCTGACACGTGTATAGGTCAGGCTTTTGATGAGGTCACTTTTACTCCTTGTTTGGATCAATAAGAAGGTATTGATCATAGTGATCCTCTTTTAACAACTCATTCTCTTTATTCTAATCAGGGTGATAAACGACATTCACTTGTCGTCGAACAGGAAACAGATCCTGAGATCTCCTGTTTATTTCAAAAGGCCATCAGTGAGACTGAAACCACTGAAGTTCCTGTCTGTTATTTCATTAAAAATGGAATTCTTAAGAGAAAATGGAGACCTCCCGAGGTACCTGCTGGTGATGAGTGGTCAGTGAACTATCAAATAGAAGTTCCAAAACCTTACAGACAGGAAATACGTAATCTGGCCCATGAAACTCCTTTGGTTGGTCATTTAGAGATTTATAAAGCTGATCAAAAGATCTTGACTCACTTCTATTAGCCAAAAATCAGAAGTGATCTTGTTAAATACTGTAGATCTTATCATACTTGTCAAATGGTATGAAAAACCAATCAGAAGATACATAAGGCTCATCTACAACCTATTGCTGCCTTTGACGAATCATTTAGTAAAATTATGGTAGATTGTGTAGGTCCCTTACCCAAGACAAAGTCAGGTAACCAATAACTGTTGACCATTATGTGTGCGTCAACAAGGTTTCCAGAGGCAATTCCGTTGAGGAATATAAAATCTAAAACAATAGTAAAAGCTTTGATAAAGATTTTTTTACTCAGTATGGCCTTCCTAAATCTGTTCAGTCTGATCAAGGTTCAAACTTCATGTCTGGAATTTTCCAACAAGTTATGTATGAATTGGGCATTCAGCAATTCAAATCTTCTGCCTATCACCCTGAGAGCCAAGGGTCATTAGAAAAATTCCATCAGACTTTGAAAAATAAGATCCGATCATATTGTTTTGATACGAATAAAGATTGGGATGAAGGCATTCATTTACTATTGTTTGCTGTTGGAGAATCTGTTCAAGAATCTTTAGGCTTCAGTTCCTTTGAAATGGTTTTTGGACACACTGTTCGTGGACCATTGAAGTTATTGAAAGAGAAAGTTCTCTCTAATGAAGTTACTGAGATCAATCTTCTTGATTATGTTTCCGATTTTGGATACAAGTTGTCAAAGGCGTATGAGGTCGCAAGAGCAAATCTGCACTCTGCTGAATCTAAAATGAAATCAAGATATGATAAAAAAAAGAAAGGAGTTTTCAGCCTGGTGATAGAGTTCTGGCTCTCTTACCAATGCCACAAAATCTTCTTCAGGCCAAATATTATGGTCCCTACACAGTTGACAGGAAAATTATTGACTTAAATTACATCATAAATACTCCTGGGAGGCGCAAACAAAACAACTCTGTCATATAAGCATGGTAAAAGAGTATATTGAAAGAGATAGCCATGTTAAACCTGTAATTAATGTAGTTGTACCTGTCCCACTCAGTGAAGGAATATCATCAGATTCTATTGATATTGAAATGACGTATCTTTGTAATTCAGAAATTATGAAAGATCTAGACCAGAAACTTTCACATTTGCAAGTGCAAGAAAGAAATGAGCTGAAACATTTATTATTTGAATATGAGCACTTATTTTCAGATGTTCCTACAAGGACAAACAAAATTTTTCATGAAGTTGAAATTGTAACTTCCAAACCTGTCAAACAACATCCATACAGGATGAATCCACTCAAACAGGAATACTTAAAAAAAGAAATTTAATATTTGCTGGAGAATGATGTTATCGAGCCCAGTAAAAGTGATTGGAGTTCACCATGCATACTTGTTCCAAAACCAGATAAAACGTTCCGTATGTGCACTGATTATAGGAAGGTGAACAGTGTGACAAAAACAGATTCATTCTCATTACCAAGAATAGACGATTGTATTGATAAAATTGGGAATGCCAAGTATGTCACCAAATTTAATCTTCTGAAAGGATTTTGGCAGATTCCACTAACGGTAAGAGCAAAGGAAATCTCAGCATTTGTGACTCCAGATGGACTTTACCAATATAAATTAATGTTATTCTGGATGAAAGGGTCACCAAGTACATTTCAACATCTTATGAATATGATCACCTCTGGTCTAGAAAATTTTGATGCCTATATAGATGACGTCATCATCTACAATGACACCTGGATAGAACATCTAGCAACAATTTTAAAATTCTTTGACAGACTCACTGATGCATGTTTGACAGTTAATTTATCTAAAAGTAAGTTCTGCCGTGCTATTGTGACTTTCTTAGGACATATTGTGGGACATGGACAAGTTAAATCAATAGATGCTAAGGTTGAGGCTATTTCTAAATTCCCTGTGCCTGAAAATTGCAGGAATATAAAGGGAAAAGATAATATAATAGAAGACGCTCTTTCCCGTGTATAACAATATCTTATATACACTGTATAATTTATACAAGTTTTTTTAAAAACTTAGGTGTAAATTGGTTTGTGGTAAAAAGAAAGTTTTATCATATAAACCATTCTTTTTATTTTATGGGGGAAAGTGTTACGTATATTTGACATAAGTCATTTATATTTATTTTTTATTGCTTGTTAGATTTAAATTTGGCATTTTAAGTTTTAAGATTCGTTCATTAAAGGGGGGTGGGTGAACTGTACTTTACAGAGTAAACACCAGGTGTTGACCTCATTTCTGACCTGGCTTCAGAGTTGTAAACAAGCTTTTAAAATGATTGGTTGGTTCCAAGGACATTATGGAGTTTTATATAAACATCTTTCTAGTTTTGGTTGGGTCATACGGTATTTACGTGATTTCTTGAACGTAAATTTGTTCTGAGAGATTTTAGAAGATCGTGACCCCTTTCTTGTTAACATAAAAAACAGGTATATAAACTATGTTTTGGAGCGAACTATTAAGTAGAAGAATTTGGGCTGTTAGAATAATAAGTTGTGTGTCTTTTTGGGTTATTTTAATTACCTTGTACTAGAAATTATGTCAATTCGTTTGGATCAAGAGGAATTATGTTGTTATTTATCTGGAAAAGAATTGTGCTCATAGAAATTTTATTAACAAGAACTGACTTTATCAAGTGACTTCCATGTTGGATACTTCGCTGGAATTCGAACCTAGAATTATTTGGACATTTTATTACCAGAACTTTTGCAATTTCTCTAGTGGATAATATTTTGAATTATTTTTGGATTAATTTTGGAATTGATTCTTAAAACCGTAAGTTTATTTTTCTTTTCTGGAAAATATTTGTGCTCAATAAATTGTTTGTTAAGTTTTACAAGCTTGTTATTTTCACTCTTTCTATGTTACTGTTTATTCGAGCCTAAGCACGTAACAATAGTTTAAGTTATTTGTTTTCTTCGAATTATGATTCAGTCGCGAGTTCAAAGTTATAAACAAATAAAAGTTTGCTGGCAACAAAGTTAACAAGCGGTTTGCTCTTAAACATAAATCCCGTCACCAACAGCGGCACGTTTGAAGTAATCAACAAGATCAAAGGAAAATACAGAAATCACTCGAGTTTGAAAGCTGCAGTGACTTTCGTTTAATATAGCTGAGTTACGTTTCTCAAAATTCTTCCCTGTATAAGAATTAACGGGTGACGGTGAAACAGGGTCGAATAGCCCAAATTACAATTGTCACATAAAACAATAGGTAGATGACAAGGGCTATCGTATGATGTAGCCCAGGTAACATCTTCAATAAGCACCTACATACCCGTGTTGATGCATTTAGGAGAAATATGGCCAAATCTATTGACGATGGAACTAACCTATAGTTTAGAATGCAAAAATCATTTTAGAGTGACACTTCGGTACAGCTCTTTCGAGGTTATTATGAGTAAGTTACCTTCCTGGAATGCACGCCCGTGACACATTTAATGAGTGTTGCTGAAACTGAATCCAAGATACTGATGGTGAATCCAGCAAATAATCCGTGAAACTTGGGTCAAAGTGACCAAATCCAAAGTTTTGGTATAGTTGAGTTCCTCGTTTTGATATGCATCCGCATGCCAAATTTTATAAGTGCGGGTGAAATAGCGTTCAAGGTATAGAAGGTGTAAATAATAAACATTGAAAATACATAAATCATTTGAACCTGAAAACTGAATCAAGTTGATTTATATTTGTTATGTTAAGTTACATGTGTTTACCTGTTTCCATATACCAGTTGTCATAATTGTACTTAAACTAAGGGTTTAAGATACCCTAGATGTAATAAAGTGAAAACCGAAAATACAAAAATCATACCAGCATACAAATTAAGTCAAAGTAACCTGGTTTTAGAATACTCGAGTTACATGAGTTTAGTTCCATCAAAAATTTTTTTTCATGATGTCTGGGAAACAGCGTCCATATTACTGACGTTGTAACGAACGAGAAGTTAAAAGTACAAAACTTACGAAAGCGTGAAACGTCGTTGATATTGACCTAGTTTTGGTATGGTTGATTCTCGAACGATGTATCTGCATAGCAAATGTTACGACGTCATGTTAAACAGGGTCGAATATATTGACCGTGAAGTAAAGGAACAACTGACCATAAGTCAGTCACAATTTACTCTTCCGGAGATGCTTCCATGCATCATTTGTTAATAGTTTGGATGAATTGGTATTTTTTGCCTTGAAACTTACAAAACGGAGGATGCAAATGCTTTTGCAATTTGACCAGTTTCGTAATGAAAACTATATTTGTCACAGCTTTTATGTTTAGGTAATTGTACCTGTCTCAGTATTTGTTTCAAATATGAATTTACGAATCATTCCAGAACAAACAACTAATGCTCGCAGTACAGAGATAAATAAGGAAAGCAAATATTAAAAACCAAATCTTAGGATCGTTATATATCAGTAAATATATCAAATAAAGTAACAATACACGAAACCATTTCACGAGTGCTGTTGGTGCAACATGCAATTCAATAGCTAACTGTCATTAAAAATGTAACGCCGGTACTCCTAGTGGTCTAAGATTCGGGGTGGCCGTGTGGTAAGAGGCGTTCTTCATTACAGATCACTCACACATCTCACATATGCACTCGTAAGTTCGAGTCTCAGGCACGATCAACGTGGGTAAGCGAGTAAACGTGCCAGTATCTTTCAGTCGTAGTTCTGTACTGGGACACTCTGGCTTCTTTCTGATCCATATTTACCAGTCCCTATGTATACCACATTATGTACTGAAATGCTTTGCTAAACCCCACAAAAATCCCAAAATGGCGAACATTTTAAGCCGAGCCTGTGACTGTCCGATGGCGTCAGTGCGCATTTGTATACAAAGCATACATTAGTCATTCGAGTAGTACTAGAGGTGCGTGGTATTACCTGTGTCTCGATTTACCGATGTAATTTTGTTCCCAGTGGTACTTACCACGGTACTTATTTTTACTGTTTCGGCAAGTCAGTAGTTTTTGACATAAGGAGTAAACATAAATTTCCGAGTAATCGTGTTGCGAATTTAATTGTATTAACAGCAGATTCGCAAGTTTCACGATAAAAGAATTCATCAAATATATATTTATTTTACAAAACAGTTGTATTTGTCACATAGTAATTTTGAATGTTACAAATATAAGTTGAATTATTATTCCTGAATCACATATTCGACATATGTCACGTATAGAAACGTGGTGGCCAAATTGTCAAATGGAATCGTGTGAAAGATTCGTCTGGGCAAGTCAACTTTGAGAGTGCGGTGTTATAAAAAAGAGGTAATATTTTAGTTATTTACTAGCACCCATGTTTAGTAGAATGTCGAGGAGAGGAATTGTTTTATGTTTTAATTTTATACAATTTCTGAAGTCCATAAATGTCTTCTCGTTTGTTGAGTGTCTTTTATGTTTACTTATGTTTCCTGTTTCTCTCAAAGAAATATCCTGCCCTGGAGTAGACATTTCAGTCAAAGTTTTCCAGTCCATTATATCAATAATGCAGCTTGTAAAAATCTAAGGCTTCCTTTTTGATTTACAATCTTCCTGTGGTCATGAGTGACAGACTGGTCTAAAGCGCTCTCCGTTACGGATCACTGCCATCTCACCTCTATCTACGTGGATTCGAGTATCAGACTCGGCTCATGTGGGTATGTGAGTATCAGACTCTGCTAATGTGGGTATGTGAGAAAGCTTGCCAGTAGCTTCTCGTGGGTCAGTGGTTCTTTCCAGGGTTTTCACGGGTTCTTCCTGCACCATTAATACTGGCCGCCATATATAGCCTATCATGTGCTGAACAATGGCGTTAAACACTACAACAACAATCTTCCTAATGTTAACACAATGCTTTGTGAATTACATAGTTTTTGTATTACTATTTATACAACTATAATAGTATACATAGCGAAGTCATCTATGATTAGGTATGTTGTTTTGCGGGGGTTTTGGTGATTTATTTTTGAGCTGGGATATGTGCTTCTTATTTTATCCTAAGATACTTTTCAAGATATTGAAGTATATAAAATATTGTTATCTTGCTATAACTCGTCGCAAGATAATTGTGTCATCTATGACAGACATAATATTTGTATTTTAAAAGTGTCAAGCCTCTGTCCCAGAAAATTGATTGTTGGTGACTAATATAATTGTAGTATAAAGTATCACGTATGGCAGTATGTAAAAATATACCACTGATACATTATTTCTGCTACCCAGCTCTAAGTCATTCATCAAACACTCATGTCATACATACATTATATGGTTTTTCTTGCTATCTGCAGGTACGTCAAAGTATAGCACGTGGCCACTGTTAGGCCAGTCAGTTTAAATAAATGATTGATTGTGATATTCATCCTGTTAAGCACGACATATATGCCAATAAATATTTGTTCTAAAGTGATATAACTTATGTGTAAATGTTACGTGTATGTAAATATGTTGATGAGCCTTAACTGATTAATCTGCAGAATAATCTGATAATTCATTTCAGAAACCAAATCATCATTTCTACTGTAAGCCATAGTTAGCTAGATATTTTTTTAAAGCAATTTGTAATGTTTATTGATTATGGCGTATTGTCATACACCGTAAAATAATTTAAAGCATAAGATGCTTTGAATTTCGTTGCATTAGTCTTGCACTTAACATTGTTGATCATATACAAGGGAAATAGTCATGCAGTATTCTGCAATAAATTGTATGCATTGCAAAGTAATTGAAAGCCTTACATTCATGTCGATTTGATACATTTATATAGATTGTTGTAATTTACAAGCACGTTCCGATGCATTGAATGAGTTAAATGGTTGTGATATACATCTGGTCCCTGAACGTGTTCTTAGTTTGATTTTCTCAGCACACCATTATGACAGCACACCATTATGACAGCACAACATTCTTTTTTGTAGGCATCTGTTACAAGACGCTTTCTGACTATCAGCTATTTAAATTGATAGTCGTTGAATCCAAACACATTTATCGCCTTTCACCGATCGATGTCCACTTCGGTTGATAATTTAGCCCACTTTTAGCGCCCACAATATATGGTTTAAAGTGAATCTCAATAATAGCATGTGTCGCTTCCGGTTTCACATTATTAC